>VZTI01004088.1:865878-959157 GCA_013397865.1 Struthidea cinerea | reverse complement strand
ATTTATAATTATTAATAATCTAAAATAATAATAAGGAAAAAAGTGTAACTTAGGAGCAGATCTTCAGAGTTACATAAAAACAGTTTACAGTTTCTCTAGATGTTTTACTCAGCTGGTAAACCTGTTTTATAAGCTGAAATTCTTTTCCATGTAATATCCTAGGGGAGTGCACTCTGTAAGCCTGACAGGAGGAGGGACAGCTTTATAGACACAAGACAATATGCAAAGAATCTTAAAGCTGCTCTTTTGAACAGCCCATAACTTGCAGTTCAGGGCACACCCAAGCATTGTAGCCCCTGGCCAAGGGTCCTGAGAGGGGAGTGGGGCTTCAGCAGTGCTGGCTTGGAAAAACTCAGGTTTGAAACTACTAGCTCTGGTTTCATTTTGAACTCTGAACTCATGTGAGCACCCTTGTCTGTAAATGTGTAAGCCCTCCACCACGCTTTCCATACGTTTTTATTACACATATATTACTTCACAAGTAAGTAGATGAAGGTTGGACTACTCTTATCAAAGGACATGAAGTGTGTGAATCACTGTGGCAGCTGTAGTTGGCATTGTGAGCCTCCAGTTGTATGTGTGTGCTGGTTAAAACAGCCATCTACACGGCTTTTAGGGGCTGCCTGATGTGCTCAAGTGCAGCACCCTGCAGACTTGAGGCATTGTTGTATTACAGGTATCTCTTTCAACCGCAGCTCACCTGGATTCTTCATTTAGGTTGTTTCTGCAGTATTAACAAAAAAGCAGGAAGGGAAGTGCTGTTGACTTTACATTGGAAGTCCGCAAGCTGAAGCCTGTAGTAGTTCTTCCCTGCAGGCATGACATTTGGTCATTCAGAAGCAAAAAAATGTCTGTGTCATAAGTACCTTCAGGTATGCAGACTGCATGCAAAATAATAAACAAGAGTTTCCTGCTGTCCTTGTTCGCTGGAAAGCAGCAGTTGCCTTTGGCCAGGAGACTGCCCACGTAGGGAAGTCAGTCCTTGTGGAAGGTGGTGATCCTCCGCTGGCCAGTGCCAGGAGGCCCCTTCGAGGGGCAGAGCGAGGTGGCCTCTCTAAAAGGAAACTGTCAGTTTGATCCCACAATTCCTGTGAGCAGCTACTGTTTTGAAAAGAGGCAATTTAAAAAGCAATGTTGGAGACCTGTGAAAGGAGAAACCAGCTGATGAGGACTAATTGGAGTAAACCAGCAATAAAGATGTCTTTAGAAATGCATCTAGACACCTTTCTGAGAATTTGGATGTACTTTTTCTCTGTGCTTGCATTCCCTGAACTTGCAGAGAACAGTTTTATATCAAGTGCTAAGTTTCTTAAATGACTCAAGATTTAGCTAATTCTCATGGAACCAGAACAAATGCTGAAGTTTGTGAAGATTTTGACATGCTGTTCTTGTTATACCAACACAAAGATTCATCCCAGCTTTCACTGCACTGGTTTGTGATGGTGGTTTCACAAGTCATATTTCTTCTACACTTGCTGAACCCTGCCAGGCTGCTGTTCTGCCATAACACATTCTACTGACAAAGCTCACTGTCAGTTACGTTAATTGGCTATTGGTAGTGATTTGTCTCCTACAAGTCAACTATAGGCTGGAAAAAAATAAGCTTATATCTTTCCATGCAGTTTTAATTCAGCTCTCTTGTTATGTGTACTTTAGGATACAGATCCTCTTATTATATAATTGCTTAACCTGTGGGGTTTTTTTTCCCATTAGTCTCTTGCTTTATTCAGTGCATTAACTGTGGAAACTGAGATTTGGAGGACTACTTAAATCTACTGAAATGCAGCATTTTCTAGCTTTTAAGTGCGTCACCCTTTGGTGGGTGGAGTTTTTCGGTTCTGCCACCTTCATGACTTTCTTTTAGGTTTGTTATTTGTATTCAGAAGAAATTCTAGACTCCATTCTGTCAGACTTTTGCATCCTGCTTGTCAGTTCTGAATGAGATGGAATGAGTTTGTGTATTGCATTATCTGAGGGGCTCAAAAAGTAATAAAAATGGAACTCTTGAGCACCCATTCTAAAAGTTTAAATCTACTCAGTACCGAGGTATCCATTTAACAAAAAAGAATACTTAGTTGTTCAGGTGGGGGTTGTTCCCTTTGCCCATGCAAGTGTCATTACTCAGTATTTCATTCACTAAAATTGAAGCTCTGGGTCACTTATCAAGGAAAACCATTTCCATTTTTTAGGACTTCATAAGCTTGTTACTGTAATAGAAGTATATGATACCTAAGTTTATTCAGGCAGTGCCTTTCCTGTAGTTGGTATGGCACGTGACAGAAAATCAAAATGAGAGACCTTGGCCCTGTGATATTCACTGTCTAAATTTAACGTCTGAACAGGACCGCTTAGATAATTTTTTTTTAAGTCTCGAAAACTATGAAATTTTTTCAAGAATGATAAATTACTCAGATTGTGATAATAACTCTGAGCCACATACAGCACCTCTTACTCTCAAAATACTTTCAAGCATTGTCTAGTTAAATCACAAAGCATCCCTTTTAGTAGGTTTGGGTGAGCACCAGTACCCCTGGCTTAAATGGAGAGTTTGAGCAACTTTTTAGAGCAAGCCTATGCCTGTCAGGTGTGACAGGAGCCACAGGATTACGGATCCCTCCTTGATTCCTCCATACTTTTTAAAAATTCACCTTGAGAAAGATTCCCATCACAGTCTAGAAATGTGCCCCAAAATTGTTAATTGTCTGCTTGTACATTTTGGACATGGAGTCTCCAGTGAATGAAAAATTCCATGGTCTCTCAGTTGGTTAGGAAACCTGCTATAGAAACTTGCCACTTTTCTTTGCTGGTAATGGACATTTACTGCAGCATTGCTTTACAGAAGGCCAGAAATAGGCAGGTGTTAGAGGGGGTGAGGGACTTTCTGCACTTGGCCAGATGAGAAGATGCTCATCCTGACAGAGGAGTGGAGAAGCGAACTGGGGAGTAACAGATTATCTGTGAGAAGTGGTTATAAATCTAATTAGTACTTCTGTGACTAGAGAGTGTATATTTTTGTCTCCAGTAATCTGTATGAGTCTTTATTGCAGGCAGGGCTGCTGTGTAAGAGCTCAGCTGGCTTTCATGTTTCAAACCCCAGTGACACCTTCTGCCGTGGGTTCCCGAACTTTGGCATGTGAACTCTGAAATTTCTGTCAGGAGACTAAGAATATCTCAGGTGTTGTCCCTTGGGTGTCTGTACTGGCAGCTGGGGCTGCACATATGTGTGCAGATCACTCTGTCCATACAGCTGTTGGAGCAGTCACATAAGCAAGGATGAGGTCTGTAATTTCCTACAGTATTTTCTCTATTTGAAGTACTTGAATCACAGAGCACTCAAATTAAGTAGTTCATGCACTTTGGAATTGAAGAGACTGCCTTGGAGAAACTCTCCAACTGCAGCTGAATTAATGCTAACCAGGCCTGAGGATTGCTAGAAATAAATAATGAGTGGATGAGGGGCTGAGAAACCTGGCAGAGTTTCAGAATGCAAAGGTGGGGTGGCTGGGGAGCATTATCTTATCTAAATGGTAATTTCTATTCTGTATGTTAATTAAAACACATAGTGTACAAACTAGCATTTAGGAAGTCTTTTGGAGGATCTTTTCCTAAGGGAATGTTTTGGAAGTAAATTGTGAGTTGTACGTGCCTGCTCAGTGCAGCCTGTAAGAACTGCACTGAAGCAAACAGTCCAAATTATACACCCTCTTTAAGCAATGGGATCTTATGTATGTTGATAGTTTTGGGAAATTGTTTTTATTTAGTTCATAATAACACATTTTGGATATCATTATGTCAGAGAAAGAACAAAGCCATGTTCATGAATCAGTAGACATTAACAGTGTGACATTGAGGAATCTGGTTCAAGAATACACAAGGAGTCATCAAGTTCAAAAGAAAATTTTCTGTAGGAATTAAGACATTTTACTTATTTCTTTACTTATTTCTTAATGATTCTTTCTCATGAAGACTGCTTAAACGAACTTATTCATGAACCAATTTGGATGAGTTAAACCTGTTATAGGTGGATCTTATTGTCTATTTATTGTAGGTGTAGAAACAAGGTTCCCGTATAGTAATCAGAAAACATTTACATGGCAGGCATGTTTTTTGTTATCTTGTCAGTTGTGCCTTCTTTGCTGTCTTCCCATGCATTCATGACTGATTTGTATTCATTCTTGCTTCTGTGTAACATCCCTTTTTCTGCATCTTGGGTGCAATGATCTCCTGCACTGGAAGAGATAGCTCCTGCTGGTGTTTTATTGGCTACTATGCCTTGTTATGGAACATAAGCACAAACCATCTCAAAAAAACCCTCAAAAAACAAACAAACAAAACCCAACAAGTCCCTCTGCAGAATGTTTCTCTCTTGAAAAACAGTAGAATTTCTCAGCTTTGTAGCAATTGCAATGACCTCAGGTGCAGCAAGTGAATAACAATGAGAGCCGAAGAACAGTCTTCCACTAGGTTTGGAAGCAGGAGTTTTGGTTTTCAAACTTTTTCAAAGGGACAAATATTTCCTGTCATGGGAAGAAGTTGTTACAAATGCCTATGTGGAATTAAAAGGGATTTGGAAATGAAATGCAACCCTGTGCCCCAAATATGAAATTGCGTGTGGCTTGCCTGGGCATTTCAGGAAAATCCACTGATCCACTGTCCTAACCTAATCCAAATAATGAGATTTTGGATTAAGGTAGGCTATAGTCATCAAAACCAGAACAGGTAGAGATAAGTTTTGTTCAGTCTGGACCCTCTCTTACTATGCGTAGGGTTTTTTTCCTATTTATAGACCTCTATATCTTTCACTGCAATGATTAATCTACAGGCAGAGAGCAAAAGTTATTAAGGCTAGAAACAGACAAAAAGATAAATGCTGACCTTTCTAATTGGCTCTTGAAACCTGAAATATTTACTGCACAAAGGATTTATAATGTTTGTGGAATGATTTGTCAACCAAACTAAGTATTTCTTGCTTCTTCATGAAGCCATGCTAACCTCAGATGAATAAATATCTGTTGGTACCTCCACATAATAGATATTTTTGGCATCATAGTAGGAAGAAGTCTAACTTCCAACTGACTCACAATAAACTTCAGTAACCAAGTATATGTTACTGTTGGTTCCCTCACTTGCTTTGCTAAGTGCAGTTGTGGCTGGAAATGAATGGTTCGCTTCTTTATCTGAAGTGTTTGGCACCAGGAGTCAAGACTTAATCATTCTCTGCATTGATGGGTAGCAGAGCATAATGGATCTCCCAAAGCTGACAGGGTGGTACTTCGTTCTTTACGCGTGTTCTCTGGAGTTACTGGAGAGGTCTATAAAACCTGTGATTCTTTGCTTGACTGTGGATTTGGGATTTTCAAGTCTACCTCGGGGGTAAGTGGAGGGTGTTCTCTGCTGGTACTGAAGCTGAGATGTCTGATAGTACACTAAAAAGCATGACACTGTCAGCACCGAGAATGTGCTTGTTTTAACTCTTTTCTGCACAGTAGCTAGGATTAAGTATTTGCATTGCACTGTATTACAGCACATTTTATTAATAGAGATTAGTAACTTCAGCATTTCACTGGCAAATCTGTAGTCTCTCCCCACAATAAGGACTCGCTAAATGTGATGAAATGGATTGCCTTTGTTGGAGTGTTGGTCTGTGAAAAGTGGCTGTGAAAAGAATGCCAGAAAGTACTGTACTTTTACAAAGAGGAGGAAAATAGACAAGCATAAAAAAAAAAGGAAAAGAAAAAGACCTTTCTTGTGGCTTTGTTGCTGTGATAAATGCAGTGCATTCCAGGGACTTATGAAAGTGAGTCTTCAAAACTGGCCTAACACACGAAAGTGCAAATGCACTGAGCTAATCTTGAAAAGTAAGTAAAATCACTTTCACTTTAAAAGGAGTGGTAAACTATCCTGCTGGGCCTCTGATGGATAAATGAACATTGATGTTTCAGAATCAAAGTATCCCCTGTAAGTTCATTCTTAAGTATTATGTAACTGCCGAGGATTTTAGGAGAATTATGACGTAAAAGCCTGATGCCTATTTAATAAACTGATCATTAATTACACTTTACCAATTTACTTCTGGGGTGAAATGAAGAGTAGCTTTGCAGCTCTTTTCATTTTAATCGCAGCATCTATTGCAAGCCTGAGTTTCTCTTCCCTGCTGCATTGATGCTGCATGCATATTTTTGGCAATGCTTTGGCATGGCTTGGTTGTATTTTGGAGGGGTGATATATGCCTACACCATGAAGCACTGACTGGTTTGCTCAGGAGAAAGACCAGGAGCAAATTCTTGAGCCGCTCTAGCTGTTTTGGTCATGGTTTCATAGCCATGCTTTCCCCTTTTTCCCCTATCTCTTCTACCACTTCCAGTTAAATTTTGTAATTGTAGAGGAAGGCGCCGGTCATTGTACCAGCCTTATAAAAAGAGGTGATTCTAGGTAAATTATGATTGAATTTGCTCAGAACCTCTGCTGTGGCTCACAAAGCAATCCATCAGTACCTAGCAAGTTGTCCAAAAGCTTCAAATAGGGTGCCATCTACTTAAAAGTTTGGGACCAACTATCAGTTGTGTATTTGGATCTGCAGTATACTGTGACAGCCACTTCAATTTTGAACTTGTTGCTCTGAAGTGAGAAGTAGGCTCACACTCAAAATATTTGAACTTCAGAATTGCCTCAATTTCTCCAGCAACCACTGTCTGAATCAGAAGAAAAATGGGTATTTTATATTTACACTTTCCAAGACATGGATGTCCTGACCTAGAAGGGACATTGTGGAAATAGGCAGAAGTGTTGGTAGAGAAGGAAGAATTAGAACCTTACCTGCTACCAGGTGAGCAATGACCCAAAGCGCTACATGGAAGTTCAATTAAAAAGGTGAGAAAGTCAGTATTATCTTGTTGAACTAAAACCAGAACATCTTACAGCTTCGTTTCTTCCTGAAAAATCTGTTTTTTCCAAGAATAATTAACTCCAAATTTTGCAATGAAGACCTGAGTTTCTTGTTATTCAGAGGTAAGTATAAAATTTTCATGTCCTGAGAGGGTAAACAATTTCAAGGCAATGATACTCCAGATTTGATCATAATTCCTGCAGTTGTTTTCTCCTGTGGCCATTAGTGGAACAAAAGCAAACATGTTGCTGCTACTTGAGCCGGTGTATGAGGCAGTGTGCACAGCAAACATTGCTGGATGTTGGTAAGAGCAGTTCGGGGGAAATTTTGATCAGTTCTTTTTAGGTGGAAAACATTATGTTTCTTCCCCTCACCAACCTTTTGACAGTGTTGGTTTGCTTAGTTTTTTGGGAAGTCCTGATTTCACAAAAATAATTGAATTAAGGAAAACCACATGCACAAGGTTTACACTGTGTCTGTTTGATACAGAGAAAAGTGTTTGGGTGTTGCCTTGTCTAAATACAGGTTTTAATTGTTTCCTTTCTTTTATAAACGACCTTCAGGGAGCGATCCATCAGCTGATAGAGCAGAATGAAAGCTTCACATACACAGTGTGAATACTTGTACTGAAGCCACTTCTTTGTTACCCACGGGCTGAGTCCTGGTATCAACCTGCGTGTCTGGTACACACAGTGCAGTGGTCACTGACAGGCTAATCCATACGTGCTGGAAACACCAGCAGTGATGTTCCTGTGTCACATGAAGAACTAACTTTTCAGTCCCTGGAAGTCTGTGGAGTTACAGGAGCTTTCACTAAAGGATTTAAGACTGCGCGTGTTCTCAGTGAAAGAAATTTTGAGAAAACTTTCCCATAAAGATCGAGAGTTTGCTGTGGTGGTGCTGACACATGCCTTTCATGTAGCTGTAGTTTGAACAGGCAAAAAAGAGCATGTTTCATAATACTGGCATAAACTGGGGGCTTTAAGCTTAATAAGGGCGTGTATGTTGTAATATGAATTGCAGGAGGGGAAGTTTCCAATATTTATTCGTATTTGTACAACTTTTTATACAATAATTGTGTGTTTTACTCTGAACATCAAGTTATATTGGGAAGTAAATGGTATAGGCTGAGTCTGAATTTTAAGTGTGAGCAATGTTTGAAAGCAATTAACGCAGAGAGATGTACTGAGTGATAAATGGGGGAGGAGGCAAGCAACTGAAAATGAACTGATCTTGCTGCAACAGTTTCATGTTCAAGAGATGCAATAGGGAAGCGACTCATGCATTGCGTGAATTTCTGCTGGACTTTTGCACAAGACAAATACTTGGGGCAGGATGGTGTATGCAAGGCTTCGTCTGGCAGCTTTGATTTTTCCCAGTGGCTCTCCTTTGCCCACAGCAAGGACAAGTGTTTAATTACATAAACATCATTTGCTGAATATAACATAACCATTTATAAAAAGTTTAGGTTTTACTGTGGGTTTGGAAGACATTAAAGTAGTGAGATTCTTATCAGTCTACCTTTTTCCCCCAGTGTCTCATGGACCTGTATGCAGCCCTCTGACAGTTGTACAATTTACAGCTGAAAATAATTAGGGTCAAAGTTGGAAGAGGTTGCAGCAGTACTGTCAGGCTGTCTAAGGGGCCTTTTGACTACTAATCAACTTAAATATTTTCTTTGTATGTAGTTCTGTTGCTGGTGCAGGTGTGTCTGACTGCCAGTCATGTTACGGGGGGCAGCACATGTACAGGAGCAGAACAGCCCCCTGTGGCTTTTATTTAGTTGGATCTTTAAATCAGGCATTTCCATTCCATCCAGAACTGACAGAGCCTGACGTAATAGAATCTCTGAAGTAAATTTAGAGAGATGCAATGGGTGATGAGTCACTACTTCAGTTAATTCAGTAAATACTTTCTGGATTTTAAAATGTTTACTTTGCCTGTAACCTAAAAACTCTTCCAAAATGTTAGGCTGGTTTTAATCCTTTATGGTGTTCAGGAAAGAGAATGATTTACTGAAGTTAGGGAGAGTAAATTATGATACTGATTCAATTTGCCAAAAGAAAGAAAGAAAACTACGTTTCTGTACTGTATTGAAAACTAAGTTCTTTAAAGACCTTCCAGATTTTTAAGCTTCTAATTCTTGCAAGTGCAGTAGAAATCATTTCGTATGTGAAGCACCAGTGTTTTGAAATATGAGTCACTTTTAAAAGCATTGCTGCAATTACTATATTTAAAAGTACTTATTTGGAAATAATTTGGAACTTTCTTATTTTTCTTTATGGGTTGTGCTATATTTTGTTCTACAAGAAATGCAGAACTGTAGCTGTACCTTCTGAGCACTAGGCTTGGGTGAATTTTGTGTTGGTGTTTATTAATGTGGTTTTACAGGTAAATTCTCCTTGCAGATACACTGTGTACCACCAAAAAGCATTTTGCTGGCACAGCTGCATTTACTAACCAGAGCACCTTGCTTCACAAGCATAATGAAATTCAAACTGGCACGTGGTGACTTTCTCTGTGTTGCACTGTTCCTCACTGAGCCTTGGTACTTGCTGAGAACTGTCTGTGACCTGGTTCCTTGGGAGTGTGAGACTGTGCTTGCCAGGATCATGCCCAGCCCTGCTGCATTCTGCTTGCCCTGGCTTCATCCAGAGGTGACATGGACGTGTCCCTGGCTGGAGGTGGGGCAGGATGTTGCTACACTTGGGAGCCCATCAGCAATATGCCAGCTATAACTGGGGAAGTTGGAACTGGCGAGTATATTAATGTATTATTTTTCCTTATTAAAACTGGCAAATCGTTTAGTGTTTAGCTTCTTGGCTGTGCAGGTAGGACTGCCTTTTGATGAAGAGTTGCCACTACTTAAAGCATTTGAGAGCACGGTGATAATTAAAAGCAGTAAGCAAAACTCCATAGCTATAGATTAGATCATCCCTCTGATGGAAAGTTATTACTGGTAAGGGCTATGTCTTCTAACACAGTGCTGCACACCTTGCCTGTGTTGGTGTGGTTTGTTGGCTCTTTGCTGTCTTGCAACAAAAGCTACTCCAGACCATTGTTGTTGTTGCTGAAAATGGAGCACAAGTTGCAATCCAGAAGCCTTTCTGAACTTGAAGTTGCAGCAGTCACCAAGGAGGGCAGACAATCAGTGCTGCTTGTGGCAGTGTACCAAGAAACAGGGGGAATAAATTGGACTCAAAGTGTCAGAAAAGGAGGTTACAAGGATTGCCTATGCCATTAGTTATGGTGGGATTTATTTAGGAACAAAGACGCCATATGGGTTTGTAAACCATTGCTTATATGGTTGAGAAGTACATTGTAAGTTGGCATTTCTTTTGCCGTAGTTAGTTTAAAGTACAGGTGTAAAGGAATAGGGCTTGGATGGTTTTTTTCAAGTCTTTGTTTATTAATATATTTTTAAATGTTTTGTTTTATATTGCCAGTCTGAAGTGCAGCTCAAGTCAGCATTGCAGCAGCCACTGTGTATAGGTATATGAAGAACATCATTTTGTAAATATCAGTCAGTGATCTTCGAGTGTTTTATGGAACATAACATAAAAGGCCTATTCCTTGCCAAAACTTCTTTCTGCTGGGCTTCTCTCTAATGTAATTTCCATCAGTAAAAGAATAAAGAGAGCATGGTTTTGGGCCCATTTTGCTTGGCAGTGCACAAAGGAAAAGAAGATGGGGGCAGGGGGGTTGAGAGTATTATTTCTCAACTACTTCACACAAAGAAATACTGTGGTGCTTTCAGAAATCGCTCCATATAAATGCCTGCTGTCACAGGCCATCAGTGTTACACCATTTTGACACAGCTGTACGGAATACTGCAGTATGTTGTAAGATTGTTGCCCTGGACTTAGTACAGGAGGTCTGGAACTGGGCAAGAGACGTAAGTGATTTTTCATATTCAACATGGTTGCTAATTGTGGAGTGAGAATAGTTTCAGTGAGCAGCTCTTTGGAAGCAATGTTGTCTAACACAACGTTAAGTGCACTTAAAGGACACTCTTACCTAGTGCAGAGCTTCTTGGAGATAAGCTGGCTTGGAAGGACTGAGGGTGTCTGTCTGTCTTCGGGTCTGTGCATACATGGCGTACTGTCATACAGGAAGGGGTAAAGACAACCTCTACCACTTGCACAGCACTCATGTTGGCTCGGCCTTCTGATTTTGTCAGTGTGTCTTATCACAGGCCTGATAATTTAAAATGGGGTTGGTTGGTCTTTCCCTAGCTTGAATTTAAACACAGCAACTTGGTTGAATGCTTCGTCTTAAAAGGGACCCAAACAGTGTAGGAGAGCTGGACATTTTGGGAGCTTGTTATTTCAAGCCTTGATGTCCATAACAGTAGATGTCTGTCCTACCAGTGCGTCATCCCAACGTGCTTAGTTTGACCGTAGACTGTGAAGTGCATGGCTCTGTGTGGTGCTGGCAGAAGTGTTACCTGCTAGTTCTCTTAGTAGTAGCCAAGGCTTTACTGTGTAGAAGAGCTGAACCCTCACTTTGGAGGAGTGGGAAGAAGCCAGAGAGCCACAAGCTCTGCCTAGAGCAGGCAGTGCTGTTGCCAAAGAGAGAACAGTCATGACCGCGAGCAATTATCCTGGTTCAGCAGCTGCCTAAAGAGGTCGGGAGGAGGGACTGCGCTGTGTGCTTGGCATGCACTAAAGTTGTTCTGCTGTTGTAGCCCCGCACGGGGAAAAGGCAGAAGGTAAAGAGCTGAAGTTCTCCATGGCTGTTAGCATAAACATATGCACACGGACATGCTTCATGCTTAGTAACTTATATCCCTGTTGCCCTCTTTCAAATGATCTGTGTAATACTGAAAATGAGATAACAGTAAATAAAATGCTCAGCCTGTTTTGCAACTGTCAATAAACAAATGTCTCCATTTTATGTTATGTGCACACGTTTGGTTATCAGATGTTTCCTGCAGTCCTGTTGCTTGATGCTCTTTGCATGTCTCTCCTTTTGGGATGAGCACATAAGAATTTTCTCTCCTAATTACAAATTGCATTGCTTGAGGTAGTTTAGTCATTATAAGAGTGGCCATTACTTCATTAATGTGTGAAAAGAAAGAAAGATTCAACTCACTGGACTTCTGCTGGTCGCAAGTATTTTGAGGGCAGGTGACTTTATTCCCGCATGTAAGATTTGAATATACTATCTTCTTTATGCTCAAAACGTGACACTTCTTCCTTAGTTGACTTACTGTGAGAACAACCTCTAGATCTGGCTCTTTGACATAAAAGAGAAACAGAAAATTTTATCCAACTTATTTGTGTTATATTGAATTCCATCAGATTTTATTTGTATTCTTTCATTTTTCAGTTTTCAGCGAAGTAGTTCATTTAAAATTTAACTTTGAGATATGGTTTCTTGATGTTGGTTCAGTATTGCAGCCTGTTCTATTTGAAGTATGCCTCTCGTACATGGCCCCAATACATCATGGTGTCATGCCATGAGGGGAGAGGGTAGAGGATGTTTGAAGATTCAAGAGGAGGCACAGGCCCTTCTGTACATTTTCCTGTTTGTTTGGGCTCTTGTTCATATCAGCCATTCAATTTCCAATGCCGGTTTTGGGTTTTTTTGTTCTTGAAGTTGAGGAAACACATCAATATTTGCAATTCTAAAACATTTTGGAACAGAATTGGCGCATTTGTTTGCTAGTATATTCTAGGGAAATTGCATGGGCATTGCATGATGAAAACAACTGATTTTGCCTCTGGGTATCCCATTTTATTTACATCAAGAAGGGGAATTGTGATGTGCGAATGAAGGGCACACTATTTGTGTGAACTGTTTCCTTTTTTAGTCTTTCAGTCTGGTGCTATTTTGTTTCTCTCAGGCATTTATATAGGGTCAGTTTAACAGTTTCCTTCCACAGTGTTTGAGGTTTTGCAGGTTCTTTTTGGTGCTTTCTCTTGTATTTCCCTTTAAAAGAAACTTGTCTGTCTGCAGAGAGTTTTGCAGCTTTGTTCAAGCTGCAAGGTCACAAATTTTGTACATTCAGGTGAACTGTAACTTTGTGTTTAACCTGGATCCAGTTTTAACTTCGTTTGCTTTTAAACATGGTTCGTGCTTTACTTTCATAGTAAAGTCTTGCTGGCTGTTTCTCTGCAAGTACACTGTGTTCCTTTGTATTTGCTGTTGGTGTGGATGTAGGCTACAACTAACTCAATAAGAAAAAAAGGTTTTTATCAATGTTTATATAAGGTAGGTGGTTTATTTTTCTGCACTAGATGTGTTGTTAAAAAATAACTGCTGTAGCACAGTGCTACTTCTAGGTAAGTTTGTAAAAACACGCTTCACTTGAAGGACCAGGTGGGCTTTTTTTTCTCCTAAACTGTTGCATGGAGAGTACTGTTCAGTATATAATGTGTTAGACTGCAGTGTGTTCTTTAGATGGAAAGAGAGGTATGATATTCTGGTGCGTGTGTATAATTAGTTCTGGGGATGTGAGAATGAGTTATGGTTTATGGTTATCTATGTATTAAAATAATTGAAGTAGTTCTGGAGTACCCTCCCCTTGGGTAGAACAGCTTGCACTTTTGAGGGCAGAAGGAGGCAGGTGCAAGTTATCTTATCATGGCACAAGAAACATTGATTGCTCCTGCATATTATCTATAGCTTTGGTTTTGTTTTCCTCGTACTTGGTTTGATTTGGGGGACTTTGGGGCTGCCTTCCTGCTTTGGTGGCTAGCTTCTCCACGCAGGCTGGGTCTGGCTTTGCCACCAGCTGGAGGAAGAGGGATGTGCAATTACAAGTTGGTTGACAACTGCTTAAAAGGAGAGGTAAATGCTGAAAAAACAGGGCTGCCTCCTGTCTGGCTGAGCGAAATGAGGCCAGATGGGTATTTCAGTCAAACAGAACACGTTCCTCAGAATGATTTAAAGCACAGTCTGAAGCTGAATGTGCAGGGTGGGGAAGAGGTTTGTCATGAGCAGATTATTTCATCCAGCATCTGCGAGAGATGGGGTTTCTCACTCTCTTCTGTGTTATTTTGTTTTGTGTTTAAGGAAGGTGACTTTCAAGTACGGCACTGTGCTTCCTGTCCTGCCGGGGTGACGGCTGCGGTCCTCTCTGGTGGTGGACTGCTGCCAGTTGCCATGGTAATAAAAGACCTCCCCAGCCGAGGCAACGCTCCATTGCTCCATCGCTGTGTCTTCCCTGGGAATTGGCTACAGCGGCAGAGACATCTTTCCCTGCTGGGGAGCCAAGCTGCCTTTGAGTATCCCATGGGTGATGGAAATGTACTGACCCTACCTGACGCGATTGGGGATTATAGGATGAGGGTGTTTATTTTTAGTCTGAAAGGGTATCATGGCATATTGAAATACATCTCTGCTCTCATGTGGAAAAACATACATTCCTGGAGTAGTGCGTTTCTTCTGCTTAGCAGGGATACTTTCCCCTCACCTGTTTCCATGTCAGAGCACAAGTACCACACTGGACTTTCTTAGCTAGATCAATCGAATGCTGTATATATCGTTGTCCTCCTGCTTAGTAAGTAATATTTCAGTAGTCCATGAGCAAGTATAAAGACAGTTCTTACATAAGCCACTTTAATTGAGCTTGTTGACTTCAATATTCCTTTCTGAATTCATTTGCTGCTCTTCAATGACTTCAGCAGCATTTCTGATGCACAGGATGGTAAGGGAGTTTCACATCTGAAATGCCCAGGTACTGCAGTGAGGGGCAGCTGCCAGCAGCACTGCCTTGCATGTTGCTGTTTTTGTGATGTGGCCTTTCCATCAGAGGATAATCCTGGTTCACACATGATCCACGTATCCATTGGTAGGAAGGGAAACTGATCGCTGCTTCTGTCTACAGACAAAACATGTCCTGAGTTTCAAAGCTGTTATTTTCTCTCACTCTCTTTGCGCACATAGGAATGTTGCACCATCAAGTTTGTAGACCATGGCCTGTATTCTTATAACTTTTTTACCTCATTTCACCTTCTCTGGGTGCAGTCACAATATATAAAGCAAACAATGAAGGGAATCTTCAGTAGGGTTTGTTTGAAAAGCTTTTATAGTATTTTATTTTAAATCCTTGCCTCTGTGTGGATAAAATGTAATTAAAGCAAGAGATGCATAGTAAATGATGCTAATTCAGAAAATACATTAGGTATATATCATTAAAGTTTTCATTTCTGAAAGCTCTAATTTTGTAAAAATACGGGAAAGCAATGGAAGTAGAAGCCTGGTTGCCCTGTAAGTAGTGCAGAAGTATTTTAGTAACTCTAGTACTAATGAGCAGAACATATTTTATTTCTTTTAGTTTTTTTAAATGGCATTAGTATTCCGAACAGCAAAATCCCTGGCTGGAGAATTGTAGAAATGATGATTGCTCATTAGCAAATAGAATACAGATGTTCTGTTCAGTTTGCCTGAGTGCTTCACATAAACACCTTGGGGAGTGACTGGCACAGAGTACAAAACTTGATAGCTTAACAGTGTGCTAAACACTTCGGGGCTGGCAATAGAAGCAGAAGCATACCATGTAATTTTGTAAAATTTCATGTAATTTTTAATCATTTGTAGTGTTTGTGTAACGCGACAACTTTCGTGTGGAAAGTGCGGGGGCAGAGGTGTTTCTACAGGCCTGTAATCAACACCAGAAACTAGAGTTGGGTCCACTCTTTTGAGGTCTGTTTGTGTCTTTTTGCTTGGCT
This sequence comes from Struthidea cinerea, assembly GCA_013397865.1. Taxonomy (NCBI): domain Eukaryota; kingdom Metazoa; phylum Chordata; class Aves; order Passeriformes; family Corcoracidae; genus Struthidea; species Struthidea cinerea. The sequence continues at coordinate 943,593 of VZTI01004088.1, read as the reverse complement.
TTCTACCTTCATCTTACAAAGGAGCAAATTTCCATCCCCCCTTGACGTCTATGAACCTCGTATCCATTGTACATTTTTGTATTTGCCTGACCAGTTGCCCAGAATTTCTTGGGCCTCTGAGACAGCATTTTTTGGTTCTTTTCTCATACATCTTCACGTCTCAGCTCCCTTTCTTTGGTTCCTCCATCCTCACCCCAACAACAATAATCCCAACAACGTTTTCTTCATTTTAATTAATTTTTAATCATATATATGCAGCAATTGTTTTCAAAGATATATTAAATAAAGACTGGATTAATAAGGCATGATTAGGAGCTTTCTCATAGTTATGTGTTAGTGATTGTGGGGTTTTACATTTAGCAACATTGTGATGTTGCTAAATTCAATTTTCTGCCAATGCCAGCAGTGCTTAGGGAACAGCTGAAAGGGGAGATGCTGCATCTCTGCTCAAGGAGCCAAGTGAGTTAAGTTTTTCTATGTCCCTTGCTCCTGGATTCTGCTCCCTGCAGGATTTTTTTAAGAGAGAGTTCCCTTGGAGTGAAGATGCAGGAATTGTTTGGGTTTTAAAACCCATTTAAGAAAGGATGAATCTTAGTCATGCAATTGGGTGGACTTCTAAAGAAAAGGGATTCCTAGCTGTGATGTTACTTTGGCTTCTTGCCATGATGTGCGTTTGTGTTGTACTTGTTTAGTTGCCAGAGCCAGCCTGGGAAGAAGCTGAATGAATTTTGAAAGTTTCAAAATACGTTTGTTTTTTCAAAGAACATGTTCATTCCAGTGGGTTCTTTTGGGCTGTTTTGATTGGTTGGTTGGTTGGTTGGTTTGGGGTTGGGGTTGGGGTTGTTTTGTTGGGAATTTTTTGTGTTAGTTTTGCTTGGTGTATTTACATTGGGTGAGAAGTCTTCAAATTGCTGCCATAAAGGCATGGAGCAGCAAAATTGTGCTTCAAAGCACTATCTGTTTCAGACTGCAGCTGAACTACCATAAGCCTGACTGCCTGCTGCAGCTATGCTGCAGAATTATTATGCATTAGTACATTCTTGGCAAGCAGTTACTAAAAAATAATTTTGTGGGGGCTTATTAGACCATTTAGGGTAGCTTTTCCACCTTAATGGAAAAGTCCTCAAAGTATTGAACAGTGTCAGCACTGGAAATTGATCACATCATACAAGTTAGAAGATGGCATTGGGCACCCAGAGAGCTGGTTACAGCCTCAGGGTTTGTTCTTGTAAGTTCCCACCCCCCATTTTAAGCAAACACTCAAAACTAAGTGGAACTTACTTGCGTTAGTTTGCCCTGCGGAGTTGAAAACAATCTATCTCAATGTAAAAAACCATGGTAGGTATACCACTTCAAGAGGCAGAATAAAATTAAAGTGGATGGAAGCAAGTTGGATCAGCATGAAGTGACGCTGTCTGTAAAGAGTACTTTGCATTTCTGTATCTTTTCACAGCCATAATTGAGAGAAGAATATCAGGCAACTTCACTTACAAAGTTGCTGTTTGCTTCCTCCTCTTGCCCTAAAGCAAACAAAATAGGCAGGCTCCAAATTTGGAATATATTGAATGAACCCAAATCACTTATGTGGTGTTTTAGCTGTAGTGGCAGCAAGGCAAATAGATGTGAAAATATTAGCCAAACAAAAAGGCAAAAACCTTGGCCCTCTTGTAAGGGTTTGGAAACCCATTTAGGAGTTCATCAGTTATTTGGGCTGCAGGGTAGAGGCATGTAGGAAGAATCAAGCTGAAAGGAAAATGCCTCAGCTGTGAGATGTGTGAGAATACTTGTGATACAAATTTCAGTTCTAGTGTTATCTCTTCCTTTCTGTTTCTGTTTCATTGCACCTTCAATAAGTATTGAAAATCACATCAACAAATAGCAAGGGTGTGAAGGAAAGCATGTTAAAAAAGCAAATTAATGATTGTGTTAGCTTAATGACTGAGACACTGTCCTGTATTGCAAAGAAGGTATATCCAAAACAGGTGTTAGTGGGGACATAAGGTTTCGTATTCAATCACATTTTAAAAATCTGAGAAATTGTAGACTTCAGGCCAACTACAGCAGTTATTGTCAGTCAAGACACATATAGTAAGAGGCAGTCTTACTCAGAAAGCTTGCAGAGTGAGTACACCAGCCAGGCAGCCTATGCAAAGGAGAAGAACTAAGCGTCATCCATTTGGAAAGGAGGATGAAACACATTACCTGAAACCACGGTGTCTGTTTGGAAATAGTATGTGAATTTGAGGCTGTGCTACTCCCAAGATTTTTCTGGCACAGGTTTATGTCTAGTCCTGTTGATCTTGGTAGACCTAGATCCTGGTGAAGAATAATTGTTCCCATATATCTTACTATAGGGTTCATCCTTGAATAGGGATCTGGGGTTTATTACAGAGTGTCCAGATGGATTGAGCCTTCCCATCACTGCCTGGAGGTCTGATGTACTTTACTTTGAAATTGATAAATGGAGTGGAAGAGAATTGTTGCTGTGATATGAATTATTCCCACTGTTATTAAATAATAAACATGACCACAGCGACCTACTCACTCTCTAAACTGGATTCCTTCTGTGGTTTAATCTTGGTAATGGCTTCATACTTGAACTACAAAATGTCATGGGCGAGCTGTGGGCTTCTGAAGACAGGGGCAGCAGAAGGAAGTTGGTGGATTGATACCATATCGTGTATCATAAAGTAAGGTAGTAAAAAGCCTCAGGAAATTATATTTCTTAAGTAATGCAATCAGAATTGCACTTAGACAGAGAAGATTGCTTTGTATTTACTAGCTGTGTTTACTGCATTTTCTAATGTGCCTAAGGAAACTTCAGGAAGTGGAAAATGGAGTTCTAGACCTGAATCCATACAGTTACTTTTGGGAATAACACAGCAAAATGAGCGAACTTGATTTGCTACACAGCAGATGCCAGGATTATATGATGTGGAAGGAATTTTTTACTTTTAAACCCTTTCAGTGTGATGACATGCAGGGGAGAGGAAGGAGGGGCTGACATAAGTGCCCTTACGGTTTTTTAACCTCTTCAGTGCTCTGAATCCAGAGATAGCAGTTGATTCATGTAAGCAAGCCTGTCTTCATAGGTGGACTCTACCAAAACAATAATTAAATATAGTGTATGTTTCTGGATTAGAGCTAAATGGGAACAGAAAATAATATTTATTCTGTGGTTTAAAGCCACACTACTATAAACAGAAAATGCTACAAGCAGAGAGAACTGAGTTTGCATGAAAATAGATGAAAAGTACAGTGTCTTTTTTGGTATTTATGTATTATTTAAAACAAGCTTAGCAGACTATAAAGCTTTTGATTATAGTCAGCTTGTGTGTTCTGCTACATTGTGCAGCATCTCAAAATAAAATGGACCAGCAGTTGTTTACAAAAGCTAAAGACTTTCAAGACCGAGCTCACGGGAGGAGCAGATGGTATTTGGGCATTGTGTTGTAGTCTTCCAGTCCACTCAGTGCAATGTTGGGCTGATTCATGGAGTTCCATTTGCAGAGGCATCCTAGTGAGCATTTGAATGAATTTTCTTGTCTTTTGTGCTGTCTTCAGTAAATGCCATTGACTGCTGCTATATTTAAAGAAAGTGACAAGAGTGTATCATAGCCTTTATTGAAATGAACCAGTGTCCTTTGCAAACAATGATCCTTCTGTTCAGGAGAGCTTTTCCATGTTAGCTGTGATAAGGTGAGGAAGCCATGCAGGTAAGGTTCAGCTGCAGGTGTTTGGGGTGGGATCGCAGAGGACTGTTGATTGCCTGTGGAGTGCAGACAGCTCAGGTGTGCTTCCGAAGGGCAGTGTGCTACCTTGGCACTACATGTCAGTCTGGGATCTGCTTCATTGTGCAACTAAAACTCCTGCAAACAGAAGTGTTCCCACTGCCCTGCAGACAGGGTGCTGCCCCCCCACCACGTCCCCTTCCCACACAGTGTGTTGGGGTGCTTGAAAGTTTCAGTTGGATAGGAGGGGAATGTGTTCTTCTGTAATTTAAAGGGGTTGAAAATACTTTCTTGCCAAAGGGAGAGAAAGGGGAGGAGGGTGGTGGGCTGCAGGAAAGGGGGCACAATGTGAAACCTCAGGAGACAAGATCTTTGTGGTGTTTCCCTTTTAGGCACTAATAAACCTCAGGATGACTTAATATTCAAAACCTGTTGAACCCGTTGGCAAGAACAGAGCCCCAGATCCTCATTACAGAGGGTTTGTTTGTTGCTACCAACTGCATTTCAATTGCCTAGTGATAGTGTTTGTTTTCTTGGAATTTGCTTTCTGGTGCAATGTTCCAGCAGTCCTGACTGCAGCCCTGCAGAGGTGAAGTTGCTGTGGGCCAAGGTACGGCAAGGCTGCGGGCACCCCACAAGCCCAGCCCTGCTGCCGGGAGGGTAACAGCAGAGGAGTGTCGTGGCTTCAGAAGGGCTGAATGTGAGAAACGGGGAAACTGCAGTTGCTTCCTACTCCCACTGGCAGGCACGGTTGGCGTTAAACCCGTTGCTTTTATAGGAACAGGCTGACCTACTTATTAAGGCATTGTATTTCAGTGTTCAGCTATGGCTGTCTGCCCCAGAAGGGTTGTGTTTCCAACCCAACCCAGCGATGTCCCAGCCTTCTGGGAAGTCTTGGACAGGGCATATTGATGTGTCTGTCCGGTGTGAGGAGCTCTGGTACCACAGCAATGGGCACCACATCTTATCCCCGTGGAAAAAGGGAAAAAGCCTGCTGAAAGAACTGATATATGCCCATGAGGAACAGGAAAATACAAATCAAATTGGAGAGGATGATATTTAAATGTTATGAAAGGTTTTGACCAGAAACGTGGTTTTGATTGTATTCTGTGGGGAAGAATGGCAAGCCATTTGCAGTAATAGCTGTGGGTATGATTGGGGTATCTTAAAGGAGCACTGTTTTTCCAGCTTGTGAAATTCAGAGGTGATTGTAGTTAGCTGCCCTTCCCTAGCCACATTTGTAAAGCATGGGGAAGGGTTGGTTTGAGAAGAACAGATGGAAATCAGCAAGCTGGGAGACCACCAAACGTCCCTGTGGGGTCAGGGAGGAGCTTCCTCTGCATGTGGTCCACTGGTGGCTCTGTGTTGATGTCAGATTTGTGCGTCTCATGTCATGGAGATGATGGCATCAGCCATCATGGGAAACAGTCCTGCAGTTCTTTCCAACCAGGGCTTTAGACTATTGTAGCAAATCCAGATTTCTGTGAGCAGATGTCAAAAGTGTGATGGTGGATAAGTTGAGACAGCACTAAAAAAATGTCTTTTCTGAGGCAGACCATTACTTCTGCCTCTGCTCTGGGGGCTTTTCATGTTTTCAGAGCTGCTGGATGTCATGTTGCTACACCAGCAAGAAGTATCTGCACCATCTATCTGTAACAGTGAACTTAGACTCTCTCTGCTGCTCTGACTGGAATATATATACTTACATGACTTTAAAATAAAAAACTGATTTGCTGCTCTGACAGGACCTCCCCAGTTGATTTAAAAGAAAATTTTCTGCTGTTTTTTGTAGAGGCTCTTACGAATACATCTGTTAAGTTTCCATCCTGGAAAACTGAAAATAGTTGTCCAAATAGTCAAAGCTTTCCGAGAGATTTCCTCCAGTTTTGTCCCTGAAAAGCTGTGATGTCCCTTCAGTATTTGCCGTGTAGGCTTGGCTTTGGGAACCATGGAAGGAGGAGTTCATGTAGACATGCTTCTCCAGAGTGTTATCACAGATGTTGCAAAATTCACTTTTCTGCCTTTTGTGCTTTTTCTCCAGTACCTTGTACTTACATGCATGTCTCTTTTTCTTTGATGTACACATACACCCTTGTCAGACTACTTAATCCAAAAGTTTTGAAAGAAAAGAGAGAATTTCTGTGTTTAAATTCTTGAGAGGCAGTCTGCTATCATAACGATAGAGCTGTAGGATTATTACTCGGAGATACAAAATGACAGACATCATAGTTAATACTCATCAGCATCCTTTCTAGCAATCTCAAAGCAGTCCCATCAGTAAAAAGCCCAAGCAAGCTGTGCTGCATTATCATGATTGAGGGCCAGATCAGATTTGATGTTGCTGCCTGACATAAGTAGAAAATAAAGTTTTCCCACTTCTAAAACTAAGTTTATAAATAAGCTCTTCGTTACATTGCAAATACATCCTCACACTTCTATTAAAATACCCACTAGTGACATGAAAACCAACCTCAAACATGTTCCCAGATACTTTGCCTTGAAAATAAAAGGAAGGGATCTGCTTACCTTCATTTCTGGTAAAGGAAGATGTAGCTCAGTGCATACCCAGCACTAAGAGTTTGCAGGTTTATGAATTCCATTCCAGGCTCTTTCCAGCCAATATCAGGTCTAGCAACACTGATTTTTAATCAGGCATAATTACCACTCTGAGTCTTCTTTGAAACAAGTGACTGTAAAGCCATTTTAAGGCTTTACACTGTTTTCCATAACTGTATTATAGTTGTACAATGTAGCACTTCTTTCTCTACTCTAAGGAGTCCTGTAACTATCAGATCTGTAACTTTGCTGGAATTTTACTGACAATTTTGCATAAAATAGAAACATAGATGTTGGAGTGAAAGCTTCTCTAGACTCAGGCCCAGAAGAAAGCCAAAGCACAGGGGTTGAATTAAAACCTTTGGATAAGCTGAGACACAAAGACACACCAAAGTGAAATAGAGATACAGATTTTTAACTTTTAGTAGAAATATATGCTAAGTGCCTTAAACATTAAAAAGCTGCAGAAGAAACCTTAAACATAGTTTTTATTGCAGCAGTGTTACCTTTTCACACAATTTCTTTACTTTAGACAAAATATAGATAGAACTGTACTGCTCACATTTTTTAGATAGAGTGTTCACATAAACAATAAGAGCTGATAGAAACTGTATACACAAATCTGTGTAATACCTACGTAATACTTGTGTAAGATTTATGACTGTTAGAATTAGGCCAAGATAAGTTAAGAAAATAAAACTAGAATCATGTGTTAATCTTATTAGTCAATTAACAAATATAATCCACACTTCTGTAAGAAAAAAATATAGAGAAAACTAGAATTAGAAGCTGTTTTCTGCCTGTTTGCTGCTGCTGCTGTTGCTGCTTGGCTTTACCATGTAACCCCCTTGAACTCTACCTTCAAGAAAGCTATGAGACTATGAAATAAAGAACTTACCAGAACAGCAGCCTCCTCTGCTCTTTTACCCTGGTCTGAAAAAGAAGGGTATCCCATCAAAAGCTCAACACATCTTCATTGATATATTTCTGAAGGAATAATATTTGTGGCTTTTATAACAAAAGCCTTACAATTCTACAGTATATGCCCATTAGCATGTTTGTTGTACTGGATGAAATGTTGTACCGGATTTATGAATAATTGTTGGACTGGATGAAATGTTGTACCAGATTTATGAATAATTGTTTCTAAATCAGGGCATCAGGTATTTGAAAGGGGAAAAGGATTCCTATAATGTTTCCAGTTCTGTTCCTGACTATGTGCAAGACAGCTGTTTGCTGTAAATGATGGCACTAAAATGAAAAATAAATCAAAAGTTTTTTCTTTTTGCATTTGCTTTTCTGGAGGTTTGCCACCCTTACCCTTTGAGATTTCCCTATACCCTGCTGGAGACAGGAAGGAGAGAAGCAGGGAGATTTGAAGTAGGAAGGGAAATCTTCAACAAGCACACTGGGAAGCTTAGCAACTTTTCACCTTCTGGCCGTGCCACGGAGGAGAGGTGCATTGGGAGAGCCTCTGTACAGAGGGGTAGTGGGTCCATGTGGCACTCCCAGGAGAGGGCAGGCACTCATTAAAGATGAGTGCACAGAGATGGGAAGGGGACAAGGTAAACGTGTTCTCTCTGGTTTGTTTTGTAGTAATCGATCTGATTACCCAACATTATTAAGATTCATTTGCCCAGACAGCCCATGTTTTGCTCCCAACAGACGCTCAGATCTGATGCAAAGATCATGGTAGTAAGTTGTTTTTGGGCTGGCAGAGGTAGTATGAACTGTGTGCTGTACGTGTATGAAGTAGAACTCTCTGAAAGGCCAGAGAGGTGCCTTTGTGCTTCACTGACAAGATTGCAGAAACTGCTGCTTAAAATCAACTTAAACCCGCTCTCACTAGAGTTTGTTGAAATTTTGGAGTACAAAAGGAAATGGGGGGCTTTTTCTCTATTTGGTTGTAAACACAAAGTTGACAAGATGACTAAATACTTAATACAAGCAAGCTCCTTGTTTCTTCATGGCAACTTTTGCCTTGCCACCCACTTGGTGGGAGCAAGAACTATTCCTTCCCACCAGAGACATGGCTGCCTGGTATGAGGAACTGCATTTGGTGGGCTGCAAGGAAATGAGATCTAGCACCATTTAAAAGGTGTTTTCTTCTCTGGCCTTGTTGTATGCCCATGAGAAGTGTGTGAAACATGCTTATAATTCTTGTTAATGAAAGCACTAGTCCTTTACGAAACTGTCCTGAGCTATAGCTAAGCTGCCCAGGTGTTCTAGCCCGGGCTGAGCCCTACAGGATGCTGGTACTCTGATCCTCTTCCATGGATGCTACTCATTCTCTGGCTTAAATATACATCCAAGTGTTTTCCTGGATTACAGAGACAGCTCTCACTACTTTCTGGATAAAGCTTCTTTTATTTATTTTTTAAATTTTTTCTTAATGTCCCACAACTCATTTTAGGCATGGCTTGTACACATGATCAATTGGGTCCTTGTTCAGCATAAAGAGAAGGGGATGTGAGCCTCTTAGTTTACTCACTCCATTTTGTGCAGTAAATACTCTTTACACCTTTCAGCTGATGAGCTGAAAGAGTCTGCAAAAGAATTCCGCTTGCGTTCTGCCCATTTCTTACTCCTTTGGTAACCTTACCTGTCAGCTGGGGGCCATTCAGAATTCAAGGAGTGTGAACACAATCATTCATAGCAAATCAGAGGTTGGCAGAAGTGGAATCCTGTGTGTCTCCTTCATTTTAATTAAATTAATCAAAATGTAATAGATAATAGTAAAAAGTTATGTCAACCATTTTGGCTAGAAAGGAGCTGCATGATAGTTTGGCAAGTTAGAAGCATCCAAGGGGGCCTGTAAATGCGACTTAGCAGCAAAGTCTTGTCTTAGTGCTTTCTCTTTAGACTCTCAAATCAATTACTCTCGCCACATTTCAGTTCATAACATTTCATATTTCCTCTGCTTTTGGTATGCTTAAGTAAAAATGCCAGTGATGACAATATTGAACTTACATGTTTGCTAGTATATGGCATAGATGGTACTAAATTAACATTAGCAAAGTGCTTAGTGGAATATGACATGCATATGCAACTGAATTCAAGGAAAATGTAAGTGAAAACAATTTTGATAGTTTTTTTAGGTTTGCAGCATATTTTCTACAAAATCTCTTCCATGAAGTATGGAAGTAAGAAATAAAAAAACTTTGATAATTAGGAAGCAATGTTTAGTCTAAACAAATGGTTGCAGTTCTTTTAAACAATTCCTATTGTTATGTATGCTATTTAAGCTAAGTTAAAGCCCCAGCCTAAGGCTGACTAAATTCACCGTGAAGTCTCTTCAGTGTTCAGCCTGTGTTCACCATGTTGCTTTCACCAGAAGCTTTCACTAAAACAGACCAATGTGGTTTCACAATATTGACTGTTGTAATTTGAAAGTAATTCTGCTACTCCATGGGTTCTCTTGTAGACGTCTGCAGTTAGACTGTCAGGATCTTCAAAGCCTATTTTTGTTTTCATATTTCATGATAATAATCCTTCAAAAATGGCATTGATATTTCCTGCATTGCCTTACCACTGGCCTGAGTCTCATCCCTCAGCCTGCTTGGGAAGCTCTCTGCCAAAAAATGTCAAAAGGCCCTAAATACTAGATTCCTGCTCTTCTGTCATTTCCTTTATTTGAAAATGAAAGAGGTTTAAAAGGCGTATTGCAGGAAGAGTGGAACCAGTTTTGCAGACGATGGCAGTGTTGCTGTCTTCCTCCATTGATTGCCCTCAGAGAAGCAGAGGAGCATCTTGTTCCAGCCATGTTGAACAACACTCCCTGTGGAGAGTGCTCAGTCCACAGACCTGGAGAAGTCCTTAGGATCTCCCTGTACTGTCTGGGGCTGGCTCACAGTAATGCAAAATGATGGCTGTCAAGTGCTCTGATGGAAAATAGAGGTTAGTCTGCTTCTATGTGGGTAAGTTTGTGTCTAGTCCTGTTGGTGTTTGATAGGGATACAGTTGCAAGAGATTGGCAAGGGAGACAGAGTTGCCCCAGCAGTGTTTTCCAATGTATTTAATAATGGGTTTTCAAAACTAGTAGTTTGATTTGTTGATCAATCGACTGATTGACTGATTATACTAATGACTGCTTGTTGGTCTCAGTCTTAGGAAGAAGGGAAGTAAATGGTAGACTTTGATTTTTCTTCATTTGTGATATGCCTGCTTGACAGGTACATAACCATAAACAGAAAGTAATCTCTTCTCTTAGGTGCGACTTTACTTGAGAATTAGCACTAACACACCTTCATTTATCCAGTGTCCTCCTGGGGAAAAACCACCTAATCTAGAATTGGAGGACATGCCTGCGCCGGCTGTATGGCTCGGAGTAGAGCCCCAGCATACTTGCATGCCTTCCTGTCTACCTGCTAGTTTGTTATGCTTGTCCTGGCTTTTTTTAACATACTTCTGGTGACAATCCTAACTGTGCTGCTTTCATCCACACCTTGAAACCCGGGATTGTCCAGCATACACCAAAATGGGAACTGTTGAGCTTGCAGCCAAATTTCCCAGACTTTCCTAGGTTCACAGAGAAGTCCCTGTGCACAGACCTCCCTAAACTGTGGGCTAGCATCCTTTCTCTCTGGTTCTCGCAGTCGCCCATGTACAAGGCTCCGCCTGCTGGCACCTCTCTGCACCTTCCTACCTGGATCTGCTCTGCTGTCTTGCAGAAGAAAGCAGAAGAGGAAGGGTGAGAGTTTGAACAGGAGTGGAGTAGGCATGAAGTGCCATAGGAGAGATGACACCACTTGCGAGCCAGGTCTCGCAGAGCTTGCCCACTGACTTTTCTTCATAAGTGCCATGGCTCCAGTGCTACTGGAGTAGCTCCTGGCCAGCTCCTCTTCATTGCACTGGGAGTCTGCCTTACATGCTTAAGGCTGCTGCCCAGGCTCAGGCTGGCGGTGTATGACAGCTGTGGGCTCACATCACCATTCTGCATTGGTATGAGGCTCCAGCTCAGCAATGGTCTCCTCCCAGTGCAGACAGCCATTGATCTTCAGGCATCCTGCCTGAGTTGAGCAGTTCAGGGCACAGAGCGTGCTGGAAGCTGATAGACATGGATTCTGATAGACATGGATTCTGTGTGTCTATAGCACAGCCCCTAAGCTTATTGCAAGTCACCTTTGACATGAAGTGGTGTGAGGTCTGGTCCTGGAATGTCAGACATCATCCTGGTGCTTCTGCAGGTTTATGTAGATAAGCCTTTGTGCAAATAGGCTTTCACTGGCATAGTTTCTTCATGACTGTGTTTTGTGCTCTTTCCCTCTCTGTCAGAGTTTTGCAGAGAGCTTACCTGCTCTAGAGAAGCAGTTTGGAAGGCAGCTTCTGAAGAGTACCTTCCCCTGGGTCACATTGTGAGCAGCAGCACGCTGTAACTACTTCTGAAAATTCACATGCAGACTTTTTGCTTTGTTTCAGCTCCTGTTAGAAGAGTTTTCTAGAAGTGTTCTGGTTGCCAGTTTTGTCTTCAGCCAGTGTTGCTTTTCTGAAACTATCTTTAAACTTAATAGTTCGTCGACCTTGCTTTTTACCCCTGTATCCCATGGTTACCTCATATTGATAGTCTGACTTCATCTCTGCCTTTGTTTTGCTTAACTGAGCTCTCTGCTTTCTTTCCTAAAGTCAGTGTCCATGTTGGTTCAGATGTCCAGCTTGGTTTTTTACGGTTTTATGTCCTTATTTTCAAAGAGTGCATCTTCTCCGCTTTTCTCCAGATACAGGTTTGATCTAGGTCTTGGCACAGTGACTTGCAGAAACTGCAGCTTTCCCCAGGCTGAGTCTAGAGTTCCTCAGTCCAGTCTGTTTTGCAGAGGTTCCACAGGAAGAATTTAGTTCATCAGAACTTGCTCTTTCAAAATAATAGATGTTAGACAATGTTAGGCTTGCTGTTATTTTTCCCACTTAATCTAAACTGAATCACTTCATGGTCCCCTGTTCCAAAGTCATCCTTATTATTTAAGATAAAGAGCAGAATAGAATCTATTCTAGTTCATTCAGCAGCATGGATAAAGAAACTTGTCAGCTGTCACATCCAGGAATAACTGGTCTTACCATGGTTAATAGCATTTGTTCTCCAATCTGTACTGTGAAGTTGGTCTCCCTTGTTGACGTAATTCCCATTTCTTTAATGATGCAGAGCTCTATCCAGATCTATATTTGGTGTAAGAAGTCAAGAGCAGACCCAGTGTCTCTCTCTTAGAAATCTTCTTTGACCATCTGTCCACAGCATTTCCAAACATTTTCTTTTTTATTCTATTTCCGAAGTCTGCTCTTTCTTTATTGCGTAACGGTATCGTACCATATAAAACCTGTATTTCTTTTCTTTGAAAAGCACAGACCTTTTGACACCTTTTAATTTATAATTGCTGTTCCACCCTGTTTGTGAATTTCCCTGTAATAGCACTAGTGCTTCAAGTTCCTCTTCCATTATGGCAGTCTGCCTGTGTTATTAGCACACAGCTATTTTAGCTGCTGGATTTTTTGCTCACCTTTTCTGCTCTTATTTTGGTTTTAGACTGCATTTGGCTCTTACACTATATACAGTGCTTTCACTGGCAGTGTCACATGCCTGACCCTTTTCTCATCATTAGCAGCAATTTTCTTTTTCTTCAAATCCCTGAAATGCCCTCCTCACTGTTGTTTTTGTGTTTATCTGATATTTCCCCCTTGGCTTTCTGGATCCTGAAACCAGTGGGGAATTTATGTTCACCTCCCCAGGCCTTCTCTTGCTGTGTTCCTGGTGTGGATTGTGCCATGATTGTTCCAACAGTTGGGATATTTGGGTGAAGCCCTGCTGAGGACTCACCTTGTAATGAAAGTATCCAGAAGCTACCTTTTCCTTCAGAACTATAGTGGCTGAGGGAGGCGGGGGGCTTGGAGACACTTCCTCTAGGGTCACTCAGGCTAAGGGAAATACATCAGGTCTTTTCCATCTGGCATGTCCTGCGCTTGCTGGACTGAAAGAGGTACTTGGTTCTCAAGGCCTGGTGGACACAAAGGTATTTTGAAATAGCAGTGAGAAGGAAAGGAGCTTAGAAAGACACTGGTGTGGGACAAAATAGGGTATGATTTATTTGGTCTTAAATGGTCAGAGTTTTGTAAGGGACTTCCTCCTGGTCAGAATTTTATAGAGGACTTCCTCCTGCCAGCCATCCTCCCACTTTGCTGGAAGAGAAGCCTATTGTTAGCAGCAGGGACATTATGAAAGCTTGAGCAATGATGACCTCGATGTCCCAGAGATAACACACATCTGCATAACTGGGTACAAAGAGCAGGTGTGTTTATGTGTATGTGTATTCTCCAGTCACAAAAAAATACGTTTGCAACCTGTAAGGCTGCAGGGAGTTACAGCCCTCATAATCACGTCTTCCACTGTAGAAGCTGAGGCTGCAGCAATCAGTTAAGAAGATGGTTGAAATTCCTGATCACAAATTAGGTAAGTACATGATGGAACAGCAAATTGTTTCTCTCTTCTGTGCTAGTTCACTGGCTAGTGTTTTCTCTAGCTGATGTTTTCTGTTCAGTACTCCAAGTTGCACAGGCTGGATGAAGTCAAAAATCTTTATTGTTGCCTTTGTGATTGGTAAATTTTATATTCACGTCCTTCTGCACTGAAAGTTAAGCTTGCCAGTAATGTGCATCAAAATGAAAAAATAATTTTAAAATAAAGCAACAAAACTGAAGCAAAAATCTCCACCCTGTTTTTAAGCAGAGTATGTGCTTTAATATGTCATCTTTATGTGGAAGATGTACGTCTCATCTCTCTTAGTCAAGTGTCTCTTAAAATATTTTTATTTTGCGCTGGTAAAATGACCATCAGTGTTGTGAGTCTGTCTTTAAAGAGTTAAATGATCTTAATCTTTACTCCTGAGATGAAAAGGTAGGGTGCTTTGGTTTCCTACAGCTTTCTGAATGATAGATGAACCTCTTTGAGTTTCTGCATGTGTAAGAACTTCTGTAACTTTCTACTATCATTCTTTTTATTAAAGCTAGTATTTTTAACAAGAAAACATTGTAACTGTTTGGTTTACAGTTTTTCATCTGATAAAGTGGTATTGTTAGAGAATGGAAATCATATATGTTGCTTCATGACAATACAAATGTAACAAAATAGAGGAGCAGGAAGAAAGTTTCTGTTACAAATGTTCTGTATTTTTTAAATTAGACCTCTCAGGATACTTGTGCCATAGCTTACTTGGCAGTGCTGGAAATGAACTTAAAATAGGAAAAGCTATTGGTTCATTTAGACCTGTGCCTTTCTTCTTCTGTGTCTCATACTAGATCCATTTAAAGGAGTGGGAGATGTTCCACTGTGACTTTGCATTGCTAATGAAATTGCTTCCTCCTGGCCTCTATTGTATAGCTTCCAGAATTCTCGTGCATGGTCTTTTGTGCACTGTTGTTGAGATACGAATATAATTTCTTGTTTCTTCCCAAGATCTTGGTTCTGAATCCTACTGGTTTACTGTACGCTTCCACAAGTATTCTGTTTATTTTAAGAAAACTTCTCAACCTTATTTATTAAATATTTCAGAAGTGGACTCTGGCATCCCACACCAAGGAGTTTGACAGAGTTACAGTACTTAAAGTTCTCTTCAGGTATTTCTTTCTGTCCTGCACATTGCAACTTTATTTTAACGGCTATATTCCTATTCCGTCATTAGGCAAAATAAATTAAAAATAGAAAAGAAAAAAAAGCAAATGGGAAAAGAAGCCTCCACTCTGTTCATTATTCTCTGTGTTTTTGACCTGACTTGTACCAAGGTTAACCATCGTGGTGTGGGAAGGGAAAAGGCATGTCTGTGAACAGACAAGTTAAACAGGGGCAAGCTGCATTTGCTCTGTTGCAGTTTAATAAGCCTGAAGGTAAAAGATGGAAGACAGTGTTGCTTTTGCATGATTTTTCTGCTGATGAAAATTGAAAATACCAAAGAATAAAATCACTTTAAAAATTGTAGGAATGGGCTGTGCTAGAAAGTGAGGCAGGGAGGGAGTTAAAAAACTGATCTTGTAGACAAGGAGTAATCTGAACTTCTGCCTTTTGAGTACAGTGGCACTAAGTTTTAGGTATTCCATCTACAGTGGGAACATATAAATGGGAAAAAGCACTGGAGGATGCTGCGGCAAAAGTAGAATGGGCCAAAAACTAGCATACTGAATGGTAAAGTGAAATACTTTGCAAAAATAGTTCTAGTCTAGATGTAGTAACTTTAAATTAAAAGAAGATCTTATAAATTCCTTCCTGATGAGATAACATGGCTATGGTTGTAGTGTACAGATGGTGCAGTTTATTTACTAACTACATTTTTACTTCAGTTGGCAGTAACATTTTATTAATACCTAAATATGCATCTTAAGTGCCTCTCTCTAGGCATCTGTGCTGGAAAATTCAGGCCGTGGTTGCTTTGAACTGCTTTAAGCTGCTATTTTCTTTAAAACCTTGTAGTATGGCTGTAAAGATAACTATCCTCTAGCGAAACCAAGAGGGCACTATGTTACCCTAATTTTTATTTAATTGGAATGGGATGGATTTGAAGGGTTTGATGAAACCAGATCAAAGTTTGAAATAATATCAAAATAATATTAATTACTATGAATCACTTTCTCTCTCTATGAAATGAACTTGGATCAGAGATCACAACATGTAAAACAACAGCTGTCACATCTGGCTTTCTCAGGTATATGTTTGATTTTAATTTTTTTTTTTTTAATTCTGGAATAAAGAATCTGCTACCTGAGGGCTATTGTCTGCATTGCTTGTATGTAATCTCATGCTAAATATTTCATGCCTACCATTTCTCCACTTCACATGTCTGTGCAAGACAGATTCTGATCTATACAGGTAACATGCAAAGTGAAATTTGGCTCAAAGTATGTCTTGACAATATGCAAAGATATAATTCCACAGAGTGATAAATTGTAGGTTAATTTTTCAGTGAAAGAACTAGGTGCTGTTTACAGATTTGGTGTTCGCTGTTGAGCACTGTGCTGACAAGGGGCATGAATCTAAAATGCAGCAAACAGAACTGCCATCGTTGGTATCATCTTCATGAAAAGAAGTTTTGTATTTGAAAGCAATGCTGGCAAAAACACCAGCAAGGCTCACACTGCAAGGGGAGGTACTGCAACTATAGTAGAATTCCAGCCCCTTGATGGCTTTCATGCCTTACAAGTTCTTGTAAGGGTTTAAGGTTTCTTCCAGGTCCTTTCTGGTACCTTGTGATGGACCCTTGGTGCATGAGGGACCGAGCACTGAAACTTCAGATTGTAGCGTGAAGCACCAAGTGTATAGCTGGACAGCAGTTGTTTGTCAGGAAGAATTGTGGCTGCTAGCAATTTCTGTCATTATTTTCTTGTCACTCTCCAGTGTTGCCTGTTTGAGATTTTGACATACTCTTACTTCTTTGTACAACACCCACAGTCCTTTTCTTCATTGTTTCTTACTTCCCTCTTTCACAGGGAAGGCTGGACATCTGCTTTCCACTGGCAAAAAATTAACTGTTGATGTATGCAGTCAGTTTGCCATTTACTTCAATTAGCAAAAAAAGAAACCAGAATGCATTCATTTAAATACTTAATTTTCTATGTTCCAAAACTTTGTATGTAGTTATTTTTAACCTGGTTTCCTAGGGAAAGATGTTCCTGCAATCATGTTTCACTAACCACCCACTGTTAATAACTTCAG
Organism: Struthidea cinerea; assembly: GCA_013397865.1. Classification (NCBI taxonomy): domain Eukaryota; kingdom Metazoa; phylum Chordata; class Aves; order Passeriformes; family Corcoracidae; genus Struthidea; species Struthidea cinerea. The sequence goes on along the minus strand of VZTI01004088.1, from coordinate 926,622 downwards.
GAGCCTTTGTGCTGATCACAGACTTCAGGTAGGGCAGAGATCTCAGTTCTGAAATCCACAGCTTCATGAACACGGGCCAGGTAGAAGGGACAGGATCCAGTTACCAGCTGGTGGGGATGCAGCAGTAAACAAGGTCAGCCCTTACTGCTACAAATGAGAGAATCCACATGGAAGAGACTTCAGAAGGACGGCAGCTGTGGGGAAAGGGCCATCAGCATGGGGGCACTGGTGGAGACCGGCAGCCAAAGCCAGAAGTGCCAGTCCCAGCAAAGGGCCCTTCAGTCATGCGCCTTTGGTGCTGCTCCTCATGGCTACTTCTTGGCTCTTCTTGTCACGCTGCTCAGGAGAATGCCTCCAAACTGTGAACGTAAATGCTGCAGAAGAATGTGCCGGCTTTTCAATCTGGCCTTGGTTGTTGCCTCTCTACCTCTTTGTGCGGGCTCAGACAGCTGCCCCTCGGCCCTTGTCTCACGTGTGCACCAGCCCCTCCTTTTTCTTTTTTCCTTACAGTAGGAAAACCCAAAGCACGTTTTCCTGGATCCTGCTGACACACTGCTTCATGCAAGCCTCTAAGCTCTCTTACCTCTGCCACGGCATTATGGAATAGCTGTCTAGTTTCTTCAAGAATATACCAACAGAAACAGAGCTAGGCACCACAGCAGGCATGGATGGGCTTGAGACATGGCCACACTTTGGGCGACAGCTGCTGCGGATGCAGTCCTGTGTTGTGAGCAGCTCTTGTTCATGTCCTACGTCATTGCAGAAACACGATGCTACCCGTAGTGGTCCAAAGGCTAAGAATGCACCTTTCAACAGAAATTGGTTGCATCAATTTTATCTCAAATCACAGAGTTCGTTACACAAACAAAATCTAGAGTCATCAGGAAATATGCTTTTCCTAGTAGTGTTCTTTTATTCTTTCAGCAGCAAAAGTAGCATTATACTACAATGTCATCCAGCAAAGGGGACCATATTTGAATGAAAGCAAAACAAAATTTAAGAACAGCCAATAAACAAATACTGAAGTTGGCTGTATGAATTATGATACACTAGATTCAACTTCTAACAATCTCCTGATTTTATGGTATGAAAAAGAGGGAAGATTTTTGGTTTGATTTGTCTTTATTTCTCAGGCTTCTTTGCTCTTTTGTCTTGCTTTTAGACATTAGATAGATTATTCTTCTTTAGTTTGACAGCACGCACTTGCTGTGTGGTGTGTGGATCCAGTCTTGCAACACGGCACATATTTGGGAATGAAGCTGTTTGGAAATGGCACTTTCAGCATAGATTATTGCAGCAGGAATGCTGCTTTTGAGGTATCTTCAGACTTGAAGATGAACCTAAGTTGGTAACACTGCTTTTTCTTTGGAAAATGTTGACCTGTCCAGAAGAAACAGGCACCTTTTATAGTAAGTCTGCTGCTGCTGCTTCAGCTTCAGTTTGCCACCCGCTACACTGTTTCTCTGTTTACTGTTTTAGGAATTAAATAATAGAGTAGAAGCCTTTAGAAGAGTGTTTGCAGCTATTCACAGAAAAGTGGTACATTCTTAGACTAATAAAAAGTTCCTTTTTTAATTCACCAGTCAAATGAATTTCTGTTTGGCTTAAGCAGATTTTGAAATCCTGTCTATGTCATTTGTATTGTTAATAAATTACAGGGCTTCATACCACATCACATTACTGGGAATAGAATTGAAATATATAAAGATCAAAAACACACATATTTTTAACAGTGCTAAGTAATTTTCTGTCATAATAGCCAAAATAAAGTGCCATGAAGCTAATAGAAGTAAATTAATTTTTTTGGTATGTAATTTGGTATAAATACTGACAAGCTGAAAAAACCCCCAACCCCAAACAACAAATGCATACTCATTATTCATTCAGTTTAGCAGCACAGAGGCAGCAGTCAGCCAGGGTGTGCGTTTTTATGTCTGCTTCAATTGCACACTTCATTTATTTGGACATGGCATAGGCGGCTTTCTCTGTCACACGGCATCACTGCACGATTAGCAAGTTGCGCCCCAGGGCAGCTGGGACGCTTTGCTGGGGCAGATGTTCTTTTCAGCTTATTCAGTGGCCGTTGTGGGGTTGTTTACTGTTGTCATAGCTACCTGCATTTCCATAGCAGCCGAGCTGTTGTGTGTGAAGCAAGTGAATATAGTTATAAAAGGATCATATTTTGTTCTGTCTCTATAACTTACCATCTGTCAACTGACTGTTCATGATTGATTCAGATACCAATTTAAGAATAACAGCAGCCAGCTGATCATTTTTGCTTATATTAAAGTGACAGTGGACAAGGATGCAAATAATTTGGTGCTTCAGTGAAATGCTAGTTTCTTTTTTTTTCTTAATTGCAGCAGTTTGTCTTCCAACACTTTCTCAAACTTTACTGAAATCTTTCTTGACAAATAGAAATGACCACGTGTCATCTTCTGTACTTGCTCAGGTGTTGCTTGTGCTTTCCTTCAGCTGTCAGCTCATCCCTCTCTGTTGCTTCCAAATTGTGATGTTGCACCTGCCTTCACAGATCCTTTGTAATGAAATTTAAATACTCTCCACAGAATTAAACAGGGAATTGGTGAGGCTAAGAGCAAAGGTATCATGCATACACAAGCATAAGTATAGCTCGGTGACACAGATCACTGCACTCGGTTTAATAGTGACAATGGGATCCCATGCAAGTTTGGGGGTAAATTTAATGTGTAGTCAGTGAGCCCTCTGAATAATAAACTCTCATACCTTTTCACTCGGAGACGTGGTCGAACCTATAGTTTAGCAATGGGGGTAAGAAGATTAGCCCAGTTGTAAATAATGTATTTATTGGTTGATTTTTCCAGATCCTGACATTGATGCTGCCACTGCCATGATGCTTTTGAATACTCCCCCTGAGATACAAGCAGGTTGTGAGTAGATATTTCTATAGCATATAGCAACATAGACGTATAAAATTAATATTCTCTTTTATAAGTATACAGCATACCAGAGAAAAAGGATTTAATAAAGAAATATAACTTCCCTTGTAGACCCTTGCACTTCCTTGACCCTTACATGAGTATAATTTTGTGGTTCATATTTCTTTGTTACATGAATAATATTAATCCGTGATCTCTAATGTAAAAGAGAGGTTATTGTTATTCATGACATACACTTAAATGAGTAACATACTATTATCCATACTGATAGAAAAAGACCTGGGGCAACAGCCAGGAGAAAGGCAGGGAGAGAAAGAGAGCAAGAGAGTGAAGGGTACGTGGCATATGGTTTTGTTTTCATTTTGTTTGGATTTGACTCCCTTCATGTGAGTTACCACAGCCATCTGGATACTTCCCATTCACTTGGGCACTGTTTCAGCTCCTTCCTTGCACACATCCTGCCCGTTTTGCTTTTTGTTTTGCTCTGACTGATGCAAGGCAGTAGGCAGGCGACGGGGAGCAAAGAGAGGTCTCATTTCCTGCCAATACTGTCCTCCCTGTTCTGTGACCAGACCTAAGGTTTTGATGCTGTGTATTAACAGAGCAGTGAAGAGGCCTGGACCCCCACTGTACTGGGCTGTGCAAATACTGCAGGAATCATCCTGCCCCACAGAGCTTGCAGTGAAGGTATTACAGGAATCCATAGTGGAATACAGCTGCACAAAAACAGGGAATACAAGAAAACAAACATATCGCTAGTCAGCAAGCATGGCAGTAATGCCAAGTGACAGGCAGCTCTAAAAAATAAAGGCAGGAAGTTAAAATAGAAACCATTACCAAGACTGTCTAGCATCACTGCTATTGTTCTAGCCTCGGCAACCAACTCCAAATTCCAGGGGAAGCCTTGATTTGCACTTTGATACTCTGCCTGGGGAAGAGAGTCAATTACCATCAAAGCATTTCCCGTGCAGCTGAGGAAAGCTATTGTCAGCCTGCTTTGTGACCCTGCCAGAGGAATGCCTCTTGAGGAGCTTCTCTCAGGAGAGCGTGATGTACCAAGAAACTGTTCTAGAAAGGGAAGAGTGGTCCTTATCCTCCTCTCCTAAGCAGCTTTCAGGGACTGTGCACGGTAAAAGGGCGAGCAATCTTCACTGTGTGTCAGTAGGAAAAAGGAAAAATTTTATTGGGAAGAGGAGGTTACCCTTGGGCACAGTGGGAAGAATAAAATGAGACAGTTTCCAAAGGATTGCAGATTTAAAGAAGCCAGATTTGTGGGGTAGAGAAAAGGGGAAAAGGAATTGGTATACAAAGTGCAGGGGTAGAAGGGTATGTGGGAGAGGGAAGGGGACATAAATAGTATGTGCATGGAAAAGAATGGAGAAAACACAGAGTAATATGAACTCCGGGAGGAACTGGAGAACAGGAAAGGATTGCAGACAAGAACGGGAGGAGATCCATGGTCCTAAACATGTACTAAACACACTGCTGATTTTTGTCATGTGCACGTGTTTGCCAACATTGCAGTGTGAGTGATTTGAAGATTTGTGCACTGTCATTTCATAGATGTCATAGTTTGATAGTTTTGGCTTATTACTATTATGTGTTACAGAGTTTGCTCTGAGGAAGGAAATTCTAGCCTCCTGTGAGTTTGGCATATCTCCCCACCCTGTGCCACCTTCCCAGTGGGCTCTTGTGTGAGGATGTCAAAAGTGACAGGGAGATGAAAGCAGAAAGATGACTCCTCATTCACACTGCTCCCTCCTTGATATCCATAAGTAGCAAGGCCTTCCTCTGGGCCCTTAAATGCAGGGTCTGCTCAGAAGTTCATAAATCTTTATAGACATGGGTAGAATTGCCAGGAGGAAAGGCCAGAAGTTTTTATCATAACCTCAGAGGCCCTCTAAATTACAAAGGAGAAATATTTCGACGGGGATGTGAATGGATACCTTGAAGAAGTAAATCAGCCTGTCCTATCAGTTGCAGTTGGGTCTCATGTGCCACATTAGGAAAATCTTAGGCAACTTAAAGCAAATTAATTGCTACTTTACTTTAAGAAACAATTGCATGAAAAATGATCACATTTAAAATTAGTTTTCAAATAAAAGGCAGGTTGGCTATGAAAGTTTCACTGCAATGCTGAGCATCATCTGGAATTTCACAGTTCATTCTCTGTTCTGTCAGTGACTGCAGTGGTCTGTAAATTAAGCTGGTAATTACCAGGGCAGTAAATGTGCTGATACTGTTTGATCCCTTGAAGACTGAGAGTTCTGTTCCTGGTATCAGATTGTGGTGTCAACTATGTGCATAAGGGCTGCAAAATGCCCCATCTTCTGAAGACAAGATCTGGAGAGTGAACGACATAGTTTGTAGTTTGGCCACAGGTGTTAATACCTGAATGAGAGTCTCTTTTGGTCTGAGAGTCTGACTCTGAACATGCCACTTTCTGACACAACAAAGAGTCAGCTGGAGGCAGAACCTGAAGTCATTTCACCTTATAACAACTGTACAACTCAGAAGGTTCAAGACTCTGGTCCATTAAGACCTTTGCCTGTCCTGCAATTTAACCATTGTAGTGACAAGTGGATACCTCCAAGGCAGATTGTGACAGAATATGGATTCATTTCCTGTGAATGGTTACATGCATTGGCTTTTGAATTTGAAGACATCTTGGATTAAAAGCTGCTTTTCAAGTGGTGTAAAAACCCATGGTAATCTAGGCGGTGTGGGTGCTAAAAGCATCTTTAGATTGAAGTTAGCTCCAGCAATTATTCAAAGTCTTACTGGAATTTATAGTGTTAATATGGTCTGTCAGAAGGGAATCCCATCTCAGTATGTCTTGGGGTGACTTTATGATGTGTATCCCATATCACTGCTCTATTGCCCACCAATCTTTCTGTGCCTTTAAACTGAGAAAATTAGAAAATCCAGAGTAAACTATTCCTGCTTTGTAACAGGTTGATTAATTAGCTTTATGGTTTTAAATGACCATTTAAAATTCCACACCCATGTGTGAAACACTGCCGGCAATCACAAATGAATTCTAAAATCAGCTTTTGCTTTTATATGAAATCTTGAAATGGTGTCTGGAAAACATTGCTTACCATTTACCCCAATTCCACCATTCTTTAGTTTTCATTCAAAGAAACAAAAAGGCGTAGTAAAAGAGTAAAATGCTGTTACTAGGATTATTTCGTGTTTGTGTGGGTTCTACTGTACAGACTCATAAAACTGATTGTTCACATTGCTGCTAAAGGTTAGGAATATGCAATCATAGTTACAGTGTTAACATCAGAAATCAGTTTCTCAGTTATTAACATTTTGCAGTATATTCACAGACCCAAATACTTACCGACTGTAACTAAAGGCAGAAGTTTGAAGTAGCCGGCTGTGTACAAGTTCCTACTGAAACCTGCAATCCAGCTGGCATGAGGGGTTAAAGCGTGAAAAATACTGTGATATGCTAAGAGAGGGCATGTAGGAACACAGATTTAATACTTTCTGCTTCAGTTTATTGAAGTCCTTGTGTTTCATCAGATTTTGTAGGTTTGTGTTTGAAAAGAAAGAGCAGTTGGAACACCTGTTTCCTTTGGAAGCAGGTATCACAAGTTGCAAATACTTGGGATTTTTATTAGTAGCTAGTTCATGAATATTAATTCCAAAATATGTGGCTTGCATTAAAAGCTGTATCTTGACCTGCAGGGCACTGAGTACTGTCTGGGCCATCTTGGGCAAGTTTCATCAAATTTCTGGGCCTGTTTCCCTCATGTGAATCTAATTTGGAGAGAGGACAGAAGAAAACAGGATGATGAACAAACGGTAGTGCTCAGTTTAGAACTCATAGGTACTAAATCAGTGAAGTCCGTGAGGTAGTTTTGTACAGTTGCTTTTTTGTACAAAAGACTTTCAGCACTTCAGTTCTTACCAATGTCTTGAAAGTTAATATTACAGCATAGTATTCCTACCCCTAAGAGTGTGGCGTCCTGGGCATATCATTAAGTCTTGCCAAACCATGATGTTTTGCCATGATTAAAATGGAGATAGGTTTTGGTGCTTTTTCAGCTTGTTTGAATTCCTGAGATTGAAGTCACTGGAGGCATGTAAGTAACAACACCTTCTTAATTGCTGAGGTCATCCTGAACTTAGAGCCACTTGCTTTTCTGGAGGGACGAGTAAAGAAGGGACTGCGTTAGTGTATGGCTGCTACTGCTAGTGAAGAGTGCTGTGGTCAAAGGGATTATCCTGGAAATACTGATTTAGTTCAAGAAGCTTCTCAGTGCTATTACACACAGCTTCACATTCATGCATAGTCCTTTGCCCATTGCTGTATAATTTGTGAATTGCACACAAATGTAAATATATTGCTCAACCTAAAGTTTAATATGCAAATGGCTATTAAATGGTGCTCACAGAAAGCATTTGACATCCATCTTCTGGTTTCAGTACTGCTCATCATTACTCACTTGGTTGGGTTGGCTAGAAAGGGGTGGCCTTCAGAAGACTTTGCAACACTGGTTTTGTGGATGGTTCCTTACAGGAGTCTGTAGACTCCTGTAAGTGCTGTGGTAGAGACGTTTGGGAAGATATGAGCATGGAGTTTTGCTGGGTGCTTCTTAAAAAATATGTTTTCCAGGGTTGAAACCAGTGTCTCTCTGATTTGGAAGTCTTTATTAGTCTTTGACTCAAAGCATATAAAACCCAGACTAGATACATACATTGTGAGTTTGGTGGGAGGAGAAGTAATTCCCTAAAGAGATCTTTATACTTTACCTGTATACTTCTCAAATTGTGCCCCAATGAAATTAACTTTTTAAGGTAATGCAAGTGGATTGTATTATGCGTGAGACACATATACAGGACTGAAGACCAAAAAAAATTGCCTTAATGACAGTCAGATATTCTCCAAATAGGATAAAATAGAACATGCTGTTTTCTTGGAATGTTTTTATTGTACATGAAACTTGATAGTTCTGTTTGTACTGCTTATGGACAAGTCACTTATTATAACTTAGACAGCTTCCAGTCTAACTTTGAGTACCAGAAAATGATAAATCATTGAGAGTAAAATGTTTCATGAAGCTATTTTTGCTGACAATTTTGTATCAAAGCAAAAACTAGGAAAAGACATTTTCATAATATTCAAGCTTTCTGTTGCAGGGTTTTGATTGGGATTTTGTTTTGTTCTGTTTTACTTTGGTATTTAATATTAAGCCAGTAAAGTGAAATAGAATTAGAAATAAAGCTTACTTTTATAAAATACTTTCTACTTATTTTTCCGTACTCTTCATAATATTTTTTAGACAAAGTATGAGTGGGATAGGATTATCAGGATAGATTTGTCTCCCCCACCTCAAATTTTTGTTTAGAATAAATGGCTTGTTGGATGCATTCTAGATTTGCAGTTTGTAAGGATTACAGAGTGTGGAATTTAAGAGCTATAAAATTGTTCTTGAGCAGTAAAATACAGGTTGGGCAGATGTCATCAAATTTATGCCTGGGATAAGGTAGTTGAATAAAATTACCCGTTTGGCAGAAAACATTTGCTTTTGGCAACTTCTGATGTCCCATCCACTATACATCATCAGCAATTTCCTACTTTGAGTGCTTGTAGCCCGATATAAAGTATTCTGCTAAACACTCTACTGAAAGAAAGCTTGGCAGAAAAGAGCTGGAGCTGACAGATATTAGCAGAAACTCAGTACTTCTTGTCTATAATGATTTCTTCTGTGCTACAAGAGCTGGGTCAGGGAAGAGAGCCCTGTGATCAATGCATGTGCCACATGATGACAGAAGCAGCAAAGAACCAGTCTATCCCTACAGGATACTTAAACACTAGCACATTCCACTTTTTTAAAATTCATTTTTCAGTAAATACTATTTATTCTTCCTTACTAAGTATTGGCTACCCTGAGCTAGACAGTTTAATAAAGTGTATGTTTGTTTCCCAGATCACACAAAGAACATGTTTGTTACTCAGTTCATTTTCTTGATTGACAACAAATCTCACTCCTTGTTGATACTTCATTTAACTTTCACGTGCCAACGTTTAACCAAGAAATTAGTTTCCTTTTTTAGTGAGCTGTTGGGGTGTTACTGTGTCTGGTGGCTATCCATTCCTTCCTCCTTTTGCATTTCAGTTTTACCAAGTTGCTACATTATGTGTTTGACAATCAAATCTTCAGGGAAGGACCCAGTCTGACATGGTTTTTCTGACACTGTTGTGGAGATCTTGGATGAGGTAATTATCTCAGCCAGAACGGGAAGCTTGCTTCACCTGCACACACCTGCAAGTAAGAGATAGGGATGTAATCTGTCGAGAGATGTGATGAAAGAAGTCTGTAGTTGAAATAGTCTTCTCAGCTGATGTGCACACATGAGCATGCTCTGGATTAAAATAGTCCTGCACTGGCTGTGGAGTGATCATGTAGCCATCTACCTACTTGCCACCTACAGACTGTGTACAGGCTACAAAACAACACTGTTTTCAAGGGCCTCTTAACACTATGTGAACATAGTGCCTTGATGGATTCAGATTATGCTATGTTCTCCTACATGTCATTCACTTTATTGTCTGTTAAACTAGAGCATGAAAATTCACTACAAAAGGCAGATTTTTTCCCCTTCGAGAATTTCAGAGGTGTAGTCTTGATCTTTTACACTGGATGCATTGCTTCGCTCCAGAATTAGCCAGTGGAGACTCAACTGGCTGAATCTACTCAGGCTGTGAAATTCCACCAGGACAACGTAAGATCCAAAAATCATTTCCCCATTCATGCAGCAGATTAGGGGTGTATTCTCTGTACACAGTTTAACTCTACTCCAATGTAAGTATTTCCTGGGTTTAAGTTTCCTGAGAGCAGAATAGACCCTTGAAAACATAGCAGTGGTGAAAGTTGAAAGGTGAATATAGATTTTGTCTTTTCAGACTCTGTGTTTCCCTGGGAACATTTTGTGAAAAAGGAAACTTTCATCAAAGAGATGCGCAGGTCTTCTTGCATTGTTTTCTTGAGCTGAGTTTCTCAGACGTAAACGGCTTTCGGGACTTGCGCAGAAAAGGTGTAAATTACATTTCACACTTCTGCTTAGGAATTGGGAACCTGTAACCTGCCTGTACTGTTGGTTAAAGAAGCATTAGAAGAGAGGGGTCAGGACTGTAAGGAGTTAGTTCAGACTGGCACTGATTGATGATATGGCTTGGAGTAAATTATCTTGCCTCTACACCTTGAATCTTCAGTCTAAAATATAAATATCTCACCTCAGAGTATGGGTTTGAAACATAATTAAAGCTTGCAAGGCGTAAATGTATCTTTGGAATAAAAGCACCACATAATTTCCAGTAAATAATTCACAGCCTTTCAAAAGCACTAAGATGTAGAAATAATTCCTTGAATATAAGTAGCTGTCATACAGCCTGCACAAAGGCTGGAAGACTTTGGCTACCAGGGACAGTGTAATAGCAGTTTATATACATAATTTTTTTAACATTAATGTTATAATAATTATAATAAAATAATAATATAATTAATAAAAATAAATATAATTATTTTAACATTAATGTTATAATAATAGTGTTATTTTTCGGAAGGATCAGTTTTGATGCTTTAAATGCTGTAAGTAGAGATGAATGAGCAGGAAAGATCGATCTTACCATGGCACATTGGTAATGTGGATAACTAGAAATTAATACCTTTTACCACTGAATTATTTTAATCCCACATTCCATTTTAGGATGCTGGTTTTTTTTTCTTTTCTTTATGTTTCCATATATTTCCTGCAGGGATACACTACATAGTCCAGTGTCCTCCTTCAGTGATCCCTTGTATACAACCTTTCTGTTTGTCTGTCTGCGTGAGGTAGTGGTATTGCTGCATCATAATTCAAAGAGTCCAGGGAAACAAAACCAAAAATCAGTAGCAATAACACTGCTGTTGCAAGCTGAAATAGTTACTGAATTCTGAGTGATGATTTCATTATACAGAGCTGTGATGTACATCAGAGAAAAGCTAGAATCACAGAATCATGGTTAAGCCCTCTTCTGGCCTGAATAGTCTTATTGAAGCCTTTCAGTAAGTGGTGGCATGAGGCACAGACTGGTCATGATTGAAGTGAATTTCATAGACAGGACAAGAGACCAAGTTGTCTCTTAGGGGATATTTTCAGAAGACAGCGAACTTCTGTATTTTCTTTTTTTACAAACATTTGTTAGTTCTTGAAGGGAATTTATGGAGGGGGGTTGAGGGGGGGAGGAGTGTTTTAAATGGGAAGCTTTTGAAAAGAGTGTTTCCTGGATAGCACACTGTGACTTACAAACCTGCAAAGGGTCAAGGAACATGAAGGATGGGTTCCAGTGAGGGTGTCAATGTATAGAAATCCTAAAATTTGAGATTTGGCACTGTATTTGGTATAGATCTAGGTATAGATACATATATAGGAGTACAGGGAAAAAAGGAAACTCAGAAGAGATAAAGGAGGAAAGACAGGAGGCTGTTTTTTGAGAATTGGTGAGGAAGCAAACAGGATGTTTTAAAGACGGAATGGGAGTTGTCAATAAGGCACAGAGTAGGAGAAGAAAAAGAATAAGCATCAGTTAAGTCTGCCAGCAGAGCAGGATAATTAGGTAACTGTGGAAAGAAGAGTTTAGGCATCAAGGAGCCTGTTGCTCTCTTTTTGCAGTAGCACTTCTAGTATGTTTGCTTTGAAGTTTTACAGTCTATATTTAGACAGTATCCATAACTAACTGACACGTGGTTCTGGCATATGCATGTATGCTTCATTTCAGTAGAAAACTGTGGCTTGTATCGTAGTGAAGAGAAAATTCCCAGACCTTTGTCAATCAAAGCTCCTGGTTCATTTCTTCTGATGGGACTTTGTAAACATAGAAAAACCATACTGTGTAGAGCAGTATAAAATTTGTCCCTCTTAAAAGTTTGTTGGAATAACCATGCCCATTGGAAATTACGTCTTTTTATTGATCTTTTGGTATTCGGCACATTTATCTGCTGCTTTGAATTTACCTGTTACCTGTGCATTTTAGGTTAGCCATATCCCTGAGCAGACTGCTTTTCTTTCATGACACTGGTGTTTTGGGCATCTCAAGATCACGCTGTTGAAACAAATATAATAATAAATTCAGATTTTTGAGTTTGAACATGAGAACATTCCTCTACAGTATGTACAAACCAGAACATCAGAACAGTGAAAGCCTTGCAGTGTCCCCTGAGTGAAACAGGTTTGATCGATTTCTCATAAACTAGCAATGAAAGAAAAAGTGTACAGAGTAGTGAAGTGTAAATAGCAAAATGCAATTTTAAAATTATTCTAGTCATTGAAAGCTGACCCAAGTTGTTATAAACTAGGTTCTGTAGTTTTAGCCATTTGAGGCTGTACTTAAGCACCTAAATATAAATGACCTGTTCTTCAGAGGTGCTCAAAAGCAAGGGTGGGTGTAACACAGTGACAGGATTTGATCAGGGGAGTGATGTACTCTCACAAGCAGGAGAAAGAAGATTATTTTCCCAGAACTGATGTGTGTGGTCTGGAGTGAAATAAGGTGAGCACGAGGACAGCAGGAGGGGAGTTGTCGATCTGGCTTGATATTTATAGGAAGTTGAAGTGTACTTCAGCAGCTTAGAACTACCATACTTCTGAGAGTATACTCACCTGCCTCACGATACCCTAGTATTTCGGTGTGAGTATTTGAAGATGGACATGTAAAGTGTATGTGTTGATTCTGAATAATTTTTCTGGTCTCCCTGTAATGTGTTTAAAAATAAATTCTGTGGGTGTATATAAAGTGATATGGTTTATATTTGTCTTACATGTGTTTATATGGTATCTGTATGTTTAAAAATAATACATAAAGAGTAATGATCATCATTCTCTTTTTGGACATTCCCCATGGGGGGAAGTTATGGTATGAATGATGACTTATAGTAGATAGAACATGTGTGAACTGGTTGGCTGTGGATGTTAAAGAAGCAAGTTTGGGTGGAGGCTGTATGGAGGTTACTGTTCCAGCCTGAAGGGACATAACAGCAGTGCAAACAAATACCATTATGTGTAAGTAGTCCCTGGTGAGGCCTAGACTAAGAACTGTATTTGGTAGTCCTGTATCTCACCGTGGAGGAGGAAAATCATGAGACCTGCTGAGGACACTCTTGCTTTGGTGGTGCCTGGGTAGTGCTTCTCTGCTATTTGTTCAGCTGTCTGCCCTGGGCTGCGCAGGGTACAGAAGCATGCCTGCGTAGAAAACAAGTACTCGATTGTAGGTTAAAATCTTGTTGGCCGGAGCTGCAGTTTTTGATCTGAAGCCAAGTGGAACGGCCCAATGAAAGGTCTTGTCTGTAGTGGTCAGTACCTACGAGTTCAGTGTCACTGGCTGTGTGCGGGAGGCACAGGACTGCTGCCAGGCTGTGTGGCAGGGTCATTGATGGCCGGAGACAGGGCCTTATTAATGCTATGGAGATAATGCCATTTTAGCCTCTTCTCTTTCTCTTCCTGGTACATACATATTTGTAGTTAATATTTTATTTTGCAGGAGACAGGGGACCAAGATATTGCTGCTCAGAAAGTAAACTATGATGATAAAAAGCTGCGAACTGTGATCTTGCAGTGAAGTAGTTGTGTTCTGTTTATCTGTAAGGGGTCATTGTTTCTTTTTGTAGACAAAATAGTTACATCTGTGCTCATAGCTGGTGTTGACTCTAAGCACGTGCATTCGCAGCAGAACAGGAATTACGAAACAAAAGTGATTCAGTTGTACAAGGAATGGTCTGCAGCAACTAGGTCAGGTAGTGGCTTCTGCAAGACATGTCATCATTGGTTGACATGAAAATAGCCTTGGAAATAGCATGGCACTCAGAAGACTCGAGGCTGAGATGTCCAAGGTAAGCAGTGTACTGCACGAACCTCTCTAATGGTTTTTCACTACATTGAAAAGCTTAAGTTCCACATTTTGCTCCTATATTTTTCTAACTTTTCCTTTAAAAGAAAAAACGTTCTATGTTTTGTTTTGTTTTGTTTTTAGTTCCTTCAGGAGTGATACAAAATGGAGCTCGAGTACTGAGTAGAGGAATATTTCCTGGGGCCAGGCCATTGCCAATCAACCCTATAGGAAGCATGGCTGTCGCAGTAAGGTAAGAGTGCTGGCTCATTGTGGGATCTGTATGAAATAAATTAGTATTTTGCCAAAAATGTAAAAGTATATGTAAGCTCTGGTAAATGAGTATTTTGCTGCTTGCCAATGCCTCTGAGGTTCGAAATGAAACAAAACTCTGCCACCTAAAATTCTTGGGTTATCATCCTTTGCAAGATAGTCATGGCATATTTGTCTGTTGCGCGATGGTTTGTAAAAAGCAGTTTTATTTTCACTAGCAAATTGCTGGCAGTTTGTGGTGAGAACCTCCTATAGTGGCTTGTTTCTCTATGTGCAAATGCTTTTCCCTGCTCCTCCCCTCTCCCTTTTCTTAAAGACCTTCTCCTGGATTAAATACCAGAGAGAAGAGTATCAATAATATTAAAGCAAATCCTGAGAGCTATTTGAAGATATAGCTGTCATTTCGTTATTAACTTTGATCTTTGTGAGGCAGTTTCTTTCACTACAGTTTTATTTCAAGGTTATACTGAAACATTCAAGGATAAAATGTTTAAGATACTCAACTATCAGGAATCAGGGCAGTAAGAGACATCTAGTGATGGCAGTAAGAACTGTGGTTCAGTGGTTTGTTTTGCTTAAAGTGGTGCTGGTTTATTGGTGGAAGAACAATTTGCCTCGGGTGTAGCTCCATTTTCAGTCAGTCACAACAGAGATTAATTTGGTCAAGTGTACTGCCAGTGCTCTCCTCTTTCAGAACTCTCAGTATCTGCAAAGCTATTTCAGCTGAGGTGGTTGGGTATTCTGGGTGGGTTTCATAATTAGTGCTGACCTCGCTTTACTGGGCTGTTCCAATTACACTCTCTTTTCTCAGGAAAGGGCTGCAAGGCAGTGAAATAAAGTATCTTGGTAGGTCTTATTCCATTCCTATTTACATGGGTTTTTTTTATTTTTTGTCCCCTCTCAGAATCAGTGTCTAGCCCTTTGGGTGCAGTATTTCCATCCAGTAAACAGAGAGAAAGACAGAGAGAGCCTGTGACATTCATGTACTCCTGATGCTTAAAATGAAGAGGGGAAGACACTAATTGGAATAAAATCCATTTTTTTTGATGAGCAGGTTTTTCAGCTGTTTTTCCCATTTGCTACACTGAAGGGATGCAACCTCAAGGGTCATCCTCCAGAATTCTGTGGAGTTCCTCTCCATCTCTCTTTACCACAGCTTGGCCTTGCCAGCAGCAGGAGTCAGCTCTCTACATCAGTTTTGCCCCTGGCTTTACCCAGGACTTATATTCTGCTCCAGCGGGGATTGCAGAGCCGTGGGACTACTGGATCATTAATTATATATAATTTTTACAAGGTGTTGAAGCTGAATGGAGGACACAGTGGTCTGGATATTCTCTCTAGAGTTGTCTGCATTTCCTGCTTAGACTCTGTTTCATAATCGGAGTTGACTCACGGAGGAGCTAGAACTGTTTTACTTCCAGGCCACTTGAAAACTTACTTTTGTGTAGGCATCCTCAAATTGCTGTGCTGTAAAGCTGTGTATAGTTCAATTTTATACATTTTCATATTTTTTTCCTTGCAGGTAGAGAACAGGATCTTTACCAGCTACCTGTTAATGTAGAGTTGGGAAATTAGGGATTTTACCCCTCCCTTGCTTATGTTCTTTTTGCTGTGTCTCACAGAAAAGCTTTTATAATTAGTTAATGCAGACATTTCTAATTCTTTTTGTTCTCTTCTCCAGCCTTAGGCAGTATTAGAAATAGCTTGCTATGAATATATTCCTGGTGTGCATAATGTCTGCTCATATTTAAAATCTCCTGCAATATCTCCTCTTTTAATTCTTGAAAGGCAGAGGGAGGCACAGACAAGAAGCTTTGAAAGCTTTTGAGAAGTTTGGGGACTCTCTTCAACAGAGCGAGTTCAGCAGGAAGTTTTGTCTTGTTTCCCTCAGGGATAATACGATTCAGAATTTCTTTAGGAAGAAGATCAATCTAGATTCACAATGCCTCTTAGAACATCAGCCGGTCCTCTCAAAACTGGATACCTCTGTTATCAGTTCCTGTGAAAATTACACCATTTCTTAGTGCCAACCCCTCTCCTCAGATACACAGGGCTAAATAGGACCCGTCATGTTGAGCTTTCATGGTGTCTCATGAGAATAACTTCTGCTTAGAATGTGCAGCAGGGGAAATTTACCACAGCATCCATGCAGCCTTCTTTTGCAATTAAGAGTAGGAGGACTGCTCAGATTGAGCTGTCATTCCTGCATAGAGGATGATGTTCCAGTCAGGCTGGCAGGGGCTGTTTTCAGACTTGTTTAGGTGCAGGAAGGTTGATTTTTCCTGCTAGTTTTTACCAGGAGGGAGGTCTGGGCAGCCATGGGAGGTGGTGCAGTCTCTGTTAAATTTTCTGCAGAAATTGTGTGCCTCTGCCTATATATTGAGAAGCCAGACAGCTTCTTTCTAAGACTTTTTAAATCAAATGTGTATTTTCTTGAGAAGTGTTCCTTTGGTGCTGTAAATGGAAGGCCTAAAGCCACTTAAAGTAGGTAGTTTCATCATTCTCATAGAGGACCACTAGCATTTTATTGGTAGTAGATAGTTGCATAGTAAATTAAACCTCTTAACTGTTTTTCTTTAGTTATCATATGTAGGAATCATGGGTTCTCCTGTAAAGTGCTGGTCTTCTTTTAGGACGGACTTGTTGTCTGAGCTGTTTATTTCATTTTGTGTCTTATTCCTCAGTATCTTAATGGTCTTTGGTTTTGTCGTCCCCCAAGCTGGTGCAAGTAAGTTGCAGTATGTTGTCCTGTTGTGCAGTGCCATTAGTGCCAAAGCACAGTAACAAAAAGTTTGGTCTTGGGTTAAATTCGCAGTTGTCGTTAGGTGGTGTGTTTTGACTAATCTGTTACTCAGAAAGGAGGCCAAAGCTATAGGATTGGACTACGAAGATGAAATCTGTGATTTCTGATGTGTTAGCTCCCATCAACAGGAAAGTTTACCGTGCTGTTCATCTTCGACAGTGTGACTGAATGCATTGGCATATTTTGTTCTGCACAAGGTATTAATGTGATGCTCTTCCCTTGTAATTACCTGTAATTACTTTATATTTTATATATAAAATAAGGTACAATTGAATTAAGTACTTTGAGTTTAAAAAACCCTCCTGAAAGTTATTTAACAAACATGACTTACCATGAATAAAGAATTGCAATTGAGGAGATCATCGGTATTGTGTAGTGCATTTGGCTTAAATTGCACAAATAGGCCTTTCATTCCAAACTAATCTACAAATGGAAAGGCATCCCACACTATTTTTACTTTGAAAATCATCCTCTGGTGTTAAATCTCCACAGCAGAGCATAATTGGATGTGTTTTGACAGTAGCTTTTTATTTACTTTATTCACACCACTTTCAGCTTGTTTATCATCCGTATTTTCCATGTTGTGGCTGACAAGTCTAAGACCCACCCAAAGACAGTAGGGAGAAATAATGCTTCAAAGCTGCACAGCGTGTAGCATGTCTCTAGCATGAGATCCGTCATATTTTGGGGATATTTTTGGCAGACCATATCCCCATATAGTTCCCTGAGAGAAACTAAAAGTAAATGCAGTGATAGTCTGGATATGTAGAAAAGAAAATACTGACTGACAGAGGTATTCAATGAAAGCAGGCAAAGCCAGTAGTTCCTTAGATGCAGCAAGGAGTTCGTTGTGAAAGTGAGTTCTTGCTCTTCCTATCATCATCCATTAGAAAAGATCTTTTAAATGTTTTCCTAGGAGGACTTCTGTGTTTGCTTTGGTAGGGACAGTCTCTGTCAAAGTGGCTGGTGCATATGACATCACATGTCTTGGCAGGGTGCACGAAGCTCCTACCATCTATAATCACCTTCCTCAGGAGTCAGGTATTACCTGTTACATCAATCTCGGGAAGAGCACAAGCTTGGAAGTTGATCTAACATTTCAGGCTACATAACATCAATTTCAGTACATCCAGCAGACAGCCTCCACCATAATATTTGTGATTTTCTCCAGTTATCCATAGTGTGTGGGTGCTTAGTGACTATGTCCAAGTCCTGGTGCTGTGCAGTGGAACTACTGAACCTAAGCTTCATCTGCCTAATGTGGACAGATCCACTGAGGTGAGGTTGATGGAAATTCACCCCACAGAGAATCTTACCAACTGTTTAGCATAGGCCTTGTAATTTGATTCAGGTTATTTTGCAGAAGATGTTTTACAAAATAGCCTTGGTAATTTTGTTTTTAAAAAACTTCTTTATATACTACTTATGCCTAGGTAATAGGTTAGATTACTTTTGGTACTGTTTGTTAGAAACACCTTGGGTTTTAAATTACTGCAGGTTAAAAATAAAAACTAATGGAAAATTACATGGTTTTTTTCCCATTTTATCCAACTCTTCACCAAACACTTGTAGTTTCTCTGTCCTGTTTTTGGCTGGAATGGAGTTGATTTTCTTCCTAGTAGTCAGTACAGAGCTGTGTGTTGGATTTAGTATGAGAATAATGTTGATAACATGCTGATGGTTTAGTTGCTGAGTAGCACTTGTCCCAAGTCAAGGACTTTTCCCGTTTCCCATGCTCCCCCTGTGAGCAGGTGCACAAGAAGCTGGGAGGGAGCAGGGGCAGGACATTCTATAAGGGGAATAAAGGGATATTCCATACCATAGAGCATCATGCCCTGTACATAAACTGGGACAGTTGGCAGGGAGGAGCTGATCACTCCTGAGGGATGGGTTGAGTTAGGGGCAGTTGCATTGTGCATCCTTTGTCTTTCTTGTGTTTTATTCCTCTTTTTGTTACCTCTCTTTTCCTCATCTTTGTCATCGTTGTCGTTCCTGGTTTTGTTATTATTTACCTTATTTCAAAGTGTTCTTCTCTCAATACATGGTTACCTTTTTCCAATTCTCCTCCCAGACCCAGCTGAAGAGGGGAAGAGCAAGCAGCTGCATGATACATAGTTGCTAGCTGGGGTTAAACACAGACGTTCTCAAGGAATTTCACAATTACCTGTAAATTGCAAACAAGCTTCCCAGAGAATTTCCCTCAGTAAAAAAATATTTATATTCAAGTTTCCAAGATAAAATTTTTCTTCTTCATAAGGAAAGCAAGTGGACCTGCACTGGCAGAGCTATAGCTCTTCCTTGATTTTGAAGAATTTAAAAAAAAATCAACAAAAAAACCCCAGAAAAACAACAAAACACCCCAAAATGCAACACTAACAAACCTTACCTACTTCATCATGAGCAGATTTTAAAATACCTGTTCTTCTGCTCTTAATGCCACAGTTCCTTATGCAGCTTCTGATCACTGGGGCATGACAAGAATGAGGTTTTTTCTTAACTTTATTTGAAGATGGAAAACGGTTATTTAGGTTTATTTTCACTTTAAAATTATAGGGCAATTACTAGATTATTCCTTGGGCATAGCTTTTATTATTGTGACTTTATTTCTCATGCTGGCTTTATTTTTGCTTCTATTTTCCTCCTTTGAAGCAGCCATTCAAGCAGTGATTAAATAAACCAAACAAAAGAAGCTTGTGCAGAGTAGATGCCAAAGCATAAGTACAGTTATTATAATTCACTTACATTATCTGTGAACGATTATTTTTGCTTAGATAAAGGAATTGATAGGTATTTCCTTTCATAAATTCTTAATTGTATCTTTGTGGTGCTTATCACTGGCGTGATCAGCTTAACAAACCCCGAACCATCCTTGTTTCACTGCGTTCCCCTCCCCACCTGTAACGGGCAGGATGAGTTATCCTTGGGAACGGAAGGAATCCTTTAATAACTAAAGGACAATAGCGCTGCCTGACTTGATTATTCTTTCTTTGCAAAATGCACGGGGCTCCATGTGTCTTAACATTAGATCTGCTGTTGATACTGCTGGCAGTTCATGAATGCTATTTACTGTGGTCCTTTGCATACAATTTTTCTCTGAAGTACCTTTGTAAGAGCTTCTGTCGCTATTGTGAGCAACTCACTGTCGACTTTTAACTCAGTAACCCCTGACAGGATCTCATTGTACAGCAAGTGAGCACCACTTACATTTCACATGCTTGCTCATCCTTCTGTCTGCTGGTCTATAGTGGTTTTAAGAAGCAGTTCAACTAGCTGTAGCCAAAAGTTCTGACTGTCCTGATTTTCCCTTTGAAATAAAAAAAGTGATTTTTTTTTTTAGCAAACCTGGAACGTGTCAAAATCTACAAACCCAGCTTACCTGTACTGCTTTCTTTGTATCTTCTTACTGTGTGTTTCCAGTTACATACAAAAACTGTCATCTATGGGTACACAGTATCTGTCATCCAGAAGGATCAGAGGTAGATTAAGGTGATATTTAAACTCCACATAGTTTTTTTTTGTTCATCAAAGGAATATACCTGTCTCAAGTGTGGAATACAGTAAGTATTTTTCAGCAAAACCTTTGCCATTTTGCAAACAGAAAGTGATTACGTATCTTTCTTTCAAGCTAGCAGAGAAATTTAAGGAAGATATGCCTGTACTCAGTAAAATGACAGACTTACTTTTGTCTCATCCTGAGGAAGACCTCTTTGAAAGGCAGAGGCACTAACACTGTGCAAAGGATATTATTTCCTCTAACTTGAGACCCAGCTGCTGTGAGTCCCATCTGGCTTCTGATGACATCGGTAGCAAAATTCATATATTAACAATGGGAATGAAGTCAGACTTTCAGAAGTCCAAACTTACACCTGCACTGCTTGAGGATTGTGTCATTCTGCTACAAACAAATATTTTAAAAAGAAACTGTGCACATTGCTTTAGGCTCAGATCCCTCAAGCAAATGAGACAGTCCATGTCAGTAGGCTGAAAAGCTCTGGAGACTGTCCCATGGACTTTCCTGAAAGAGCAAGCCACTGTTTTAAAACATGAAAATATGTCAGTTTCTGGAAATTTTGAAATAAAGTTCTGAACAAAAAAGGGGGAAAATGAGGTATCACTCAAAATAAATTTCCCCTCATTGTTATAGTAAGCACAGAATTCTTAAATACCTTTTCTTCCCCTCCATAATTTAAAAATACTCAACACCAGAGCAAGTGCTTGTTAATCTATTTGTTTCAGTAACAAAGTGAGAGTTACAACCAGAACTGTGAGCAAAAATGATTGAGCTAGCCAAAATCTGTCTCCTGAAACCCAGGGGAGTTCTGTCCACTGATGGTCTAGATTGAACTAAGTAGATCACAGGTTTATTTTGTAATGGATATGTGATGGTGTAAGATCAATGTAGAGCTTGAGAATGTTTCAGAAGCATGTGTGGAATATGAATTGTTTAGATACTAGTTCATTCAACTCTTACTATAAATCTGCCAATATCAGTTATAAGTAATTCATCTAATGTTTGAGCTATTGCATATTAAGATACAGATCAGATTAATTTACTTTCAAGGTACATGACTTTTGATGTTGTGAATATCCTAAAGCACTCTGCCTGTGTAACTTTTTACTTTTCTGCAAATATCCTTTGCCAGTTCTCTCCTTGACCTCCTTTCTCTTCCTTTTGTATTTCCTCAAGCAGAACTGGTTGGAAATCTTTCAAAATGTAAGTGAAACACAAAGATTTTTCTGAGATGCAAATGCTATCCATTTCCTGACCAGTTCCACCATAGAAGCCTTTCTTGTGAAGTGTATTGGTATTTCCTTTCTCCCCCTTTTTTTTAAGCAATTCCTTTTTTGCACCTCTTTGTGTACTTCTGTTTCTCTTTACCAGCATCTCTGTTTGCAGATACTCACTGTGGGATGCTAACCCCATAGCACACCTTCCCCTGGGACATCCCTCTGTACTCCCCAGGCGTTTCATTCTATTTTTATACTGATTTGGAAGATTTGGGATCTGGAGTGTAAGTCCCACGGGCAGAGCTTTTGAATCCAAATTATAGTCCCTTTATGTAAAGGCAACACTGGAGACTCAGGAGTAGGGCAAGTCAGGGATATTTCTTTGGCACATGGTTGCGCTGCTCTATGGAGCTGTGGCTTTCCTTTTATTGACAGTCTCTCGGTACAAACCAACAAGAGTAGATCTAAATAGCATAAAAATGGGCATCTTGGTTTAAATCCCATCCATTAGAAGCCTTGTTCACTGACAGTCAGTAGGAATCTCATTTGAGTTCCCACCTATTCTGTCCTGTATTTGTTTCCTTGGAGCAAGAATTGATTGTTATTTTTTAATGGAAGATGAGTAATGTGTGATTTTTAGTGAGGCAAATTGCTCTGACTTTTAGCTGCCTAGTAAAATCAAGTAACTTTAATTTTATGCTAATTTATGATAATTTTTAACATCTGTAAATGTAAATTTACCCGAAAAATGAAGAATCTGTCACTTAAAATGCATCACATGCTTCCTTGTAATGGCTGATCTTAAGGAGTTGGTTATAAATTCACCTTACAACTAGCTTAGTATGGATGATTTCTTCTTCTAAGCATTTGGCATCCTCTAATGACACCCCCTGCAGTTGCAAGCCATCACAGAGTAAATGCAGCTGGCTTGCTGCACAATCATGAATGACATTGCACTTAGTTATTAATAATTGAAGGAGCTTTGTGTATTCCTTCTGGGTTCTATATGGAATTTATGGATCATACGTCTACTCAGAAATCTAGGCAAAAAGTAATTTTGTTGAGCAAAAGAGGTTGGCAAGAGGCTTTCTTTGCTAATAAGTGCACTTCTAGTCTATACATTTCTTTGAAAACACTGTAAATAACATTGGGAATGACCGATGAATTTGCTGCCTTCTAGCATTGTCCTGTCACTGATTCATAAATGCAAGGGGGTTTCTTATCTCAGCGAGCTCTTGCAGACAAGGGCATTTAGATGAACAGGAACTGTGGAATTACATACCACTCTTATTTTTCCCACCTTTCAACCTTACATTTCAGAAATGGATAACACTCTGCTGTTTCTTGTGTAAGGAAACCATACATGAGGTCCACTGCCTGAAACCTAAAGTACTTTCCCTTTTTTAAAGTAGAAGAACAGTAATACTCTGGACTTGCCACTGTGCCGTTCCTCTTAAGAAATATCTGTGTTCAGTGTGTGCATTTAAGAAAGGGGTTTAATCCAACACTGCCACAAGTGTGCAAAAGCACTCCAGTGGTAGCACAAAGATGGCAAGAGTAAAATCAGTTTTAAATCAGTTTATCATGTGATGGTTTAAACAGCCTTCCTTTTTTGTTGGATTTTTTTTAACTGACAGAGAGGTTCAAGGCTGGTAAACTGGCAGGTGGCAGGGATGATTGCTTTACTCAATGGCAAGCATCCTACTCTCCTTCTTTTCAGAAGGAGTTAAGCGTTGCACAGAATCAGTGCCTTCTTTAATAGTATTGTAAGCATCGTACTCTGTTTTTTAAAGTCAATGGCGATGCTCTAATACTTTTCAGTCCAGAAAAAAAACCTGTTTGTTTTTAAATATATCATGCTGCAGTAGTTCCCACAGCACAGGGTGCCATAAAACCAAAGGAAGAAATGACAGCTTCTAGAGAAAATCCAGATTTTTTTCTACTGCTTGTTTTTGAACATGTTCTAATATTTTCTTGGCAGCTAGTGCATTAAGATTGTAGTGCTTTTAAGGTTATTTATTAACTGATGAGAATCAGAACTGTGACTGGACCTGGTTGCTCCTTTTCTTGGAAAGAGTCCTAAATAAAAGTTGTGCCACTTCCAGGAGAAATACCTCCTGCGCTTGGAATGCTAGTGTTGGAAAGTGTCTTTCAGAGGAGGCAAGGAATTACCCCAGAAAGCTAGTGTCTCTTCCCCATGTTTTTGGTAGTATCACTTTATATGAAAAAGAAGAAGGGCTATTTATGCAACTTATTAGAGTTTATTTACCCAGCAGATAAAATAATGTTGGGGGTTTTTCTTTTTAATTTTTGGAAGTGTAAACTATTACATGAAATTTAAGTCAGTACTGTTTACACATAGTTTATTTGTAACCATCCCCTACTTGTTCCTGCCTCTTTCTTCTGTTTTGCATCTTTTGGCTTGTTTTGTATGTCAAGTCCAATCTACAAGCAATTAGGCTTTGAAACTAGCTTGCATGGACATTACTTTGATAGTCATAGCTTCAGATTGTAATTTCAGTTTATTTGTCAGTTGGCTTTATCATCTTTTGCTTTGAAGGAAGATCACATCTCTGTGGCTTCTAAGAGTCCTTGGATTTTTTTTCTACAGGAATGGAATAACAAACTGCCGGATGCGGACGGAAAGCGAACAGTCCTGCGGCTCTCCAGTTGTTAGCGGTGACCCAAAGGAGGATCACAACTACAGCAGTGCCAAATCTTCCAACCACAGGAGCACATCACCTGCTAGTGACTCCATTTCCTCTTCCTCTGCTGACGACCAGTATGAATTTGCAACTAAAGGTAGCCAAGACAGCAGTGAAGGAAGTGAAGTTAGCTTCCAGAGCCACGAGAGCCATAGTGAAACAGAAGAGGAGGACAAAAAGCAAAGTCGGAAGGAGACCAAGGATTCTTTAGCTGACAGTGGATATGCATCCCAGCACAAGAAAAGGCAACACTTAATGAAGGCAAAAAAAGTACCAAGTGACACACTGCCTCTTAAAAAGAGACGTACAGAAAAGCCCCCTGAGAGTGACGATGAGGAGATGAAAGAAGCAGCAGGATCACTCCTGCATTTAGCAGGAATTCGATCCTGTTTGAACAACATCACCAATCGGACGGCAAAGGGGCAGAAAGAGCAAAAGGAAACCACAAAAAATTAGAACAAATCAATGATTTGTTTGAACTTACAAAGTTTTGTTTCAGCACGTCAGGTGAATTCTAATGATTTGTGGCAATATCAGCAATTTTTTCCTTTTTTGTTTTTCTTCTATTTCTTTTTGTTTTGTTTCTTTGGTTTTTTTTTTCTTTTTTTTGACCCTTAAGATTTTTTTTTTAAAGGAGATTGAAGCCATAGAACTCATACTGACACTCAGCTAATTTACAAAAGCTTTTCATTTCCTGAAGACAAAAAGTTAACAAAGAAAGCCAAAATCGCCATTGCTTTTTCCAGCTTGTCAAAAATGCATGGTTGAATACGCAGTGATATCAACATTAATGTGATGGGAGTAAAATTGGGCACTTGAAAATCCCTCTTATAGCAGAAGAGCTGTGCATAATTTAATATTCATTCAGGCCTGGCCCTTAAGAATTTTTTTATGGCCTTACAATTGGGTTAGAAGTGCATGTGAATAAAGAGATTTGTGGGAAAGAGGAGGCGCGTACTTCTCAACCAAGAACCATCTAGTGGCACTTGGATGTATTGTGCCATACAAGTCTTTGGACAGCCACTGGTGGCAACTGTGCAAGCAGTAATGCACTTCTAGTGTGTCACGTATTCTATGTGGCTCATAATGTGAAGACTGACAGCTCTTAAGTCTGAGGAAATTTAAACTATGTATGCAATGGGTTTCAGTGAAATAATGAAATGGGAGGGGGGTCACTGTTAGTAGCATCGTTAACCATTGGACTCTGTCTTCTATATTAAATTGAAAGAATGTTCAAAAAGCCATAAGCCTGAAGATTGGCACTGCGTGCAAAAAATAATAGTAATAGGGAAAAACAAACTATGTCTTCTAAACTGCCTGAGTGAAAAGCAATCAAGTCTAAGAAATTACAGTAGATACAATGTACATCAGAATCTTTCTCTGTGGATCACATCCTTGATCTAACTAGGGAAACAAAGCTACAAAACCTGCCATTAGTAGTATTCTGTATTTAAAAATAGAAGGAAAGCATATTGGTGAACAGTAAAATTCAGAAGTTCAACAAAAGAGCTCCTACACTGCCCTCAGAAATGAGTGTGCAGTGACCATGAGTCAGGATTCATCTGTGCAAAAATGACAATAAATTTCCAGATTCAACCAGCATAGCCAGCAGAAGAAATTTGATCCACATTGCATGGGTTCTTTAGGGAAGGGGGGAAAACAAAAAGCAAACGATTTTTTTTATTCAAAGATGACAAAGTTCTTGTAAGGTAAATAATGTATTTAGCATGAAGCATGAATTATTTTCATATAAATATAGAAAATAGAGAAAAAGGCTATGCCTCTAATTTTTAAGCCCTTAGGCTTAGAGTTTGTTTTTCGGGGTTTTTTTTGGTTTGTTTTGTTTTGTTTTTGGTTTTGTTTTGGTTCTTTTTTGTTGTTGTTGGGTTTTTTTGAAGCAGGTGTTTAAGGTTTAACCTTCTTCAGGGACAAACACTGACTGTTGGGGAACTTACTCTGCAATATTAAAAAAATAAAATCTTCATGCTCTGGTAGGGCTTGGATGGTTGAATTATACTGCCTTGTCTGCACATTCAGCCCCCCTCTCCCTACTTCTGTTTAAAAAAAGAAAAAAAAAAAGAAAAAAGTAAAAGTGTGTCCTTTCTTCGTCTGTACATGTGTAACATGACGCAATAATCTGAGGGCAAATTTAGTAGTGAGTGTGTATGACAGAATCAAGAGAATAATGGGAGGTTAATTGAGGAAAACTCTCTGATTTGATTCAGGAATAAGTAAACAAGAAAATAGCTTTGCTAATTTGCCATGAAAAAATGAAGTTAGTTAAGAGCCTTATGGAGGTGTCCGGATAAAAACCAGTGTTACAGAGAGTGTGATTCAGGTACAGTGCTACTCTCCTGGTAAGGATGACTATGAGACTGAAAATCACTACAGCAGAGAGAAGCTGTGAAATAAACAAAGCAGTCTCTCTCACCTGGATTCTTGCATTTGGCATGAAAAATTCTACACTTAGAATATCCTAGAGGCAAAAAGAAAATCCCAGGAACCAACCACTTAAGAGAACAAAATGGTTGGTTTCTTAAAGAGTATAGGTTTAGATTTATCACTAACAGCTGTTTCAGGCAGCAGTTTCACCAAGATGGATCTAGTTTATGAAGAGTGAGTTAGAGAAGGGTTTGACTTCCTACTCAGTGCAGTGAGCTAAAAGTTGTATTTGGAGATGCCTGTGGTGTGTGTTCAGTTAGGAGGTGGAAGGACTGGAGGGCAGGCTGGTCTGGACCTGGTCCTGTGCTCCACAAGCATTTTGTAAAGAACAGGGCAGCACAGCAAAAGAGTGCTTCTCCCCGTCTCAGCCAGCATGTCCTGGGATCCAGGAGCTGCCTGACAGCTGCCAGAGCTCAGCATAACTGCCAGCTTTGGAGATACGGAAGGAGAGAGCCATGGACAGCGCGAGAAACAGCCTTGTTCCTCTCCGTTAGCAGGGGCCAATGCGTACAGGGTTTATTCCCAGCATTAGTTAAGTCAGGAGTACATCGATACTAACTTTAGTTGGCTGCCTGCGGCCCTTGAGATAATGCTGGGGAAAGCAGGAAGAACCAGTCCCTTGGCCAAGTAGCACAGAGATGAATGAGCCATAGTATTTCCCTTGTCTAATCAGACTGGGATAATCAGCTTCTTCCCAGGTCCATGCTCTCTACAGCCAAAGTCTACAGGCAGTGAACCACACAACCCTGTACAAGAGAACTTGTTCTTCATCTTCTACAGACTTCTGGGAGAGTCATTTGAAATAGAAAATACTACAGTATCACTTTGCCACCACCTTTGCTCATTAATGCATAGTTGTCTCTGTTTGGGAGTGGCTTAATATTTTAAAAAAACAGCACTGAAAAATCTAGTGGCAGAAAATACAAGCCATGGCTCAGCCATCTCTGTCCTCCAGGGAAAGCAACGTGTTTGTGTGCCAGTGGCCAGATTCTGTCCACAAAACTAATTCCAGAGCAACTTCTCTGATTGCAGTGTGTCAGTGGAAATGAGATCAGTATCTGCTAACAAGTACCATTCATTAATGTGGACTCTTGGTGGCTGAATATATAATTACCACTAGTATTACTCATCTTAGAAAACAGTCATTTTGCATAAATATCTAATTAGGCAAGTTACCTTTATACAGATATCTGTATAGATATATATATATATATAACACCTATCTAAGACTTCAACAACTCCTCTATATACTTGCTGGTAAACCTAAAATGTTGGCAAGCATCTATTTTCATGTAAAATTCGTTTCTCCTAGTCTGATCTGCTAGGAAGGTATTCTTTGGTAGGATTTTACAAAGTTATGTTCAGGAACCAGCAGTTTGGGCTGCCATCAATGGATTATTTCTGGTGTTTAAAAACAACTTGTCCTTATTGATGCTTACTCTGACTGTTGATGAGAACTACATAATTTGGATTGTATAAAATATTTAGGAGTCACCTTTTAAACCCTATTTGTGCCTGGCTGACAGTGGCAACTTTGTCAGAACTGGTTCTACTCCATCAGAGAAGTTCTCTTTTTTTTTTTTTTTGTAAGAACTGAAATTGATTTGTTTTCCAAGAAATACAACGTCAGCTTTTAATCGAGTTGTCTTTACTTCAGCTGAATGATGTCAGAATGGAGTGGTAATTGCACTGTATTACAAACTCTCTCACTTGCCAGATATGGGGTGGTGTGGTTTTGCTTGTTGGCTTTCCTTCTAAGCCATTTTGGGGTGAGAAGCTGTCAAATCTCTAACTTTCCATTCTTCTCACTCTATCAGTATTGCCAAATTAATGTTTCTCCAAGACAGGTGGGGGCTAGGTCAGCAAGTATTCAGTAGCAAGTTTCACATAGGCCTGAATTTGTAAGGGTTGCTGGACTTCATGGCGGGTTCCTTTGGAATATGCCTTTTGCAGCAAGAAGCTCTTGCAGGCCAGAGCTAATGCCATAAGCAGATTTCACCGGTGTCTCCAGGGAGGTGAAATCTGCTGATCATGCTTGCATTCTGCAAGCAGCTGCATGTCCTACTGCATTTTGGTGCAGATTCTCCTTGCATTTAAAAATGCAAGCACAGGTCCTGAACAGCTTAAATGTATCACCCCATAGCTGTTTCTGAAAGCAGTGTGCTTCTGATCTTGTCCTGGCAAAACTGGCAGTAGTTCTACAAAGATCACAGGACTTTACAGCTGAAAAGCCGAATGTGGGAGCGAGGAGGTGTGCCCTGTAGGACTAGAGAACTGTCCTGAGACTGTTCTCTCCAGCATATGAATTGAGGTTCATATTCTGGTTCCTCTCATACCTTAACGGGAGAAGGGAATCCCAGAGGAGATACATTGGCTCCCAGTGTTCAGCTGAATTACTACCTGTGGAAAAGATAAAGAAAAAGCTGGAGGCTGCATTCTTCAGTGGAGTGAGGTAGAGATACATCAACATACTTTAGCAGAGAATGAAATCCTAAATTGTACACCAAATGGCACCATGGATAAAATTACCAAAACAACACTTCGTCCTGGTTTCTTGGTAGTGGTAACTTATTTTCACTGAGATTTTTGCTCCCATCCCAATCCATATAAAGAAGTAGATCATAGAATCATAAAATATGCTGAGTTGGAAGGGACCCATCCAATACCTGGCCCTGCACAGGACACCCCAAGAATCACACCATGTGCCTGAGAGTGCACAATCTGAGGTTTTCTGGGACTTGAAGGTGTCTGGTTTCCTTTGCAGTCAGTGGAGCTATAGACACCCAAGTGCTCCTGGAAGCCTTTACTGTTTCACTACTACTATTATTATTATTGTTATTACAATTTTTGCTTTAATCTGACCCTAGGCATTTTTGAAAACGTTACTTTCCTGTGCTCCAGGATCAGAATAAAACTACTGAGATAATGCATTTCCAATGCAATTTACTTCACTTCATGGAGAATGCAAACCCAGCTCCTTTGGGCACATCACTACTGCCTGAATAGCTCATTGGCATATTTTATAGGAAATATTTTGAAACGTTTTCTTGACTTTGCCACCAAAAGAGCATTTGAACCATGCGTCCTCCTGATTGTAACAGAGTATCAGTGTTGACCGTCTGACCAGTTAAGTTTTAGTAGTGTTCTTCACAGCCCTCCAGTAATATATCAAACACTGTTATGCACATAATGCAGCACTGTGATCTAATTTAAATAATACTTTTTTATTATTTATACTACTCTATGTAATATACATCAACACTTTGCTATATAACCTAAGTGATAACCCTCTTCTTAGTTACCTGCCAAACTCTGAATTTCTGTTTGGTTTATATTGCAATTAGCACAGTTACCAAGTTGTAATGATGTCTCTTTTCCTTTGAAATGGGATGTGTAAGTCAAACTATACATTTTGTGTGTTTCTGTTTTGAGATGAAGTTTATAAGGATTTACACACAACATTCGGTGTTCTGTATAAATCTGCATACATTTGTAAATTCATCTGTTAATCCCCTTTTATTTAGAAAGTATTAATTGATGGTGGTTTATTAGGGGGTTTTATTTTTGCATTTTTATTTTTAGTACTGGTTATTCTTGAATTAAGCAGAGACTTGTCAGCTGGGTTGCTTTATCTTTGATCATGTACATGACCTTATAATTCTTCCACAGTTCAGCAAACAAGTACAAGCTTCACTGACCAAAAAAAAAAGTCTCAACCTAATGTGTCTATGGTGCTGTATTTTGCTGGTATACATTTAAAACCAGAAATGATTTAAAGGTCACTTTTGAGTTGTTCTAATAAGTAGCCTTTCCTGGTTTGGGGAGTTTGGGTTTTGTTTTAGCATTGAAAACAAGGTATATTTATCTGAAGCTATGTAATGGTTTTTCTACTGTATCACATTTCCTTTTGCAAAGAGGGGAATATCGACCTGATGTAACATCCTTTCACAGTCAGTGGAAGGGGCTTTTGTTTCACTTTTTTAGTTTCAGTGGATTTCATTAGGCTTTGGATCAGGCCAGCAGTTACAGGAGCTCATCATCCGAGGGTTTAAGGGATAAATGACAGCTTGTGCTGGCCTTCAGTGCTAGAAGGGATTTTACCGAATACTAAAACTACATGCTGGACTCTGGAATGGCTGACAATCTAGAAATGAGAATCTTTTTCATATGTTTACTCTGGCCTGAAATCCCAAGACCTTCTTTTTTTTTTTGTTTGGATGACATTGAACTTGCGTACATTTTTAAGTTACTAGCGCATTGTACATTTCCTGAGTATGTGTGTGAGACAGCAATTGAAAGTCATACCTGTATCTGATAACCAGTTCCATGCCTGCATCATTCACACTCACTACTTAAAACTGCCATGATGTAAAATGTTGGGGGGAATGATTTGTGTGTGTATGAAAAGCATTATGAACTTGTACATTTTTTTATACTCTGATCTGTAATTTCTGAAGTATTTTGTTTTACAGAAAAAGTGATAAAGCAATCATAAGACCAAGAGATTTAGTATCAATGCTTAAGGGTCACAGGACCTTAACTGGCCAATAAGTTAATTTAGTGCAGTGATAAGCCAATTTTTTTCCCTGTACTTGGCGTCTGAAACTGCCAATTTCATCAATATTAAAATACGAACTGTGACGGGGAATGAACAGTGATGTTAAGTTGTATTTGTGTTTACCTAAATGAGCAGTCCGAAGGCAAGTGCAATCAGCTGATCTTTAGGAAATATGAAATTGTTGATTTAGAGGCATACTTGCATTTTACATTTTCTTGATGTGTAATCATATTGCCAAAGACAAACTATTTCATCAATTATTATTGTAAATAACACTTTCCCAAAACCTACCATAAAGTTTCTGTGATGTATTGTCTTCCAGTTGCAATAAAAATTACTGAGTTGCATCAATTGAACAAGTGTATTTCTGTGAATATTGGTTTCAGAATATACCCACGTATTAAGACGGAACTACGGTGGTTGTTTTGGTTTGGTTTTTTTAACAAATTAATTCCTTCATTATTAAGTAGTTCTGGCCCTTGTGGGATGTTGCCTGCATCTTCACTGCTGTAGATACCAGCTCGTGTTAATTTCCTGTCATGTGCAAATGGCTTGACAAACTAAACTGATGGTAAGTTAGGGTCTGATCTTCGTTTCTCATCAGTTTTGCAGCCCAGAAACAAAGCTGAATTCATTGGGAATTGTTGGAGTTTTTTTGTTAGCTTGTTTTTTTTATTTAGTTAGCAACAATCAGAAGAGATCCAGTAATAAAATGTCTAATGGCATATATATAACATCCTGAAAAACACAGCTTTGTAATCTGTTCATCAACCCTCCCACCTAAGTCTAGAGTTGAAGAAAACCGTGCAAAAGGATTCTCTTCAGAGAATGAGTAATAGGGGGTATAAAAAAATTATAATGGTCTCATAGCTTTCTCCAGTTAAACTGAATAGTAAAATCTTATAAATCACACCATTCCTCAGACCCTGTCTTTTGAAAGTGTTCTGTTAGCAGCCCTAAATATCTGTAGGTTAACTTTGAAAAGGATTGAGAAGAAAGAAAGTTGCCCAGTTCTTCCATCGAACTTTCTCACAGCTGGTTTGAAACGCAGCTGAAGCAGAGGAGTGTGGTTTCTCAGCCATGTAATGAGAATGTATGGCTGCTGAAGCTGGCACTCTGCTGACCTTAGATTGTCGCCCTCTCGTCTTGATGCCATCCAGAGTGGTTGGTATGGGAGACTACTGCACTAGGCTTCTGAGGGACAAGATCTATGTAAACAGGTCCCAGGAGAAAGTGGGGCAGAAGAAGCAAATGTCTGATATACACAAAAGAGCATAAAAGTGCCCAGGCTCAGTATCTGTCCAGGCAATTGCTACTTCCATGTATTGCCTGGAAAAGTTTGTTTGTAACGTACCCTGGTGCCCACTGCTGCTGCAATTGAACAAGGAGAGAACAAACTTGGCCGAGGAGATGAGATGAGAGTAGACTGATGAGAAGGCAAAACCACTTAACTGTGCTCTGAACCATTTCCTCTAATGGATCCCCCCTCCCATCTGCCGCCCGTTAGGCAAGGATCACGCAGCAGTCAGTGGATGGATCCGTAGTGATGTGTGTAGAGGAGCAGGGAGACCTGCAGTCTCCACAGAACACGTACAAGCCAGCGAGCTTGCCAAGAGGCTGATCGTGGGCTTGTTTCAGCATAGGGCATTGGAGAAGGGTCTTAAGCCATTTAGCTCAGGCATTCTATCAGAGATACTCTGAATGCCAGATGTGCTACCGACTTCAACTGCAGTTTACCTGGTATGGGCAAAACAGTTCAAGTGGTGAGTTTTCCTTCATTGCCAATTAATACATACTTCTGATCATTCATTTAGGTATTTAGAAAAGTCACAGACAACCAAACACTATATAAACACCTGTCCTACCTCCTCTTCAGACTGAACACCCTTATTTGCACCATGGATTGTTCTTGGTTTGTCAAAATGCCTCTGGCAAGCTCCTGTGCAGCATGGGCAGGGGAGGTGATTTATATACCAGCTCTTCCTGCTGCCCTTTCTTCAGGGGTGTCCCTGCTCCGGCATGTGCTGCCTGCAGCCACTCCAGGAATTCCTGCCCTGGTGTGGGTTCCTCAGGGGCACAGAGATCCCTTCTGATCTCAGGTGGGTCTTCTGCAGACCTCTGTGTGCCAGTTCCTTTGTAAAATACGTCTGAGGAGGAGCACTCCCCAGCCCTCTGACTACAGCAGTGGCACCCAGTGGCTTGGTCTCTCCTTTTTGTTGACCTCAGCCCTCAGTGGGCTGAAACCAGCTGTGACCCACTCCTGGCCAGCTGCCACATGGGTGATGCTGCCACCCCTGCGCTGGAAGCTCATCTCCCCTGGTCACTGCAGCACCTCGGTCCCTCAGCACCTCAGCCATGGTGGTGTTCGGCCTGCTCAGGCCTGCCCTGGCCCTGAGGAACATACAGGGGCAGGTGCCATGGCTGCGCTCTGGGAGTGCCCTCGGGGGCTGCATGGGCAGAAGAAGAGCACCAGCCCACTCTGGGTATGGGCACCCGGCTGCCTCTGTCCTCCCAGCCCTCAGGTGTCTTTCCTTTAGCAGTCCCTAGGCAGAATGGCATGGCAGGGCTCCTGCCCCTCCTCACCACGTAGAAATTGAAGGGGTTGTGTAAGTGTGTAACGTCGGGCATACAAGGCCTACGAGCTTTACACTGCAAATTTTGGCTACAGAAGTCCGAACACCCCAGGCAGCAGAGGCCGGCTGCTTTCCACTGAGACTGTGGATCTAACGCACGGCCCCATCCAGACATCCCTGCATTCTCACGGAAGTTCAGCAGCTGCGTGGCCAGCAGTGCAAGCCCCAGGGACACGAATAAACAAGGAAGACCGAGCTCAGGGCACTCGAGGGAAACATGGGCCCCCAGGCTGACCCGCCTTGCTTGCAAGGGCAGGTGCTTCATGGGTGTCTTGCACAAAATGGTTACACACAAAATGCCCACATTCGTGTGGCCTCCATGTTAAATTCCTGTCTTCACACAACAGCATCTGGTACTACAGACTCCCTTGTGGAGAGGTGGCATTAGCCCCTTCTGTTGGCGTAATGCACGCTGGCTGGGGATGTTGCCTAGAAAGAAGGAAGAGAATGTAAATAACAACAAAAGGCTTTGTTGTGTGTGCTCCAGATCCTGTGTTATGCCAGGAAATGAAATAACCATTGATTCTGTGATGTCTACTTCTTAAAGAAATATTATAATGGAATAAACCTTCAACTTTAACAGTGCAATGCTTTGAGTGGATACATTCAATCCATGTAAGATAATTAAAGGGTTTTTAAACTTCATCATAAAGTAGGGATGATTAACAATGGTGAGAAACTTCATGGATAACACTCTACAGCAAACATCTGTCAGACTTAATAACAAGCATACACTCTGCTTTTCATCTTATACTGTTTGACATAATTTTTATTGGCTATAAATCTGCAGGGTTTGTTTATATTTCTATTTGCATTAGGATTGGTTGCCACTTTATATTTGATCAGCAGAGCTGCTATTCACTGCGGTGTAAGGAATCAAATAATGACTGTGTATAAATAGCAATCTGAGCATTACAGTGCAGGAGACTGTAAACAAAATTTTAAAATCTCTGCTTATCATCATAAGCAATGTTCTCTCTGGGTCTTTAATGACAATCAATTGTGAGAGGCTTTTCCCATATAACTGTCATTGAAAACAACAGCATATTTTTTGTTAGCTTAGTCCTGAAATGCAGCATCTTCCTGCTGCTGAGATACAACTTCTCCTTATCTGTCTGTTTTCAGTCAGTTGGACAAAACACAAAGGTAGCCCACATTTTACTTTTCCTGCTTTTTTTAATGAGCGGAAGTACATCAACAAATAGGAGGAAAACACTCCTGGTAGGTGTACCATAGAAGGCAAAAGCTGTGCATCAGGGACACCCTGTAAAATGGCTACGTGTTGTGGGATGATGCAGCAGATCCCTCCTGAGCTGACATTTCCGTTTGTACAAACCCAGTCTTAAAAAATAAATGGCTTATTGGCAAAATATGATAGAAAAAGTAGGATGAGTTAGAATGACAGTGAAAAGGTTGATGACATGGCTGCTTTGCCCTTAATTAGGACAGGCAGAGAACCTTTTAAAATAGTACAGTCTCCTCTCCTTCCTTTGCAGCTTTGTTTTTTCATCTCTAAAACACGGATCAGTCTGTGATGCAGGGACCTGGTTTTAATCATCGTCTTACATAATCTCTGCAATCATAGTAAAGAGCAGTGCTGTTCAGTGATTTTAAAAATAGCTTTATTCAGCTATCAGCCTACTAATTAATACACTTGCTTATTCCAACCTTGTTCATTCACCATCTCCGTTACAGAAGCCACACTACCTGGGGTGTAATCAAATACAACTGGCTTTGCCTGTTACACCACTGTAAGAAGCAGATCATCCGTCAGGAGAGCCACAACTCCTGCTCCTTGTGGCCAGTGCCTGCTGTCTGCTCCTGGCACGGCAGTGAGGAGCCATGCTGCAGTGAGATCTAGTGGGTGATCCACCATGCCAAAACAAATGATTTGGGGAATATTGCCTACAAGGCTGCAACCAGCATTCAGTTGGCCATTTTGGGCTTTGCAAGCAAGGTAGGGGGAAAGGGAAAAAAACGCAAAGGAAAGAAAAGCTCCTTCTCTCTGCTGAGAAGGAAGAGATGACAGCATTGGAGGTTCCTGGTGCTACCTGAGGCATAAAGGAGTTGTACGTAGGGAAAGGACTGGGGAGAATCCCTATGAGAAGCAAGTGCTCAGCATCTGATATAGGAAGTCAATGTGGCTTTGTCTCTGTTAGCCCTTTTTCCTTTATGAGGGACTTCTCCCTCAGCAACTTTTAAAGTGTTTTGCCCACTCTAAAGCATTGTGACTGCCTGTTCTGTGCCACAGCTCCTGCTGTCCCAGCACTGTGTCTGCTCCTCATCATGTACCCAACCTCTGCGTGTGACTTCTGCACCCAGGTACCAAGCTTAAATGACACTAAAAAACTGCCTGGAGGGCTTTACTGAACCTCAGGCTAAAGGCCATTACCTCTGTGGGCTGGATGGAAGACTTGAATGACCTGGGAGAGAATTATCACCCAGGTACCAGGTACCATATTAGGATATACCTCTCCTGCTGAAAAGTCATGTTTCCATCCTCTTTTCTCTTCTTTTATAGTTTTTTTTTAAACAATTCATCTTGAAACAGGCAAGCAATAACTTGTGCCTGGCTGTGTTTGCAAGGTAGAATTATAATACTTTCTTGTTCAGGGTTCAGGGACAGAAGAAAAGATTATTTGGCGGACAAAGGCAGACATAGCTTGTATCCCTTCAAGTGCCTCCAGTTGTTTATTCATGCAGACTGTAAATGCCACTAAAATACATGAGAGCTCACTGTGAGGACAACTGTCTGATGTGCATATAAATAAAAAGACAAACGTGTTTCATTTTAGACAGAAGACGTTACTTTAACATACAGATTTTGAGACAAAATGAGAAGCTTGAAAGTGGCTGCCAAAGGAAAGGGTGGGTTGCCAGAAGGATCAGCCCCTCAGGAGTTTTGCTTACTGGGGCATGGCCAGGGTTTGCCAGAGAAGACTTAGCTCATTCCTAATGCTGAGGTTAGGATTAGGAGGGAGAAAAAGGCTGGAGCCTCAGCCCAACTCAGGCTGCCAAAGGGAAGTGGTTTGTTGCCAAGACAGAACTCTTTCTTGCGAGCAAGCATCAGAATTCTGGGGCAAAGGCTCCGTCCACCCCTGCCTAGGGAGTTGAACAGAGCTGGAGCTGCGGCATGAGCAGGGATGCAAAGGGGCTGCCAGGGGACAGGATAATAAGCTGAAACGGTCTTGCACTGACAATTTTTTTACCTGGGCCAGTGTGTTTTGTTTGCATCTCCTTACCAGTGAATCTTACCAGATTTCTGGGTTTCATCTCCTCAGTCTGCTGCTGATGTATGAACTCATGAAAAGGACCCCATTCCCAATCCCTAAATTATCCAAGACATCTCACTGCCTGTCTATCTTTCAATTTGAACTTTCAAACTGCACATTCTTGTCTCACTCTCTGACTGTCACAAAAGCAAACACTGTGTGAATTTATTGTAAAAAATCATTCATTTAAAAAATCCACAGCTCATCTGACTGAGTTTTAGTCATCTCTGGCAATAGAGGCTTTTGTTTTCTCCTGTACTGGAACTCTGTAACCCAGAGTCTGGATGTGAAAGTTAGTTACATGTCAGAGAAGTGTGGGGAGATGGTGCAACTGGTGAGGAAAACCTTCAGCCTCTCAGAGATAATGCCACTCAAGCTGTGGGGAGGACAAAAGACTGCTTGGTGGGACCCCTGGCTGTGGATACCCAAGGTGGTTGGTGCCAAATGAATGTCAGGACATGGCAGCTGTGCAAGGGTGGATACTTCAGGGCAAAATCCTTTTCAAACACAAAAGTCCCGTGGCATACTAATTTCATTCTCTTTGTAGCCTTTCCGGCACAGGAAGTGTTTATTTCCATGACATGAACAAACACCAGCTCCAAACTGAGGTTCTCGCTGAAATAAAAATGCAAATGTTTGTCTTGCACAATCAGATTACTGTCAGAGCACCTTAATGGGCCTGACCAGCCTCATCTGGGGTCTCCACCTACACACCTGCCTGTGGCCTCAGGAGCCCCAGGTCAACTGAGCCCTGGGCTGTCGATCTGTGTCTGAGTGATGCTACGGAAGTATCATTCTCTAGCTCAGGCAGAGCTGTGCCTGTGCCTGCCCAAGGACCCTGTTGATCCAGACCCTGACCAGCAGACTGACCACAGACCTGCCTTGTCACTGGGGACCTGCCCAGCAATCACTGTCCTGTATCCAGCCCTGGTTATCTCACTGAACTTGACTCCGATCTACTGATTGGCTTCCCAGCAAGGTTTTGGAGCTGCTTTATAAGCACAGTGTTGCCTGATAAGATCTGAATTCTTGGTTGAATCTGACTACTGTCTGCAGGTTTGCCTTGCTCACTTTGCTCAGGCACTGTGGGGCTGGGCCCTGGCTGGAGAGGTCCCTGACTCTTGGGGAGCAGCTTGCCCTCATGGCACTGAGTTGGGGCCAGGCTTTCTTAGGGTGCTACAGGAGTTGTGCATTGCAGATGGGGCATGCTGTGCTGTGAAGGTAGCACACAAATTGCTTGTCTGATCTGTTCAATAGGCTGGAAAATATAACTAATTCATTTAAATTGCTACTGAAAAAAAGTTGCCTAAATGTCTAATCAAGTCCAATTAGAAATCTGAATGGATTATGTTTTCCATCATGACCCAAGCAGCCTGTGCCCACTCCACGGTGCTGGTGTGGAAGCCGTGGTTTGGCACCCCGTAGCCTTGGAGGTGTGTAACTAACTTGGGAGGTAAAGCAAGAGGAGCAGAACTGAACCTGTGCTCCCCCCATTACCTGTTTTACCTGTTGCATATTTGTATTCTCAGGTGAAAAAAGAAAAAGCATGAGCTGATTGTATTTTTGGCATTTCTCAACTATGACCTACTGGTCAGGCTTAAGTTTTCTTAATTTTAGTACAAATAATTGTCATTTTGTCAATATTGGCCCACAGTTGTACCAATATTGGTACAATGCTGGTAATCTTGCCAGAGATGCTGCCATCCAGGAACCAGACTGTCAGTCATGGTCCCACTGGAGATTGCAGCACAAATTAAAGTGGCCAAAGAGCAGGGCTGCTCCTTTAATAATGCATGGCTGCAGGTATGTCTATCTACATTTAGTCATTTTTTACAATTTTAAACTAATAGAAGATTCAGTTACTTCTTTTCCTTGCCTGTAATTTTCTTGTCAGTTCCCTGCTTCCCTTTTCTTTATACAGGCTATTCTGTACTACGGCTGCACATAATCTTCACAGGCACTCACAAACACATGGCAATGATTTTGCCCCTCTCCCCCCATGCATGTTTTCTCATTTTGCTCTAATGAAGCATCTTCTGGGTGGGGTACTGCAGATCCCATTAAATATGCTTCTGTATCAACACTGCTCCTAAGCAAAATATATTGATTGGTGAAGCTTTGGACCTACTTTAATCAAGTAATCTAAACAGGGCTTAAGCTTCAAAACCCTGGTGATGCTCCTAGCTTCAAAGCTTTTACTTACACTGAATTAATTTATCCTGGATGTTCTAATGCTCTCAGCAACCCTATAGATTATAATGTTAGAGGTTGCAATCATGGCTCTGATAATATTCCCTAAGCTTGAACTGTATTGATCATAAAGTAAAGTCAGAAGCAGGAGTGGGGAACAAAAGGAGAAAACCAAAGGATTTGATTTGAAGCAGGGGTGAATGTGTTCACCCCTCTAAGCAGGCTGCTGGGAGGGAGGTTCTAACAACCACAGAAGGTTTACACTTTGGGGTCTTTTGACTGAAGATACATTCTGATAAGGACTGAGTGTCAAGTGCTCATTTCCAGACTCCTCCTTGCATAATATTGTAGGTGTATTATGTCATAAATATGATTTGTAGTGAAAGGGAGGGTTAGTTTGGATTTCACATGTTGAACATCAGTACAAGTTACAGTATTAGTCTCAGCTATACCATGGGGAAAGGGAATAATGTTCTTCCCAATCCAAGCAAGAGCTAGAAACCATGATGTGCAGCTACCTGATGCTGAATTATGTGCACTAATGACACAATGGATGCGTACTGAAGGCCTGATAATGTTAGGTTAACACGTGCCTCAGTGATCTTAAGGGTCTTTTCCAACCTAAATGATCCTGTGATGCTAAGAACCTTCTCATCTTTATGAATCAACATGTTCATATTTGTAAAAACCAGCAGGGCTCTTCCATGCATCCTGTGATGCACTGAAAACCCCAGGGAAGTGTCTAGGCTGGTGTGTGCTGCAGTCTAAAGATGCCATTAAATCAGATTGGGTTTGACTGGTGTTAGTGAGAAGTGAAACGTGTTTAAACAATCGTAGCTGCACCTACTCCAGTGTTGATGCAGGGTCCCTCTGGGTGGCAGGCATATAAGCCAGTGGCATCCAGCAGTTTCATTGGAAACACACAGGGCTGGCATCCTGTGCTTCTGTTGCCCATGTCAGAGCCTGGTATGGTCTCTGGGTAGCTCCACCCTGGCAGTGCCCTGCCTGGTGAGGTCTGCAGAGAGGCTCGGCCACAGGGCAGAGTTATTGCCCATCGGTGGAGGGTGGCAGAAAGCCCTCTCTAGGTAACTCCCAAAATTTCTTCAGAGGCCAGGCCCCGGGCCCTGCCTGTTTTCCAGAGATTATAATGAAAACAGCATATTGGTGAATAAATTAAAATATTATTTAAAGCAACGATAACTTTTATGTTTTCATTAGGTAGTCAGGTAAAGGCTCATACTATTTTGAATAAAGACTATCTCCTGCTTTATGAATCTCAAAGACTATGAAGCGATTTCACACAGAGAGCTCTGATTACTACAGTAATAATTTCTTCTACCACCCTTTCAAACACTCATTAATAGAAAAATATCAGTTCAAACTGTCTTCACATCACACAGAAAATATCAGTGTTCACAGTGTGAACTTTAAAATCGTATCTGATTAGTTAATGTCAACAATTATTAGTGTACTGTCAATTCAAATTTCTACTGTCCTCCATTGATCTCAGTCTCCATATACCGTGCAGTGCACATCACTTAAAAAGTAACTTCCCTGACTGGCTAGGGATGACTTTCTGTCCTGCTGTCAACTGATAGTAAGTAAAACAGGAAAATTTGGCACATTTTCCTGTGCATATTTCCTTGTGACAGGCTCCTACCTTGCTGCTCAGCACCAGTGGGACAGCATCTTTAAGGGTACAGAAAGTCATTCAAGAGGGGAGCTGGGAAGTGACAGCAAGAAGAGCCACTTGGTTTAGTTTCTTCTTCTCTCATTTCATAAACCTTTAGGCACACACAGATGGCAATTTTCTATTTTTATCATGACAGCGATGAGTGGTGCCTCCTATGAGAAAAGACATTAAAAAAAAAAAAAGAAGTTAAAAGGTCAGTTGTAGTCTAGGTAGGATGGTGCTGCACCAATAGTGCTGCACCTGGTGTTTGGAAGGCATCAGAGCTTCTAAACTATTTCCTTCTTTTAGTCTGCTAGTGTCAGGAATCATATTCCTCCAAGGGGAAAGGTAAGGCAGCCTCTGGCATTTTGGCATTCCTTCTCTCAGCCCTAATTAAGCCTGAATGCTATTTACAATACTATTTAAATTGTGATTGACCTATATTGTGACCAACCTAAGCTTGCTCGGTTTCGCACCTAGGTTCCAGAATGGGTTGAATTACTTCATGGCCACTGTTTTCTGAGCAGGGTTAATATGGAATGTAGCTGCCAAAGCCATGAATGAGTGGATCACACCTACAATTCTCCCACCCTATATTATCAGATCTCTTAAGAGGGACCAAGACATTTAGACAGCTGCATCCCAGTGGAAGGGAGGGACTGACTTTTAGCTCTGCAAAATCCACCTCTCAGGGTCACAGGTACTGGAGAAGCCTGAGGAGCCTCAGTCCAGCTGATTAGTTTTGCTTAAGGTCACGTAACACAGCCTTAGTCTTGAGGAAATGTGGATTCCTTGCACCTGCATCCGAATTTATGGTATGGCTTATTTCTATTTTATTTCCAAAACCCTCAGAAACTCTATATACAGAGTAGACATCTGGGCTCCTAATTTCTCTCCCCCTGTTCGTGCCTGCCTCCCCCCTCAGCA
Organism: Struthidea cinerea; assembly: GCA_013397865.1. NCBI lineage: Eukaryota > Metazoa > Chordata > Aves > Passeriformes > Corcoracidae > Struthidea > Struthidea cinerea. Next base: position 884,622 of record VZTI01004088.1, on the reverse strand, counting down.
TAATCCCTTTCTTTGCTGCACGCAGTGGAAAATGAGTGCGCCTGTACCTCCTGTGCGCTGCTGCCGGGCCATTTTACGTAAGCATCCTTCTCTGCTCTCCATGGCAGGACAGCACGTCCTGCTGGAGCCAGTTGTTGTCTTTAATCTCTGAACGTAAACACACAGATTACATTCCATTCTGTCACCAGTGTGCACTGGGTAACAGGCATGCTGTCATATCTGTGCTGCCTGCCCTGGGCTGTGCTACTGGCACCAGATCACTTGCCATCAGTGATGTATAGGCTGGGATGAGTCTTCCTTGCCCCCCTCTTCTCAAGGCTTTGACACATCAGGCTGCTGCATTCAACCCTCTACGGGAAGCTTTAGCATCATCCTCCTACTCATTCAGGCACATGAGGACATCACAATAGACGAGCTGGGCTCTCTGTGGCTTTGGCCTCTCCTCTGCCCTTAGAGTTTTCCAGTGTTTGACCTTCATGGTAGCTCCCCCAGAGTTACCAAAGGGTGGAGAAGAGGTTTAAAATGAAACCCAGCTGTCACTGAAGTACTGCCTGGCCTGACTGCTCCAAACAGCTTAATGACAAAGAAACCAAAATGCCAGAAATGTCTCTCTTGGGCAATTCCTTCCCCCACCCTTGTTCTTCCACTAGCAGAGCTGTTTTTAAGACAAGAGGTGGAACTATGTAACTTGAGATTAGTCAACAGCTGGATTCCATGCAATGTTTTCACTGCTAGGGGTAGGTGTGGGAGGGCCAGGTATGTACCCACACGGATATAGGTAGGGGAATACAAGCTACAACCTGCTGACTTGCTGAATGTTCCACTTGCCTGTCTCTATCATGCTGTGGCTGCAAACTCAAAGATGGAGTTACAGCAAGATCCCAATATGGGGCAGGTCAAGGGAGTGTGGTTACAGCAGAGGGGATGGATTATCATGGTGATCAAATTGGATCTGCATATGACTCCTCGCTGCTGGAGAGCTGCAGGCAACATGATTTTTTTAAGTGCAGGGAGCTCCCTTCTACCCGATACCTGAGGCTTCCAACTCTCACCATGTTTGGCTGAGAAAGACTCACACCTTGCACGGCCACTGAAACCCTTGCTGCAGGTTTCTGTACTGGGGGATTAGCAGCTGCTTGCACAGGCCCTTTTTACCAGATAGTCATGGTGTCATCAAGTATCCTAATATTGAGGAGGTAATGGGAATTTACTGAGAAGTTGCAAAGTTTTCCAGATAAGAGCTCTCGTTTTGTATTCGTGTACCACTTGCAAGCAGAGGGTAGCAAGGGTGGGGAGAAACACCATGGTTCATTCAGTTATTAAATTAATAAATATAGGGAAAGGATGGACAAAATGGACTGATTCCCTCACTTAATGTCTCATAATTTGACCTTTCTCTGTGCCAGGAGGCAAAGAGTGGTAATACTGTACTTCAGCTGTGCTGGCCACTCTGAACTAACCGAATTTAGAGGGCTCTAATTTGGGAATTCAGGCAACTTCTCAAGCTCAAGCTGAAGCATGGGCAATCAAAATACTGCTGCAAGGAACAAGCCCACAAATGGGACTTGATGCCCAGCTCTTCCATCATCATTGCACGAGACTGGAAAATTGGTTGGCTTTCTGCATGACGGGATCCAACAGTCTCCTTTATTTAGTACCAAAACAAATCTCTAACACAGATTTCCAGCTGTGAACACGCTTACCAAAGTTGAGGAGGTTGACATAATAGGCAGCTTACAACCAATTAGCTGCATTTATTGTACGGGATCTATTTTACTGTATTGCTAATTTATGTTGGTCACACCAGATAAAACTTGCTCATAACCAAAGCCCAAGCAACAGAGCAGGCTGCATCCCAAGCTGTGTACTAAACTGCTGTTTGCTTTCTTTCCAAGTCTTTGTCTTTCTCTCATTTTCTCTCTCTCTCATTCCTTTTTTCCTTTCTTCATGCAGAGAAGAGAAATGATTGCTAATGAACTGCAAGCATGGGGTATGGAAAGATCAGTTAATATGGCCCAAGTATTCAGTAAAACAAATACATTAAAGTGATCAAGCAATAAATGAAAATAGACCCAAAGAGCAGGTTCCACTGAGAAAACATGTGAGAATGTAAATTAATGTGACTTGATGAAACTTGAAATGTCATAACACAGCAGGGCATATAACACATCAGAGGAAATGTGAAAATTATACTTTTTCCTGAAATCACAGTTTTCAAAAATAAGTGGCTTTTAAATTCTTCTAAAAATATAATAAAGGAATTAGTGTCAAGAAAAAGGTTATTGTTGTACATCAGACTGCAGGCTCATGGTGGCTTTTCACAAATATCCTCTTTTATTTCTCTGACTATACAGTGGCAAAAGAAAAATCCAAAAGTCTTTCTACTTGTCTGGTTCCCTCTTCTTAATTTTGCACATGGGATTTTTTGAAGTTGTTTGGAGTAAGTGAATAAATGGCATGACTAGCCCATGCGTTGGGTAAGTCTTTCCTCTCTTTCCATCATGAGAGCTTTTACATTTTTCTGCTGGCCTTGATGCTGGAATGTGGTCCTTACTGGGATCTGAAAAATTAATTAGGAGGGAAAGGAGTCCTCCCCTGTACAACACCAGAAAGCCAGGAGGTTGTACAGGAACAGGTGCCTTTTCTTCTGGCACAGAGCAGATTTCTGCAGGAAGAACACTGAAAGTGCAGGTCTGCAGAGCGAAAAAAGTTGCACACAGCACAGAATTGTTCATTTCCTCCTCTGACTGCAGTGACCTTGCGTGGAAAAGGCAGCCTTGACCTCTTTCTCTAGCACTGGGTGCTCCATGGGAAGACTGTGCACTGGCTTCTGGCTGAAGATGGGTATCCTCTGTGGCATGTGTCCTAACTGTCTCTGCGCCAACCAACACCTCTCTGCACTGCTCCAGCTCAGATGCTTTCCCCAGACTATTTCTTGATTTTTTAATTTCCCAGTTTCCCTAATTCTCTTGAAATAACCCTGAATGAAATTACTTTTATTCCACAGAAGAGAGTGTCTATAAGCAGGACAGTCTGGGTTACCAGGGGATAAAAGGTATCCTGATGCAACCCAACCCCATCTCTTTTCATGCAGAGCTGCAGGAAGGTGGGATGGTACTGTCCAAAGAGACAGCTGGCAGACTCCTAACAAAACCTGTTCATAGCAGGTAAATGTGGGGAGGCCTTGTCCCTGGGCATGCAGAAACTGCAGTGGGGAGGAAGGGAAACTCTTTTCCAAAGAGAAGTCCTTTGAAGAAGAGGGTTTCTAATTCAATAGGAATTGGTAGCAGAATATGAAGCAAAACCATAGAAATAGAGCCCCACCCATTTGCCTGGCTAGTTAAGTGAAAGAAAATAGCTTGCTTTTGCAGTTCTTAGCATGTGTGATCTCTCCAAGATCCCTTTTATTTACTTATTTATGTATATAATTGCTAAGGAAGATGATTAAATTTCCCTGTTATTGAGGAAGATGATTAAACCTCCCTGTTGTGACCCACATTTGACTCAACAGATTACAGTATTACTTTCTACATCCTTCACTACATGTGTTTAGACAGGACTTCTGAAATATTTTGCCCGTGTTTCCCAAAGGAGGAGTTGGTGGCCTGAGGAAAACCTCTTCTGTCTCAGAAAGCCAGGGGAATGCACACAGTGTTCACTCTTGCCTTGTTCTAACTAAACCTTACAAATGATCTTCCCCTGCTGGTAGACTTTTTGCTGCTGGAAGTTATTTCTAAAGCAGTTTTATGTCCTGTCAGTTGGTGTGCATTTGCACTGCAGCTTATCTGTCTGCTTGCATTCAAGCACTAAGAATGCTTTGCTGCCCACCTTAGTTTTTTTCCTGGTGGGAGTGAGGTGTAACTGTTATTAGGACATTTCCAGAAGGATTTATTCTGGCTAGTTTCTCCTAGCTGTGCCCTTTCAGTTTACCCTTGTTTTGGGTGGCAGCTTTTGTTTACCACTTAGAACCAGCAGTGCCAGAAGAAGAGACATTAATATCCTGCAGTGAAAGAGAGTTTTTAAGAAATAAACTCATTTTATTACAAGCAACTGAGAACAACAAGTAGGAACTGAGCATCTGGGTGAGCTAGACCTCAGAAGAACTCAAGAGGATGATCCATTGGGAAAAATATGGAGTACAAGTGCTATCCTGTATCATCTCAGAGGGCAGAGTATCAACAAGGATGCCCATCCTACTGGGATCACTGGTAAAGACCAGCTCTTTGAAAGCTTTTCACCAGGTAAAAAATTCAGTCACAGCGATTAACTGTACATTGCTGAAGTCCTCGGATTGGTTTCAAATAAGTCTGGAAAAAAATTATGTGCAAAACAAACAAACAGAAAGGGATTAAAATATTTTACAATTGCTTAATAGAAAATGGGTCACTATAAAAGCTTTTCTATTGCAGAACAATTGTGCATGTCCTTTGGAACACTTACTCATGGCATACTCTTGAAACAGCTATTAATATAAATACTTTTTGCTATGAGACCAATCCAGTCACATGATTTATGCAGTCATATTAAAAATTATCTATCCAGCTGATACAAAATTTAGAGAGTGAAGAGCTGACCCCTTAGGCTCCTGAGAATATTGGTTTCACTGGGATCAGGATTTCGCTGTCATTTCTTAATCTCTGACATACTGTGGTAAAATTGTTAATCATTGTATCTGATCACCCTGATCAAACTGGCTTACAATTTCTCACTCATAGACAGCAGTACAAGAGATGCACTAATTTTAAGAAAAACAAAGTCAAAAGATTTTTAAGGCATTTTGGATATTGCAGTAGCCTTTAAAGACCTTCGTGATGGTACAGCTGAAATTCTGGTATATATCTGAGGTAATATTTCATGGTGTTTGAGTCTTGCTGTCATTAGCATGTTTGGTTGCCTTCCTTCTCAGTGAGTCTTTCAGCCATTTGTATGAATCACCGAGGTCTTGTAGTATGGTATCGGAGCATCTCTGTCTAAATCCATACATAAATCCCAATCCTTAAAACCAACAAAATTAAAGGAAGACATCTTGGCTTAAAAACTATTTCAAAAGTGTCGTCCACCTTCATTTTGCTGCCTGGAAAGTAATGAAGAAATGCATACAAGGAATAGGAATTGTAGGAACAAACACAGGGGGAAGGTCAGCCTGGGGTTTTTTCCTCAGGTGCATGGATTGGTGTCCATCAGGCCAGATTGCTGAGTACTGGCTCATATCATCAGAAAACACCATGCTCCCACTGCAATCTGTACAAAATGGGATGGACTTAAACCTCTTATTTCTCATTCTTCAGCCGTATCTCATTCCCTGCCACTGCTTCCTTTCCTTATACTGTGCCCCTCACCACCCTCGATTTGCTAACCTCTGCTATCAGCAGCAACAGTACAAGCAGCTCCCTGTCAGTGCCAGGCCGTGTTCCTCTCTGGAGCAGATTTTGTAGTGGTAGTATTATACACACCAGAAAGGGAACATCTGCCTCATGCTATTCCTTCCTTCCAGAAGCCAGCTCTCTTATTTCCTCCTACTCCCAATCTTCATTTTTTCACCTTATTATGGATTATATTCCTTCTACATATAATTTCCACCACTTGTGTTTGCACGCTTTTGCTGAGCTGCTGCTTCTGAGCGCTCAGGAACATTCTTCTTTCTTTTGCATGAAAGGTCAGCGGTGGGGTTTGGGTTCCCAGTAGCAGCTATTGAGTGCTGTTGTAGTTAAATGAGCTGAGACCTTTCCTTCCTTCCTTTGCATCCTTTCCAAAAAGATACAGATCACCACAGTCATATTGATCATTATCTTGTGAGATGCTAAAGGATTTTAAAGTGGCACCAGACATGTTTAAACACCTAAATGGCTTCCCAGTTGTGGTCAGCCAGCTTCTTTCTCCAAAATTCTGCATTATCATTTGTTATTGGATCTCATAACTTGGCCCTACCCAGCACTGTTCATAGACAATGGAGAGTGTCAGTAGTAGAAAATCTCCTCGCTCACACGAAGTTATAGATGCTTCCTGGAAGCTGCCAAAGCCAAAGGAGCTATGCCATTTACTATGCTGGCCCATAATATGACCTGCTGTTGTAGTCTGTGCATCTTCTTATGTCTACAGATTTCTTGTGCATGTCTTAAGAGCAAAAGCTTGGAATAAGTATGGTTTTCTCAGCACAGATATGTACTTCAAGTTGTGAGTAACAGAAAATCTGAAACATAACCCCCAAAGGACTGTCCAGTTACACTACTCAATTTTCAACTCACGTATTTGTCTCTGTCACTTGCTTAACCATTCCATAACATTCTGTTTGCAGGTTGTATTACCCATTTTTAACTGAATGACAGTGTTCACATTGCTGTGAATGGCAGGGGGCCTGGATTTTCACGGGATGTATGAATTAAACAAAACAATTTAGACAGTGTTCCAAATTCTTCCATTCTTTTTAGAGTAGGTTATGATGTACCTTGTCAGGAGGAAAGTACCAAATTGCATCAGATTTGCCCCACCTTTCCAAACAAGGTGTTGGAACTAGGATTAAATATTACATCCTTATGTTAACTGGTCAATGCAGATGTTATGCAGATACATATTTTCATAACTGTTGTTGTCATAACCTAGTAACAGTTTATTTTGAAAGAATGAGTTCTACTCAAACACCTGCTTATAGGTTGTGTATCCAATCCTGTATCTCTTTACACATATCACATATTTATCAGCAGGAACTTGGGGATTAAATTATTGATAATGTGGTAAAGGGAGGAAAGAAGCAAATAAGTTATCCTGAATGAAGGCCAGCAAAGCCATACTTCTATGCCACCGAAGTTTGTTTTCCACATATACCATAGGAAGACTGCTTTTGGGTATTTCCAGATTCTTCCAGTGGTCTCCACTGCATCCTTTCTGTGTCTCATGAAGGCAAACTTCTTTATTTGTCCTCTACCTATGGCATTATCAAAATTGTGCTCCTTCTGCTGCCCCAGTCTATCTGTGGCTACAAGCGTCATGGAAACAAAATGTGCTGTTCACCTGTTTGAAGAAAGGGGACCTCTCTGATCAGTAGGAATCTCTTGTCTCTAGTTCATAGGGTCTTTGAAGAATGGCCTGTCACTCAATAGAGGTGTACAGCATTTAGCACAGGGGGCTGCCCCACCAGGGGCCTGGAGGTGGGACTGCAGTATGAATTGGAGCAGTGCAGGTTTGCGGTAAAATGATGAAATGGGGTAAAATGATGCCACAGCTATGTGGCATCATTTATCACACAACCCTCACTACAACAAACAAAGCATGGAATATAATAATTCCTAAAGATGTATATCACTTTTTCTTCCTCCCTTTTTGTCTTCTTTAGAGGGGAAATTTATACACCACTATGCTGAGTTGCAACTAAGAGTGGGTACCATTTGAAAACAGGGCTGCAGAAAAAGATTTGTTTCAAAATAATAAAATGCTTAAGAAAGCTTCACTAGAGAAGGCTGAAAATTACTTGATGATAATCTGCTCTCAGTCTAGGAAGAGTCAGATGATGATGATAAAGAAACATTTGAAACTTGAGCATTTGTCGGTGGCGTTAGGGTTTTTTAATTAATCAGCTTTCGAAGTGTACTACAATTTATATCTGCATTTGGCATTTAGTCATTGCAGATAGTAAACTGTACTTAGTAATCTTGCCTGTTCCTCATGAATCTTCTTGACAGACAGATGGGAGCTGTACATCTGCCTGAAGCCAAAGAGGTCTTCTCACACATGGGAAAACCTATCATCAAAGCCTGACCAACAAAAATGGTCCCCCAAAGTCAGTAGCCCCATGATAACAATGTGCAGGAGAGCTGGAAAGGGTGGGAAAGGGAGCAGGAGAGCTTGATGGGAAAGAGTATGCAGGGAGGACCAGAAGCCTCAAAGGGATGGGGAAGGCAGATCTGAGACCACTGGAAAGGCAGAGTTTCCCACAGACCTGAACATGTAAATGCCCTTTGTCTCTCACTTCATCTGTCTCCCACAGGGAATAGTCTGGCATCTCATCTCCTGGGTTACTGGGAAGGAGGAGGGCTTGCCAGTGCATGTGTGACTGGGAGCTCCCAGCTCCTCCTCACACCTACCACTTGCTCTGCTGCTAAATGCAATATGCTTTGCCATTACCTAGCTGTAATTTGTTAAATCATTCTAAAGAACTTTATCACTATAAAGGAAAGCTTCAGCTGCAGAGTTGAAAGGTTTGTTTCAAATGTGAATATTCCACATGAAAGAATTTCTCTTGTTTCAAACCATTTGCATTTTCCTTGCATGTTATTGATCTGATTGAACAGTTCCCAGATCAAAGGCATGCTGGTAAATGAGCAGCCAAGGTGGCAATATGCAAAGTGGACAGCTGTTAAGAGAGCAGCTTAAATAATTGCCCAAGGATTTATTGGGTAACATGATTAATGATTATGGAAATATGATGACATGATACCAAAGAGTAGTGTGCAGTGATTGATGGGGAAGTTGGATAAGGCCAAGCTTAGATATCAGAGTATGGGAAACAGTATTATAGCTTGTAATCATGGTGCTTAGTTGTTAAGAAATGTTGATACTTAGTTTTGCCTTCTGATAAGAACTTAAACTCCAAAGTTGTGTGTAATATTTCTCTTGCAATGAGGTAAGAAAAAAACCCCTCCTGCTAACAGTGCATGGTAACAGCAGAATAGATGCGAAGAGACAACCTCATCTTTTTAAAAAATCCCCATAAAACTTACTGGAAGCTCATGCTGCTGTTTTAATTAACACCTGAGCAAACTATACATAACACATTAAAGGTGAAAAAGATCTGTTAGTGGAATGACAGTAGTTTGCATATAGACAGCTTTTTCTTCTGCTTTGTTTTGATTTTTTTTAACCTCAAATTCCAGCAGCCAATGGTAGCATAATGCAGGAGATGGGAAAGCAGAGGACCAAATTGCAGGCTACAGCTACACCATGGCAAAAATGTTGCGAACCCTTGCAGTTCATTCTCTGTTGAAAGTTATATGAGATTTCTATTCACTCTGTGCTGGTGAGTGATGAAAACCCTCCTCCTCCTTCAGAAATTTTTGTTTAAGGCTAATGAAACAGAAGGTACTATTAAAAAAATTAATAAAAACTATTATAAAATGTGAAACATCAGCAGACAATTTTAGAGGTGACAGTAGGCAGCAAAATCCTCAGGGTGAAACCCCAGTCCAGGAAAATGGAGTGCAAAATTGACTTCAGCTTGGGCAGGATTCCATGCTGGGGTTTTTTTTTGTTTGGTTTGGTTTTAAATTCTATTCCCTATATTGAGTATATGTGAATAGGATTCTACACTGGATCTGAGACACACAATTTCCATGTGCCAGAAACGTGGCTGCTGTAAGTGAGGGGACCTCATTGAAATTTTCAGTTGGGTGGCAGCAGATGACAGCTATTAGGCCCAGAACTCCAGCTCCTGCCATTAGATGGTTGTGGTATGACAACAATTGTCATGGCTTTAAAAACGGAGTGATGTGGGTAGAACTATTTAAATGAAAACAGCATTGTTCATGCTAGACAAAGCAGACAGTTCTGGAAAGAAATATCCATATTTGAAGCCCTGGAAATCTCTTCAGGGATGTGAGACAAGAGATATGGCGTAGGATTTAAGAGAGGTACCAGGAAGCCTGGTATTTTAAAGCCATAATCTAGTTTGCAAGCCTCAAGAGTGAGAATTAGTGAGATTACAGTTCTGGTGAAGATTTTTTCACAACAGAAGGCGAGAGGTGGAGTTGAAGCATCTGTTGGCATTTAGGGACAAATTCATTTGTAGCCTTAGGTGGGAGACCTGGCACTATTCACAAGCAAGATTATGTGAAGGGTCAAAGCCGCAGTGTTTAGTTATGGTCATGCTCAAACATCCTGAAATATTGTCTCTTTATTGAATCCATTACAAACACCATCTGCCCCATCACTCTTCACCACTGGGAAGCACACCCCTCATGTTATGGCACACACAGGCTTCCCCATGAGAGAAAACTGGGATCTCTGCAGCCCTTTCACACCAGCCAGACTCTGCCTGGCCTTTCTGAGAGCTGTTTGGAGGCTATCACAAATGATGGCTTGCTGCAGGGTTCACTTACCAGTTCAGTCATTTCAGTATTTCCAAAGTGTAGCCTGTAAGTACTGTGGCAAGGACTCTGTCTGTCCAGGTGTCTCTGTATGCTGCAGTCATGATGTTAGAACGAGAGAACCATAACTTACAGCCTTGTGCACACCCGAACCCAAATATGTGATGTCTTTTTATCTTGTTCCAGAGATTTGTTTTCGTAGAGTTTCTCATGAATATCAGACTCCTGGCACTGGCTTTTTTTTAAAATTATTTTTAATTATATTTATAACCAGGATCAAACCTGGGCTAGCTCCACCTGGCTTCTGCAATGCACCATGGCAAATTCTGTGGTACATTGGGATTCCTACAGTGGCATTATTTTAAAACAAAAAACCCACCACAAACCCCCCAAACAAAAAAAACATTAAAAAGATTTATTACTGATTTAAACATGATTGGGGCAATCTTGTTTACCTCCAATGCTATAGCATTTTTTAAAAAATACTGTGGTGACTGTTCTCCTGATCATTTCGGTTCTTGGCACTTTTTCAGCTGCAGGTTGTGCAAGCCTACACCATAGAAGTTTGAAAAGTACGTTAATACTTTTAAACAGTGCAGGGATCAGCCGAGGTTTTGTGCATCAAGCTGGGGTGGAAATGTTTATGATGCCCTTGTTTCAAGAAGGTCGGACTGGCAGGTGCTCTCTCCTTTCTTGCCCTCTGCCAAGTCCACAGTTCCTTTCTGGCCAGCTCAGCTTTCACATCGCCTGGCAACCTCGCTGGTATTCCAGATCCGTAGGACCTCCCCCACATACCCTTAACAGGCAGTCCTGCTTTCAGGTCCCCCTGAAGAGCGGGAGAAGTGGGAAGATGACTCTGCCCTTGGACTGCTCCCTCTGGTACCTGGCTGCTTGGTGACTTGGCAGACCAAGCCATTTTTCAGCCTGCCCATCTTCCTGGCTGAGGTTCTCCCATGAGGAGTCCTTTACACCTTTAATAGGAAATTTTGCAGTTCCACTCCATTTTATATTTCTACTTGAGAATTTAATTTTTTCATTTAGTTATCCAAAAGTAGTTATTTAGCTGCAGGACAGGAATTCAGGTAAGAATGAATGATCAAACCTTTCATCTGTGACTCCAGCTTTAAGCTCAGGTTAAACTGCTCTTGCTGTGTCTGGTTATAGCAATCAAATTATTAGTAAAAATATTAACTGGGCTAATTTGACTGAGTGTAAATGACTGATTAATACTGTAGGCATTATAAGAACCCAGTAGCTCAAGCAAGGAATGAATATGGGGTTTTTTTTCCATGAAGTACACTGGAAATTTACATGGATTATTAATAAAATAGGGAGCACTTGGCACCTTTCAGAAGGCAGTGAAGTTGGTAACAAAACTCCTTTCGCAGAACATGAGATTAATTTGCATTGCAGAAATCCCTAAATCATTCTCAGATTGTGAATGCTTGTTGGCATAATGAACCTGATAGCTTCACACCTACTTCTGATGGAAAGGTGTGCAGAAGCTGCCCTTTGCACACTTGTTGGAAGCTGTACCGAGGGACTGAGGACTGGAAAAGTAAATGAGTGTGAAGGCTCAGATCTGGAGAGAAACTAGAGTTGCCTGCATGATGCGTTCAGAACTGTGTCCAGTTCTGGGCTCCCCATATGTGACAGACGTGGACTTACCCTGAGTCCAGCCAAGGGCCATGAAGATGATTCAGGGATTGGAGCACCTTCCATATGAACGGAGGCTGGGACAGCTAGAACTGTTAAGAGAGAGACAAGGCTCAGGAGGAATCCATTTGGAAACAATCCTGTGCAATGTGCTCTAGGGTGACCCTGCTTGAGTAGGGAGGTTGGACCAGATGACCCACTGTGGTGCCTTCCAACCTGACCCATTCTGTGATCTTACCAGTGCATATAAACACCTGATGGAAAGGAATGAAGACGAGGGATCCAGACTCTTCTCAGTAGTGCTCAGTGACAGACCAGGAGATCATGGGCGCAAGTTAAGCCACATCAATTTCCAACTGAACACAGGACTTTTTTTTTATTATTGTGAGGGTGGTCAAACAGTGACAAAGGTTGCCCAGAGAGGTTATGAGACTCCATTTATGGAGATTTTTGAAACTCATCTGGACACAGTTCTGGGCAACTAGTTCCAGGTGACCTTGCTTGAGCAGAGGGGTTGGACTAGATGATCTCAGAAGCCGCTCCAAATTTCAACCATTCTGTGATTCAAAACCCATATTCAGCTGCTCTTTAAATTCAGCTGGTACGTGCCCTGTCATCCTGTGTACATTTGCATCCAACAACCTGAGAGTCCCTTTGCCTCTGGTCTCCTTGCAGTGCTGCCAGTGGAGTGCCAGGAGCCCAAAGCGTGTTGCTGCACCGTACACACAGCATCTCAAAGGTACCTAATTCCTACCTCTGCTGGTGCACAGAAGTGCTTCAGCACTGAGAAGCTTCAGAATCTGGGTACAGAAGATCACAAACACAGGGTTTACACTGTGTTGCACTCAGGTTTCAGAAACAGGGATTCCTTTGTTAGCCTGTCCTGGTTAAATCTGGAAAGTGACCTGAGAACCACTATAGGGACCAGCAGCTGCTGTTTTCTATGAAATGTAGCTGGAGAAAGAGTAAGCAGTGGTATATTATCTCTGCAGTAGCAGTGGTTGTCTCTGTCAGGGAATCCAAAAGTTAAATTATTTCCTCAGACAGAGATATTCAAACCCAAACCTTTTGCTGCCCCAAAGCACCAGCTACAAAACTAGTCTATTGCAAAGTAGAAGCATTCTTCAAATTTTCTGTTGAAGTTACTCGAGGCACTTAAAATAATTCATACTTCATTGCATCAGACTTGGAGGATGACAAGCTGCCCTAAAATTGGAAATTTTTGCTTGGGTGTGCAGCTCTTGTCTAAGAATTTGTCTTGTAAAGCATCTACGTCGAAGTAGACTACAGCCATGTTATTGGGGTACTCCTGTGGGAGGCAGGAGCTGTGAGTATAAATCCTAACTAGAAAGACATAATTAAGACCTTGCAGCACCAGAACTAAACCATACTGCTCTGCTAAGCATTCCCTATTGTGGTGACCACGAACCCTGCACGCAAGGTGTGAGTGTTCTGCAGATGTTGAATTCTGCAGCTGCGGGGACTCCACTTTGGCAGGTGCACACTTAAAAGACAGGAGCTGCAACAGTAAATGACAAGTGCCTCAAGTGTTTTTCTGGATCTTGGCTTTGGTAGCTTTACCTCCAGTTTGCTTCCCCAGATCTGAGCTGAGGTACTTCATCTGAGATGCCCATGGAGGAAGGAGGGAGGAAATTATATTGCAGTGTGGTATTGCTGTATCTGCTTTTTCAACAGGCTCTAGTCGTTAGCGTTGTCACAACCCTGGAAATTCATTCAAAGAAGATATTTGAAGGAAAACCTCTTCCTTCCTGCACACACAAACATACACAAGCAAAGTTTTGATGACGCTTTCAGATAAACAGCCACAGCAAAGCCTCAGTTTCATTTTATCTCCATTTTAGCTCCAGGAAAAAAATTGCTGCTTCTGCCTGCAGCCTAAACAATCCACTTTGCTGCCAAGTGGCATCTCAAAAAGAGGAACAGTATAAACTAATTTCATACCTATTCAGTTCAATAATAGGTATTGTTCTAACTATACCTCTAGTGATAAGAGACAGAACAGCTCATTTGCCATTGCTAAGCAACTGTTAAAACAGTGTGTAGAATTCAGCCAGCTCTAATGGGCTGATAGAAATCAGTGTCTGAAGTTCTTGTTTGCATTAGGAAGTCAACAATAATTGTCCTTCTCTATTAACATGCATTTAATCTGGCTGCACCAGATTCAATCAGGATTCTATCTTAATGGTGTTTAGAATGGTTTGCTCTCCCTTAAAAAAAAATGTTTAACCATAATGCGCTGACCTGCTTTAATCCTCTTGTTTTGTTTTGATGCAGTGATGAAGGTAACACAGGGAAAATAAGGTAATATGAAACACTCTGCAGAAATAAAAGCTGGTGGTATGAATGGTATCAAGCGGCAAGGCAGAGTTTGAGGTATTTAGATAGAGTTCCATCAATCACAAGATGGCATTTGGGTCTGAGATGCAAAGACATCTGCAAACCCCTTATACATTTGGAAAAATAGAATCTAGGCAAAACAGATGTGCATAAAACCATAGGACTTTTTTTCCAAGCTTAATTTATGAGTTCAGTTTTTAGTAATTTCTGTACATAATTTAGGAGAAGGGGCTTTGGGGGCTCTGATCATGCCTTGCTGAGATAAGGAATGGGCAAATGAATAAATGCAAAGGAAGAAATGCTGCACAAGAGGATCCTGCATTCATAAGCATTGCCTTGTAGCTGCAGAATTATTTCTGTGACCTAAAAGGAGAATGCATTATTATGAGAGGATGATGCCTCTTCAGATGCTCTGTTCCCTATGTGAAAGTAAAGATGCATGAGTAAGTAACAATGCATAAGCAGAGGGACTGAAGATGGACTGACGCTGGAGCTGGAAATCTGTAGTGGTACTCTACATTGCTCCATTGTTTTTACTGGTGCATAAACATATGGTTAACACTTATGCATGTCAGCAATCCCATCACATTCATCAGAACCACCACTGTTCCCTCTTAAGTAACAGCTTAAATGCTCTGTTGGCACAAGCTGAGAAAATCAGCACTTTGCTCCACGCAGGTGAAACGTTGCCTTGCTCAGCCCCCTGTGCCTCACACCATGATTTGCAAGAGACAGATCTTGGTGAAACAACAGAAGAGTAAGTGCTTTGAAAGACAGACTTCAGCCAGTGCCTGAGTCAGAAAACTAACGTTGTCATATAATGATATGAAAATGTGGGGTAAAAGTTGAAACCGTCCCTCCGTGAAGCTTACAGCAGTGTCTGAGTCACCACAGGACATGAGAAAGCTGCCGGCAATGGCATGCAAAGTAGGCTGGATCTGAATTCTCCCGTTATGTAACTCCTACGTTAGCATCTTCTCTGTTCCATATATAAACCCAGAAAACATTAAAAAGCTGTTGCTGAAAGCAGTGTTTTTATTTATTCATTTGTATGAGCCAAATGTGACTTAAAACATTAGGTATTTTCCACACAAGCTTTAGTACAGGACCAGGCACTTTCCTTGCTGGTATTGATGAGACCATTTATTTCTGGACTCATTAAAAGGATGTTTGCACCCCCTAGTGTATAAGAATTTGCAGGAAATCAGGTTCTTCTAATTGCGTTAGCTAAATGAGGATGTTTAATATTAAACCATAATAAAACCCCCCTGTTACAATCTTAAGCAATTTCAAGGGAAAGAATCATAAACTCAAAGATCATCTTAGGTGTAATCCCTCATGTCCCTGGCCTCAATAATTGTAGGACCTGAAAATGAGTTCTACTGAGTTGGATTTTTATCTCACTGGAAGAGATCAGGGATTTACAGTTCAAAAATTAGACTGTACCGAAACCAGAGAATTCAAATCCAGACCTTCCTGAGACTCAGGGATGTTGCATCCAGCATCAGCCCATTAGTGAGATAATGTCTGTAGCTGTGTTTCACTGAAGGACAGATTTCTTTGGATCTGGACTTTCCTCCAGTTAACAGAAACTGTGAAAATGAGAGGCAGGCACTTAAGTGTTTTCCTAGAACTACTGCCAAAATTGTCACAGGTATGTGACCTCTAAATTTTGACAGTGGCCCACATCCTGCTGGAGTTAGGTCTTAAAACACTTTTGAGAAAACTTCTTACAGCTGTGGACTCCTTTCTCATTCTTCAGATGTGACTTCACTTATGCTCATGGTGGTAAACAAGGTAGAACCAGTCCCTGAGATGAACCAATTGAACCTCCCTTGCTGGGACCCGAAGTGGCAGTTCAGCTCCCTGTGTCCAGTGCGAGTCTGGAACCTGAGCAAAGCCCAGGTGCTCCTGGAACCAAACCAAAGCCAAGTGCTGGCTCCTGGCCGTGAGCATGGAAAGGGAATGGTTTATGGGAGCACTTTCTGGCAGGGCTTGCAATGACTTTTGAAGATTCACTCTGTGACCCAGACCCCTGCAGCATGGCCTGGTATGTGCTGTTTGCTGTCCGTCACTCGTATGGGCAAGCTCTGATCTGACCAAACTACATACACGTGTTTTCAAGAATTCCCCTGCTCGCCCCTTCCCTGAAAACAGGATTTAACCATTTCCCCTGAGGTGTCTGAAACCCAATCACTGCAGCCTTGGCAAGTGTCTGACAACTAGAAATATGATACTGCCAAGGAAAAAATGCAGTCTGTTTTCATTATCCAAGCAGAATTAAATGTAAAAAACAAACAAATTGCATAAATGATGAAAATTAAATTAGATTTTTAGATTTACTTTCATTATCTAAGTAGTTTCTCATAATAACTGTATTCTAAAATATGACTTTCAGCCAGTGGTATTTACTATATTAAAAACAGACTGATTTTATTTACTGTACTATGCTTGTTAGCTCCTCCAAGCCACTTTATTCTGTAATTTTAAATTAATTCTTTGGGCTTTCTTTCAAAGAAAAGAAACTTGGCTTTTTGACAGAATAGTCCTTAATAAGTCACAACCAAGATACTGCCAGGAGCTGTGATGATGACTTTTGTCAGGTATTCTTTTCTTCCAGAGAATGCAGTCATCATGATATTAATGAAGAGTTCTTTGTGTCATTTGTGTAAATAAATAATAATATTGTAATATATAAAAAGAGCCAGCATATCACTGCTAAGGATCCCCAAAGAATTAAACTTCAAAGCTCAGTAGTACCAGTGTGATATGAACCAGGCAAATGGTATAATGAGAATGTGTTTTAAAATGTACATTAACAAAAAGAAAATTATACTGGCATGTGCAGTTGTCAATTTTAAAAGCAACTCTCCACCCATATTTTGAAAATTAAATCGATCGACTTTAGAAGCTGGACTAGTTACTTGCAAATGTCTTTCCTTTTTCTTAATTAAAAGCCCAGATCTTTCCATATCAACTAATTCTTGTTGGAGCCTTTCTTTTTCACTATCGTTACTAGATACCCACTACCGTGACTCTTGTTGGACAAAATTCCAGCTAGAAAACTACTGAAGTTCACAAACTCTACACTGTAATTAAGAAAATGCTGGTACCGTGTGTCTCATTTCTAAGAACAGAAAAAAAAAATATTTCCTTCTGCAGATTTCACTGAGGCTGGGCTGTGATTCTACTGCTTGGTCCTGGCCCCTAATTCTTGCAGTGGCTCATGAATATAAGATTGGGGTCCCTGGTCACAGGATGCAGAAATGTTGAGTGTCATGCTGAGGTTCAGATACAGCTTGACTTGGAGGTGATGAAGTCATCACTCCCACAGCTTCTCTGAAATGAGCTGGTGCAGGAGATACTGCAGTTTTAATACTGCTGGTGATGCAGTAGATGCTGCTATTGACAGTAAGCAAGCAGGAGCAGGAGACTGCTTGAAGTTTCAACAACTGGCCCAAGTGAACACTTGAATTCTTTTCCCACTTAAGATGGAGATGCTTTAGCAGGAGAATATGGTGGTGTTGGTACAGTCTGTTACTGGGATATAGAGCTCCTAGGTTTCAACTAGAATAGCTCTGGGGCTCTAAATTAGCCCTGTAAAAGCAGTGCAGATAGGAATCAAGAAGAACTTTTATTACATATAAAGAGGAATCTTGTGCAAGCCAGCAAAATCTGCCCATCACACCTGTAATTTTTCACAGGAGGATGTCAACATAAAATGTAGGTAGAGAAGTGTGATGCACAGCTTTCCAGGGATTCAGCGGAAATCAAACAAAGAAATTGAAGATGTGATAATTCCCCTGCTCCAAATAGTGAAAATAACTGAGGAATTTGTAGCTGTGACATGGCTTGCCATCAAATACACTGGCTACATTGAAATTCCATGTAAACTGAAGTGGGCCTTTGTTCTGGGGGCTCTCAAAGCAATTGTCATACTTTTCTGGTCTTCCAATAATGTCCAATGTTGTTTAGATAGGAAAGGCAGAGTGAGTTCTTTCTACTCCTTATAACACTGTGTAAAATTAAAGTTATAGATGAGACAGATCCCTCCATTGATTATACACCCAGGATTGTCTGAGGTCATACTCAACATTTTGATGGTTTTTTCATTTTTAGGAAAAACCAGTCCTACTCTGTTGTTGGTGAGATTCTAAATTTCATTAATAACCTCTTCTTGTCCCTTTTTAGTATCTAATATGATATTTTATATTAATATTAAGGTGTGTATGAATATTGTTCATATTTCCTGCTTCAAGAAGGCTGAAGGATTCGAGCCTTTGCAAAGATGCAAATACTTGGTCAGATTTCCCAAAAGCCTCATGCAGCTATTATTCCAAGAGGCATCACCTTAAAGTCTTGGAGAGAAAGCACCGCAGTTAATGCAGTTTGGCAAGCCAGTGTAATATTCACTGCATTACCTTGACGTGGTTTAATGGAATGAGAAGCATGCACTCTGTGTC
This sequence comes from Struthidea cinerea, assembly GCA_013397865.1. Lineage (NCBI taxonomy): Eukaryota > Metazoa > Chordata > Aves > Passeriformes > Corcoracidae > Struthidea > Struthidea cinerea. Next base: position 866,069 of record VZTI01004088.1, on the reverse strand, counting down.
AGGGAAAATTACCTGGTGACCCTTACTGTAGCTTGATGCCTCTTCTTAACTGGATAGCTATGAAATGGTGTGGAAAATCTTATATGAAGTCCACTCGCCCTGGCTCTGTCCCATAGGAAACTCATTTCCTATCAGCTCTCCTATTAAAAAAAAAAAAAAAAAAAAAAAAAAAAAAAAAAAGAAAAAAAGAG
>VZTI01004088.1:746594-859021 GCA_013397865.1 Struthidea cinerea | reverse complement strand
GGGCCGCAGGGCTGGGCAGGGCTGGGCAAGCGGCAGCGGCGGTAGCGGGGCAAGCATTGGGGCTCGGGCGCAGCCTGCCGCGGCCGCCGTCAATCCCGAGTTTTTTGCGGGTGCGATCGAATTTTCATTTCCAAAGATGTTTCTTCACAATTAAACAGGCCCTATTTTAAAAATAGCGGACTTAAGGCTCCTGGCAGTAGTTCCGCGGCCGCATGCGCGCTGCAGAGCGGTGCCGTGCTCCTGCCCGCAGCCCCCTGCGGCGGGGGCAGGACGGAGCCCGGCAGGCGCGGCCCCGCGGCGGACCGGGCTGCAGCGCTCCACTCCAGCCTTCCTCTGGGACCTGACAGTGCTGCCCATGGCAAGAGCCATCGGAGCCACCTCTCCCGCTTCCGGTGTATCCACGCACGGGCATGAGTGGAAGGCAGGAGATACACGCAGGCCTTCCTCCGAGCTGGTCTTCCCTGCCTTCTCCATCCTCCGAGGGACACCTGTATACCATTCCCTGATCCCAGCCAAGGAGTGACCCCAAAATTTCCTTCATTCTCTACATGTGGTGTCATCTGCACTTCATTTGTAGCTACAAAGGAAGCTGTTTTAGTAGCTGTTGTTACTGAAGGTGAGAAATGTGTCAAAGCTTTGCTCAAAAACAATGAGGTGACTTTCACTAGGTCCAGTGATGCAGTCATTAGTGATGTCATTAGAAAATGTCTGTACGGTTTGTTTCTCCAAGCTGTGGTGAGGAGCCTGGATAGTACTAATTGTGTTTCCATTTTGGACTGCTAGCTGAGCCCCTGAGAATTACCACAGTGTCTGGAAAGACAGATACCTTGCCATCGCTGCAAGGCATTCTGAACTCAGCGGAGATATTTCTCCTTGTTATGTTTTTTCCGGGAAATTTATACCCATCTGCTCAGTTCAACAGCAGGAGGCCTTAGACAAGAAGAGACTGTTTTCTTCATGAGTCTATTATTTTTCTTTCCAGATACGTAAAAAAAAATGCCTATATTTAAGCATATCTTACTGCAGTGTGATACTGTTTTTGACAATGAGAATAGGGAATCAAGGTCAATGGCTGTGAAACTGGTTTTCTCAGAATGACATGTATAAAATATAAACACTTTCAATATTCCACATGCTTTAATATTGTACAGATGCTGCCAAAACAACATGAATTTCTAAAAACCCCAAACAACCTCTCATACCCAATTTCAAGCACCTTCTAAACCTAAGATTAGTAAAGAATGTTTCCATTTGTTTTGTCAGAAAAGAACTAAAGAAATTCCCACTAATGTTTCTGGATTTGGAGTTGGATTTAGATTTGTGCCAGTGAGGTAAAGGCAAAAATGAAAGTTCAGGTTGTTTTTTTTTTCTGACCTCATGCAAATACAACCCTGAAGAAAGTCTTCAGTGAACAGTAAAAATGTTTACTTCTAATAACCTAAGGTGTTAACAGTAACACCAAAAGGAAAAATGTGTTTGTCTTCTAAAGATACTATGTTTAGTTAGACATTGCTCTTTTACTTCTATTCTTCTAGTTGCTAAAACAACACAAGCTATCCAGCTCCCGGTCAGGCTCTTCCATGATGTTCCACACTGTGATGCCTGACCTCCCATCTTTACAAATTTAACAGCCCTGTTACTTTGTGTGGAGTTCCTTTCACGGGGTGTCATTAACAGATTTGCAGGCGTTGTTTGAAGGTCAGTAGAAAGAAGTCTGCACACCACAATCACCAAGTATAATATTGATCCAGTATGGTATATCCTGACTTCCAGACTGAGCTGTTTCCTTAAGCCTCTTCCTCCTTATCTGCCAAGGAATTTCTCCCTTTTAAGGAGTTACTTCCTTTTAAGAGGAAGTAACTCAAATAGTGCTGTTCAATACAAGACCCAGGCTGAATGCATCCCCAGATGGAGTGGGAGCTAAATGCAATAGGACTTTGAATGATGATGCAAGGCCATCTTCACAGGGGAGTAACATTAAATAAATCTGTGCTTACTGGTATTCTTGGCAAGAGACTGCATTTCCGAGCCAGTTAGCTGTGGATGGAGAGACAGCTAATGAACCCGCTTGGCTTCTAGTACAGACGTTATTTACTGCAATGTTAGCGTATGAAGAAGGATGCTTAAAAATAATGAGGGCCTCTCTGGTAGTGAAAAAATACAGATTAATTAAACCATTCACTTTTTGCCACGGCAGCGATTGTTGTGTTTTAAAGAAAAATAGTGTTTTCTGTATTTTCAGGAAATCTTTCCTAACACTTGAAAAATAGAAGAAAAGCAAACAGAAATGTCTTGTTGCAACTCCCCAAGGTATTTAACTAACTGCACAGTATGTGATACTAACCTTGCTTATATTTTAATATTGATGTTTGTCTTTAGATTTTGATGGTGCAATTCAGTAGAGAGATGTTGTCTTAAGATAAAACATGGCCTTTTTCCATGCAGTTTATAATCTAAGATGGAAACACCAGGTTCTGGCAGTACAGAATGTAGGTTACAATAGGTTTGAATATAAAGAAATGCATACAGCAGTAGAGGAGACAGCCCTTTAAAAATCTTGTGTGTGTGTGCAATTTATTATGACTTGAGAATGTCTGAAAAAGAGCAAGAGAGCTTGAGTTTAAAAAGGATGAAGCACTGTTTATTTAGAATCTATGTGTGTTATGTATAGACAAAAAAAGTCCCTCCCGACCTTACTAAACTCAATGGACTCTTCAGATTATTACAATATTTCTGGCTTTCAGGTGACCCAAAATTATCATGCAAGTAGAATTATTCTTAGGGATAAGTTGAAGTTTAAATAAAATTTAGAACTGCGACTCTAAAATATTAGGAAAAAGAACAGATAATTCAGCTTTCTTGCCTGTTTCCCTTGGACTGGTTCTCTAAATTTATCCATTTCCAGCTTGCCTTAATATGAACATAAATTAATTCAGAGATTGTGAATTGAGAGTTTCTACTGTAAAATAAGGCTGGTGTCAACTGTGTCAACTTCTGTTCGAAGCAGGCTGCTCTGCTGACAACAGAGCTGTCAGAACACTACCTGATGCTCCCTGTGTCTGACTGCCAATCTGCAGATCTCTGATTACCTCTCAGACAGACCCAGACATAGGCTTCTCATAAGTAAAGCGTGTTTGTTCCTTCTGAAGATAAGCATGGGAGTTGTTCCTTCTGGTCACCAAGTTACAGACTATTTTTGGACAAGGATGCTGTTGCTTGCAATCCCTGCCGTATTTGTGAGACTTGCTAATGACCATGGTGCCTGTGCATGTAAACAGGCACAAACCACAGTATGTTTGTTCCCTCCTGACAAGAGGTTATGAACACATCTGCTCGTTCCTGCCAGAGAACCTTAACCCATACCAAAAGCCATTTCTAATAGAAATTAATAGGAACAAGGATGAGTATTTCTCACTGCATGTAGCAGCTGTATAGAGACGTCTCCACCAATATGCTAATATTGTTTGCTTGAAAAAACACAGCATTGAAAGCTCATACAGTTAAACTAATTGTAATATAATTATATTATAAACTATAAACTAATTATAATATAATTATAAATACAATCACATTCTTCTGAAGAGTCTTCAAAGAAAGAAGGTAAAGTTTCTGTGCTTAATTTATATTGAAAGCACTGTGTGTTTCTTAAAACCAAATAAATAACATGAGAAAGCTTAAATTTAAGACCCTGAAGTGCAATCCATGAGAAACCTTCCTTGTAGATTAGATATTCCTCAGCCAGTTACTACTTTTTAAGCATTGAGTAATGCAAGTATCACATTTTGTTTGGGCTTGTCATTTTAGAATTATCTGTGTAAGAATTTGGGATGGGCATGTTTAATTTGCAGCAAGATATTTGCAGTTACTACTTGTAACCTGTTTTATTCTAGAAGCTAGATGAAAAAAGTCCCCAAGAACTATCTGTGCTAGGAGAAACTACTGTACTCACAAAAGTGGGCTTCCAGGAAGACTACTGATAGTTGGAGGAGTAAAGCCAGATGATCATCAATATGTAAGTTTGTTTTGGTTTGTTTTGGGGTTTTTTTTTAAAGTATTTGATTTGCAAATAAACAGTGGTATTTGCATCCTGGCTATCATTCTGGGTGTTATTTGTAGTATAGCTTCTTCACTGCTTTTTGATCATTACTCAGTCAAACTGTAAATGCTTTTAGTGAGTTAGAAAGAGTTTTGCTTTCTGGTGCAGAGAACCTTTAGTAACAAACCTTCAGCCAGCAGGCTACTACGAAGTTTGAGAAAGCTCTCCCTGTTACTTTTATGTTTTGAACATATGGATGTTTTCCGATTATTTTTATATTTTCCCTTAAATTTATTGAGTTTCCTGGGCTCTGCAGATCCATTGTCCCCTGAGGCTGATATAAATGCTGGTATATTTGGGTCCTCTTTCAATGAAGAATAGCCGTTATTCAGAGTTAAACTTTACAGTTTAACAATCACAGTGCACATGCCGCAGATCTCCAGGGCAATCAGATGTGTGTGTGCCGGCAGACTGTTCACTTCACCTTGCAAAAAAGGGCTGTTTGAGTCTACTAGATTTTTTTTTTTAAAACTACCTAGTCTGGATTTATTGGGGAGAAAAGGCTTGTTCAGGTGTTCTAATTAGTGGCTTAATAACTGCAGGTTCCTTACCAGCAGGACAGCAGGAACAGAACTGGATAATGCTGTCATGACTGTTCTAAAATCATCTGGTTGCCCCTTGAAGACATTTCTGCTGAGTGCTGGTCTGAGCAGTGTGTCTTTGCTGCCTTCTCTGTGTACTTAGAGGGTAAACATGTCTGCTTTTTTTAAAAAAAAATCAGACTTTTCTGTTGCTGTCCAGGTGATTCTCAGAAATGGTGAAATACCTGAGCGAGCTTTAACTTGTTCATGTCAGGTACCAACATCTGGGAAATGCAGCAGTCTGGAGTTCAGGAGCTTGACATCTGAGTCAGTGTCCAGCACCATGGACTGCTTTTTTTCAGCTAAGCTGACCCTCTCATACTTTGCTCCAGCTGTAACTTACGGCTGTTGTATGGAAGTTCGAGCTCGGTGAATCCAATGTGCAGCCTTTGAGCCCGAGCTGGTCCTTCTGGACTCGTGCTTCCCACTTGCTGAAGTGGTTTACTTGTTCCAGATTTGAGCCATGGAGAAACCCAAAACATGGACCTTGTGGATGATAAAGGAGTTAATGTTCAATAGAGAGCTTGAGTCCTGAGCGATCACAGCAACAGAGATGTAACTGGAGACAGTTTGCTAGCTGGGACAGGCTGCAACAGCATTGTTGCTTGTTTAGCCTAAAAATGTCACTCAGCTTATCTTAAAAATGTCACTCAGCTAATTAGTTCAGTGAACCACAGAATCATAGAATGGCTTGGGTTAGAGGAGGCCTTAAAGACTATCTAATTCCAACCCCCCTGCCATGGGCAAAGACACCTTTCATTAAACCAGGTTATTCAGAGCCCCATCAAACCTCGCCTTGAACACTTCCAGGTATGGGTCATCCACAGCTTCTCTGGACAATCTTTGTCAGCATTTTACCATTCTCATGGTAAAGAATTTCTTCCTAATACCTAATCTAAACAAAACCCTCTTTTAGCTTAAAGACATTACCCCTTGTCCTGTAAAAAGTCCCTCTCCAGCCTTCTTGTAGGACCATTTATGTACTGGAAGGTACAATAAGGTGTCCCCACAGCCTTCTTTTCTCCAGGCTGAACAACCCCAGCTCTCTCAGGCTGTGAAGCTTTTCAAAATGTTGCCTTTGAGATTATTATCATTACAGTGCTAACACAAATAGCCCACATTTCAGGTTCTGAGCAGCAGAGAAGAAATCTCAACATGGGGCTAAGTCTGGACCTGATAGAAACTATGGAGATAAACCCTTGACATTAGAAGCAGGGATTTTTAATGCCTAGTTTTCAATGTGATTTTAATCTCTCTGCCCCGTTCTGCATTGCTCGCTTAGTATAACCGCCTGTCTTGCTCAATTCCCCTCCAGGCAGTTGGTGAAAAAGCAGACAGCTAAACATTACAGGTGTCCCTCATAAACTTGGGGCTGTTACAGTACAGAGCCTCATAAAGCATGGACAGGCTGCATTCCAGCTGTGCTTCAGGGATGAGGGGAACTTGCCATGCAGCTGTGCTGAGAAATTAGTACTGCATTCAAGCACAGCAGCATCAATCATGAAGAATCAATTCTTGCTCCTCCCCCCCAGAGCTGCAAAGTGCCAGGGGCCAGCTGCCCTCTGAGAGAGTTGATAAACACATCTGAGGAAATGTCAGACTGGTTCAGGCAAACCTAATACTCCTAAACCACTACTGACAGAAGCCTGTATCTCATCCAGCCCTCCGTGATGCTGCTGTAACAGCTGAAAGCCTCTGATCCAGCATGTCTTTTATCCATTCTTCCATCCTGCCCTGGGCTTTCCACACATCCTTGCTCTCTTGGCTTCATGCTGCTGTGACCCTTCATTTGCATTTATCTCTTACTGTTCTAATCTGCTTTTTAAAAGCCAGTCTTTAATTTGTATCTCTTTGTTGCTTTATCCCACCACAAAAGCCCTTAAATATGCTTTTTCAAAACACTCTCACAGACAAGTTTGACTTTTTTTTAACTGCCCCCCGAAAGTAGATCGATTTTCCTGTGATGATTTTTTCAGTTTCCTTTTTTCTTCAAGACATTCATATTTCACTACTCCTGCATTTCCAATGTCATTTAATATTCAGCTTGGCTTTTGTGCTTCCTCAGGGTTTCAATTTCCTTTTGGCTAAGAAAGAGAAATTAGGTGAAGATGTAATGCAGCTGGACAATTAGCCACTAAAAATAGTTTGCTATAGGTCTGGGCAATACAGAGACCACTATAAATATCAGATTTGCAGATCGTGCGGATTCAGGCTGAGTGGTGTGCTTAATCCTCAGTGTTCTGCTGAACGATTCACTAAGGCTGCATTTTAATAAACATTCCTAAACCAGATATATTCTCCTGCTATCCATAATCCCCAAACTTTCCGTTTTCCACCATGGCCTACAGAATTTAAATTAGAAATAAAATCCTAAAATAAGATTATGGTGACATTTCTGTTGTTTTGTCTCATAAAAATGATGCAATATTTTCTTGAGTTGAAATGACGTCAGCATCAGTTACGTAACGGCAGTTGAATTAGAGGGTAGTAAAATTAAAGTCCAGTGGAACTTAATAACTAGGATTTGAGATGTGTTTTGTTCCGCCGTGCCTCTTGGTTAATTTCATTCAAATGAAGGCAGTGACAATTCACTTACGCTTCGTGCTCTGCGGCAGCATGCTCAGCGTTTTACTCATACCTACCTCAGGAGTTCCACTGACATCATCCTGAGGAAAGGCTGGCTAGATGCTAAGTAAGGACTTCAGCATGTATCTCTCAGTGGTGACAAGTCCATTAGTGCATATGTAAGTATTGTATGGATAGAACTGTACTGACACCAAATGTCTATGAAGTGCAAGACTACGAGCAGGAACAAGACTATGAGCAGGAATTACCCTGTAATTCTACTGTAGTTCTACACAAGCTTGATCTTTAAGGGTAAGTTAGAAGTTACTGCTTTTAAGCTTGTAACATCAGAGTGGAAAGTGACAAATTTCTGTTCTAGACAGAGTGCTCATCTTTGGTTATCACACACACTGAATTTCTGAGATGTGGTTTTGTCAAAGCTGCAGATGATTTCTAAAATTGTTTGGATTCCTAAAGATCTCAAATGAAAATTATTTAATTAATGAAACTGTTGGTTGAGGTTTTTTTGAAGCAAGGTTTTTTTGAAGCAAGGTTATTTTATGATAATTAATTAATTAATTACCTTTTCATGCACAATCATTCCTGCTTCACTTAATATTGCCTCTCAACTTCCTCTAATGTTTAGGTGTGTCCAAAAAACCCCACCCCAAAATCCCTGAGAACATTTATTTTCCTCCAGTGCGAAATTGTGTTTTCTAATGCTAGCCAGTAGTTCTTGTCGTGAAAGAGGCAGGAAGTTTCTGATACATGAGAGTTAGCATCAAAGAACTTTGTGATAGGAAAGAGTGATAGTAAGAAAAAAGGGAAAACAAAACCTTGCAGTGTGTTTGCCCAAACCAGTTTTTATCGCTGAGGTTTCCAAAGCCCAATAACAATGCAAGGTGCCGCCTAATGCAACGATCAGACCTATCATCTTGATAAGGCTTGCCTATTGAAAAATTACTGAAGGATCTAATTACAGTGATTGTTAGCTGCATTCCAGATTATCTGTGACAATAAAATTATTATCAGTTAAATTTTAAAAAGCCGGTCAACTAATTAGTTCAGGAGAACTATTCAAAACACTGTCCTTGAGGTTATTAGAATTAAATTCCTAACACAGATAGCCTGCATTTCAAACTTAAATTCTAGTGTAGCTTACTCCACACAAATTGGCAAATGCCAGGAACTTGCAGTATTGTAAAGAGTAGTCCAGAGTCCTCTTGCCCTAAAGTTGATGAAAGAGTTGATTGTAATTTTAGCCAGTCACAAGAGGCAACTGAGGTTAGGTGGACAAAGATAAAGTGCTAGATAGGAATGACTGATGAGTCTATTAAATCCAGACATCAGACACACATTCACACTGATACATTTCTGAGCTGCATGTCTTCCCTAATGAGCTCTCAGCAGTGGTGTCAATAGTGAACTCTGTAGTGCCTCAGGGGCTGCATCTCTCTATTGCCTTGACATTCAGTCAGTACACAGCACAGTGGAAAAAGCTACCTGTCACCTTTATCAACTTAGCCTGTGGTGCAGGCACTCACAAACTGTTTTTGCATTAGCACTTCTGTCATTGCTATCAACAAATCAGGGAGAAGACCACAGAGAAGATTTCTTCAGAATGCTAGAAGTGGACAAAACCAGAGGTTTATTTTTCCCTTTCCCCTTGACCTCTTGACTGCTTTCTGATATCTTTCTGCTGAGCTACTGCCTCTTCTGGTGGAGTTCCTTCCTATCTAAGAACCACTTTGGCTGGACAATAACCTGGCATAGAAATTTTAGACTCCTGTCATTTTTATTCTTCCCCTCTGAGCCCCACAGAACAAATTATATTTTCTGTAAAGTTGTTCTGCTAATGTAGGTGGTACTGCTTTGATGGAGGATGCGGAAGTAAGTTTGGTACAACATGTTGCTGTTGACTCAAATGTAGTGAATACTGATTTGGACCCATGATGAAGCTTATTCCTTTCCCTGCTTTTCACCCTCATCAAGCTGAGTGAGAGCAGGAATCCAAGAAGCCAAAGATGTCAGAACACTCGGTCTTTGACATGTGAATTTTGAATAATAGAATATGCTGTGTTGGAAGAGACCCATCAGGATCATCGAGTCCAACTCCTGGCCCTGCACAGGACACCCCAAGAGTCACACCATGTGCCTGACAGCGTTGTCCAAACACTTCTTGAACTCTGCCAGGCTTGGGGCTGTGACAACTTCTCTGGGGATCCTGTACTAGTACCCAACCACCCTCTGGGTGAAAAGCTTTTTCCTGATATCCAACCTAAACTTCCCCCAGCTCAGTTTCATGCTGTTTCCTTGAGTCCTTCATTGGTCACCACCACAGAGAACAGGTCAGTGTCTGCCCCTCCTTTTCCCCTCATGAGGAAGTTGTAGACTGCAATGAGGTCTCCCCTCAGTCTCCTCTTCTCCAGGCTGAACAGACCAAGTGAACTCAGCTGCTCTTCACATGGCTTCCCCTCAAGGTCCTTCACCATCCTCATGGCCCTCCTTTGGATGCTGTCTAATGACTTAATGTCTTTCTTATATTGTGGTGTCCAAAACTGCACACAGGACTCGAGGAAAGTATCTGCCATTACACTTTTGTCTTAACTCATTGTTAATTACAGGCATTCTGCCTTTGTGTTGTTTGCTTTTGGATGAAATCTTGCCCCTTTTTTGGAGTGTCTCCTGTAGACAAGCCCTTAGGTGATTCTTGCTAATAACCTAATTTCTGTGACTCCACAAAGGCCCCAAGCAGAACCTGTAGATCAGTTTCTACTTGAAGTTAGATCCGATAAGGTAAGTTATAATTTAAAACCCTCCTGAGGGAGAGATGACTCTTGCATAGTCTAGTAGCTGTCCCAGACCTTGCTTATTGAAAGAAAATGACCCATAAGAAAGCTGATAGAAAAAGAAGCATTTTAGTCATGGAATATTTAGTATTAAAGATGTAGTTTTACTTCATGGTAAGAATAGAACCTTCAGTTTGATCTCTTGTTTTTAAAGAGGAGAAAAGAAACAGTCTGAACTGCTTTTATTATTAAAAGACTATTATTGTATATTAATAAAGAAGCTTAGAAAAGTCTAAGAAAGATACATAAAAATATAGTGAACTATATCCAGATGTAATACAGGGCTTAGGCACATGTGAGCCAATCCAATGTGATCCAATTAACTATGGCATCCTGTCAGCTGTAGTTACTATTGGGGACTGCATATATGCCTCAATTGCTCAGATAATTGCTCAGTTCGTGTATGTCAGTTGATAAAGATCACTAACCTAGGAATATAATAAGTAACTTACTGATATTCTGTGTAAACAAATGTACATATCTTTTTAAACAAATATACAGGTGCAAAATAATGCCTGTTGCATATTCAAAAAATCCCTTCATTCTTCTCAAGTGATCTATTTTATGGTAATTTCATATATATCAAAATTTTGGACTTGTAGTTAATGACCTGAAAGTATCAACTCAGTCACTGTGTATTTGTATAAATATATTATTGTACAGTTTGTGAATTAGTGAATGTTTTGATAAAATTGCAGCTACTTCACATTCTAAGCTGTGAAGACCAACTGGGTGAACTTACATGGGCATGTGCCTCTGCCATCTGGGACTAAGTGTTACCAGACGTTCATCACAGGGCTGGTACAACCAGACTGAATTTGTTTGCTGTACCTCAAGGACATGAGACAGGTATTGTCCTTCCTTTTTACTGACGTGTTGAAGAAGATACTTTTTGAGGTGCCCTCTGAAAGAGGCATTTTTTCCCACCTGCCAGAGTCATAGGATCTTCAGGCCAAAGGGTACCACGGAAGAGAAACTCAAGCACGGCCACATGCCACAGTGATGTAGCACAATACCGATCACTGTTTCCTATGAGTAGTTTGGTTTACAGATGGGGATAAAACTGCTAATTGCATTGACAGTCGCTGACAGGCAGGGTCACTGCAACACAGTCGTGGCTACTTCGCTCTGCCCTGACAGCACCAGTCACCTGCATAGGCAGAGAACTGGCTTAGTGGCTGCTCTCTGCAGAGATGTCTTCTTGCTTCCAGATGAAGCCTCTGCCTCGAGCCTTGCTGGTTGGTCCAGTGATAAGTGCAGATAAGCCCTGTCCTCTGCACAAGGCCGCTCTCCCTGCTGACAGGAAATCACCCCTTCCCATTACAGGTGTGCTGAGAACAAGGATTTCAGTATTTCAAACTGGAATTGAGAATAATATTGACTATTCTTGAAGCTGGTCTTTTCCACAGCTGGTGGGCTTATTTTATGGTGTTATAATAAAAGCCATATTCCCTGAGCTTGTTTGTGGAGAAGGTTGTTTGAGACTGCCACAACTTCAATAAACTGAACATCCATTTTCTCTACTTACCTTCTTCCACCCAAAAAGGCAAATTATTCTGAAAAGCCAAGTTATTCCCTTGGAAAGAACTTAGCTTTGTTTAACACACTTTATTTTGATAAATACAAGCTGGCTGTTTCTTCCCATGTGTATGTTTCTAGATGCTGATACACAGATTGTTTCACATTTTGTTGTGGTGTTGTTCCAGGTATTAAACTTGGACTGACTAGCCTACAATTTTCCATCTTTTCCCTTTCTGTGGGAGAGCACTATAGTCATTCTTGTCAGTCCTTTGTGTGTCCTCAGAGTAGTTCAGATTGTTTCAATTATTTGTTAATCTTCCAAGGTGGATTTCAGCAGGCTCCATTATTGTCCACACGTGTCGCAACTAAATATCTGCTATCTGTTCTCTCCTAATTCTAGCTGGTGTTCCACACCACTGAAATGTGTTAAGAATCTGATCACAGATACTCTTTTTATGAAGGCTCAGGAACGGAACACTTTGTCCTTTTACATTCCTTCATAAATTTTTCACCATTCCTGCTTAAGACCAGTGAAATGTTCTCGGTCTTTTATCCTGACTGTATTTACAAAAGCTTTTTTCACTTTCTTTTATGTCCTTTGCTGGTTACATCTCATTTTATGCCTCAGATTTTCTGATGTTATCTTCAAATCACTTTATGTTCAGTGAGCATTTGTGTTTCCATTTTTAAACAGTTAATTTTTGATTTTCAGGTCATTAGTAAGCAATTGATGTTCTTGATATAGAGCATTTACAATATATCTTATCTCTCCTCTGCAGAGGAATAACCTGTGATTCTTTCAATATAGAACACTGCTATATTCTATTCAAAAAATGGCAAAAGAGTATTTCAATACTGTCTGAATCTTTTTTCCAATTTTATTTTATAAAACAGAAATCGTAGCAAATCAATCCCGTTTCAGAAGAATGTGGAATTTGACAGACTGCATGCAAGACTAAAATAAGATTTCATCAAACTTTTTGCAATTAACTGCTATTTTAATACCAGTGCTTCAAAAATGCACAACATCCACAGGAACAGGGGAAAGAGGAAATAAAAACAGTCTGAATATATCTAACGTGACCAGAACATCAGATAATGCTCCATTACAGCAGTGCTATTGAAGACTTACTGACAATAGATATCTGGCAGAGAAAGCCCTTCTTGCCTTCTGCAGGATAAAATTGCATGTGGGAGATCCCTATCAAGGAACAATCATTCTGCCCTAAGGCATTTCCATGGGGAATGCAGATCATTAGGACTGTGGTACCAGATGGCATAACTGTAAAACCTCTTCTGTATGCCCTAGTTATCCCTGATAATCTGCCAGGCCAGGTTTATATGTGAGCTGTGTACCCTTTCTCTGGACAACTCAGGTTTTTTGTTTCTAGCTAAGGTGAGGAATTTTCTTGTGTAAGAAAGTCGAACTAAGAACAAATCGGACAATGAGAACTGTCAAAATAGTGGGAGATGCTTTTTTCGGAAAGAGTAGAGCTTAGGCCCAGTAGATGTATATCTGATTTTTACGTATTAATTATCTGCAGAATTCTTTCCTGATATTCTTTATTACTTCATTTGGATAGACTGTAACTCTAACATGTTATAATCTGTGTTAGATTGCTATTCTGGAGGTTCACTCTAGTTCTGAACTTAACTGAAGTGATGAAGTGGGCTCTGACCCACAGTGGACCCTGTGTCTTAATTTGGCATGGCGGAGTGTTTGCTCATTTGCTTTCCTTTGGGTATGTGGAGCCTCACAGTCCAGCTGTCCTCAGCCCTGAGAGCTGCGCTGACTCCCCAGCTAGGTTAAGGTCATCCTCCCACAGAACATCTCTACCCTCACCTTCACAGATACCCTGATTAATAATTGCATCTTTCAAAGATTGGAAGTTTCATTAGGTTTTGCACATCTTTATTAAAGCTCTTTTAAATTCAAACCATTTTGCCAGTAGATATAGTACATGAGATGTACAGCTCTAAAGACAGCCCATGGTAAAAACCTGCAATAATCACCTCTAAGTTTTGCTGTCTCATTTAAGAGAACTTTTAACTCTAATAAGAGTCTTTAACAAATTAGAGCCTTTCTATTTCTTTGGCTAATTCCAGAAGTTTGTCTGAGACTGATTTCCCTGAGGATTTTCTTCTCGCCACTCTGCCACTTCCAATTCTCCGGATGGTTACAGCAGATAAGCATCATTAGCAAATCAGTAGGGTTTGGCAGGCTGTCTTCGTTTTCCTGCTAGGGCAGCATTATGCTGTCACCAATAGTCCATCAGTTTTCTCAGATTTCACAGCAGACACTGAGGCACAGTTCTCATCTCTTCTAAATGAATTACGTGATCCAGCTGGATCCAGTCTTCTTGGAAGAGCATATCCTATGGCTCATTTTGGTGACTGCGGGGAGGTGAACACCACTGACTCTGCTGACGCTACCTCAGTCCTGGCAGTGACAGAAGAAAATGAAATATATATGGACACTTGTGCTGTGCAGCTTGGCAGGGCGGGATGGTGTTAAGGGCCCAGGGCAGTGCACTCTGGAAAGCTCTGGCGATGGAGAGCAGTACACTCTGAGCAGGCTCCGGTGGGTTAGTTCTCCTTTCAGGCTGTACACAGTACATGAGCCAAATGCTGAGCTCTTCTGATGTAATCAGAAGTATAGAGAAACAAACCTAAGTAAGCTTATAGCCATATGGAGAGTTGATAAAGTCAGACCGAGTATATTGGTTTATACAGATAGCTCAGACTGTCAGGAGAACACTGTATGACTGACAGAAAGAAAATGATATTTTTCTCACAGAGAATCAGTTGTTTGATAAAAAATAAATACTTCCAAAACGCACAATACTCCCCACAGGGAATATATTATGTGTCTAGCATTAGTTAAAATAAACCTAACTTAACAACTGAAAATACTTGTATGACTGAGATGTAAGCAGTAAGTGTTAATGATGTTCAATTCTGCTAATTCCCAGATTAGTTATATGCTGTGGCTTGTATCTCTAAAAATACAGAAGAGATGTTCTCAGTCAGCTTGATGAGGTGATGGTACATAGCTTCCTGCAGTTCGAACAGGCATTCCAGAACAGGATGTGTTTGACACGTGCTTTGCTAAGATGCTGGATGAGTCAGAGGAACCTGCGATTCCCGCCTCTTCTCCCGTGGCAGTCCCGCCTCCCACCAAGGTGGCTGCCCTTCATCCAGCGACAGCACAGTGACAGCTCCTCTGACAGCAATGGCTCATCGGACAGCTCTCAGGAGGAATGAGCACAGCAGTTCCTGGAGCTCCAGGAGCAGGTGCGGTGAGTTGGGGATGTCCAGTGGGTCCTTCTGGAGCTTGGTGGCCTTGGGGTCATGGCTCAAAGCCATGGACTTTCCAGCTGTTTAAGAGTGACTGTCAGCTGCCAAGGGCTCCAAAATGTTGGATTTCAAGAAAAACACAAAGCAGTTGGTGCTTTTCAGGATGGTCCTTCCTGTTAGGACACAGGAGGTGGTTCCCAGTGGCAGAAATTTGCTGCCTGCACTTGGGCGATGTCTTAACAGTTGGACTTGGGGACACGGCTTGGGTGTGATGATGGTGATGTTGGGTTGATGTTGGACTCCATGATCTTGAAGGTCTCTTCCAACCCAGATGATTCTGTGATTCTGTGCCTCATGTTATGATAGATATGGTCACTTCTGGGGGCATTTGGTTTTTATTCAGGCACTCAGCTTTGTGGATGCACTTGAGGCAGACTGACGTGTGACGCAGCTCATGATGTGGTGTGCCTTAACTCTGACCTTTAAACCAGCTGTGTCAGCTCACTGCTCAAAGCAGCTGAAAATATCAGACTGCCTAATAGTTTAGTCCAGATGGGACTCAGGTGAGTTTCTTAGAACAGTTGGCATCTCAACTGAAAAAAATCTTGCAGATAATCAGAAAAAGATTGAAAGATCAACTTAAAAAATAAATACAGGAAGAAATTTGAAGCCTTTTGCATTTCCTTGACTGTAGTGTATTTACTTTTCTGAACTACCTCGGACTGGTTGGTCTTTTTTTATTATACTGCAGCCCAGCCCTACTATGTGTTAAAATACTTAGCTATAAAAAAATGTATTTAGATATGAAAGTTGTTACACTGTAAGTGCTTGAGACAAATACCAAGGTTGCATGCAGAAAGATTCTGTCTGATTGCCAGGGTTACACATTGTGGAAGCAAAGCTAAATTGGGGAATAACATGAGAGAAATGTGAGCATAGAGAGCAAGGTATTGAAGGAAATGAAAGGGATGATTACATAAACTTGGAAGATACTACGTTACTGAAAGCATTCATTATGCCTGAGTTTTGTTCTAGGTCAGTGTCTAGAGCTTATGCTGAAGCTGGTCAGAGTCATCTGGTTCTGTGAGTATTGCTCAGTCTTGATTTAAGTAATAAAAGGTTCCACTGCTCTTGATAAATTTCTGATTTTGTAGATTGTTGACTTTGCTCTTAGTTATGCTTGATTATCTTCTAGGAGGGTTTAGCTACGGCTGCTAATACTGTCTAGTGCAATGCTGTCAAATTTTTTGTGTACCTCTGCCAAAACCTGCGTTGTGCTGATACTAAAATGCGCTTCCCTGGCTCCAAAGAGTCTCCACTCTCTGAGTGGGCACTTTGAACTAATTGTGATGGTACTCTGATATCCCTGGGCTGTAACTGGAGATTAGGAAAGTGAAGGCAAAGGGTTTAGGCATGGTTAGATTAAATATAATGGGTAGACTATGCCATGTAATAATATTACTAATAAAAACGTTGGAGTATGGGTCTCCACTGGCTGTTGAAAATCAGCTGCAGAAAACATGAACAGTGTACATTCTGGCTCTTCCTGACTGGAGCCATCACTTCTCCATACATCTATATTATTCATCATGGATAGACCTCCTCAAAGTAAAGTCCCCCAGGCTGTGCAAGAGGTATGTAATGAAACCATAACAGTTCTATTAAGCCTACAGATACTTAATTGTATGGCTGAGATGCACTAGTTCGTTGTTCACAAATTTCAGTCTACTTGTACTTGAAAAGGTCCATATAGTGAGTTTTACATCTGATGCCCATGCTGCTACTCAACTTGATGCCAGATTCATTGCTCTCATGTGCAAAGCGAAAGGAACAAGAAATAGTGACTGACCTCAAAAATATCCTTCATGATTTGTGTATAAACCCTGTACCCCCTTAGTTATCACTGAATTTCACAGGGAAAGAAATAAGAATGCTTCAAATGAATTTTGTTACTTGAAAGAACAAAACCTCTTAGGATTAGCTGACTTGGTTGGCTTTCCCTCACTTTAGAATATCTAGAGCTGATTTTTTTTTCAGTTGGTAGCTGTTAGATGATTAGCCTTGATCACTTTAGAAAGCAGTGTGAGACTTTTCACCACAAAGCCTGTCTCCAAGTTTTTCATTCTTTTCTATGTAGAATAAAAGCTGGTAAGAACTGCAGTTGAAAGGAAGGAAGAAAAATTACAAGAGTATAAATAAAATAGAAATTTATTCTTTAGATTTTCTTTGCAACACAAGTTTGAAACAATTTTGACAGAGCATTTAAAGAGACAGGAAAAAGAAAGTGAAAAATGTTGAAAATATTTTGTCCTTCAGTTATTTTTGACACAAATGCAAAAACAAGGAAGAAAACTCATTTAAAAGTTAGAAATTTGTTTTTTACTCTACTACGCATTTCCTGGTTTTTCATCAAAAATACTGAGGAAATTATGCTGAGCTAGTGAAAGGACTTGCTTTTGTTTTGTTTTAAAACACTTTGGTATTTTGTGTTGCCTGTTGTCAGCATATCACAGAATGGGTCGGGTTGGAAGGTAGGGTCCAACCTCCCTGCTCAAGCAGGGTCATCCCAGAGCACACAGCACAGGATTGCATCCAGACTGTTCTGGAATATCTCCAGTGAGGGAGACTCCACAGCCTCTCTAGGCAACCTGTTCCAGTGTTTGGTCACCTGTACAGCAAAGCTTTTCCTCAGGTTCAGGAACATCTTGTGCATCAGTTTCTGCTGCTGCCTTTTGTCCTATTACTTGGCATCACAAGAAGAGCTTGACTCTTCTTAAACAAAAACATCTAGTTGGGGGAAAAGGTCTGATAATTGTTTTCACTGTTAAAGGCCGAACACTCCACCCCGTAAAGGAAATGCTAAAAAATCTCCTCCCGTAGGGACAGTTAGTACCTGGCATCTTGATATGTTCAAGGTGGTAATAATATCCAGTACCTTAGTTTTATTTGTTGTGGGAAAATGTTACTCCTCAGTATTTTGTCTTTCACCCTTTAATATTTGAAAATGGAATCAGTTTTTTTTCCTCTTTTGTAAATCAGTATAAAAAGCCTACACTATCCACATTAAAATTATAACTGTTTAGTGGGCTTTTCCTACCCTCTTCAGCATGAATTAGGTGGGCTGAAACAGGCTTGCTGGGTCTGGATTCTTGTTAGATATCACTAGATAAAACAAGGTCAGGTATGCTTAGCATTTGATTAAGATGTAGTTAAAGAAAATGTAGGATATTGCTAAAACTTTACTAATGTTGCAGCTTTTTTCTCTTATCAGTGTCGTACCAATTCCCCACATTACTGGAGAATATATTCCACAAGACACCAGAATGCTGAGGTCAGTAATGGCAGGCTCCAGATGAGCACAAAGACTGCCTCTCCTTCCCTAAGAACAGAGCATTAGCTTGATGCATGGACCCATTTCTAAGTTCTGTAATTCTGCCCTGCTTGTCTGCGCTTCCCACTATTTCAATGGATCACGGTGTTGTTTTCCCTGCCATGTAACGCCTTGTGGAGTGGTAATGTGAGCTATTAAATGGGCTGTTGCTTTTCATCTCTGTGGGAGCAACATACTAGTTAGATGAAGTTACTTGTGAATTTATAGAGTGCACTGGAATCATTTGAGAATGTAGAACTCTCAAGCATTATAAATATTTTTGTAACTTACTGGAGTCCGACGTCTCTGATGCAATTATGATTATTTACAAAAATTATCTACAAAACAATATTTCTCTGAATTAGTCTTTTCTCTTTGTTCCAACTTATTAAAATAGTACTTTGTCACAAAATTTTATTTTTGGAATTTCTAGGCTTTTCCTAGGGTGATATCAATTTGTACCTCTGCAGTCTCTAACACTGTTGTTGTTCCTCCTCTTGAATTCCCATACTTCTCCAGCCTCTGCTAAAGCTGCATGCAGGAGACATTCAAACAAATTACTGACCAGACTTCTTGAGGCAACATGTTTGGGTTTTTTGGGTTTAAGATAATATCTTTTTTCCTTAGGTTTATTCCAAAAGATGAATGACTCTTATATTTCTCATTTTTCTTGAGGCTGATTATAGTCTGCGTTGTATCCTGGTGGGATGGAGTGATGATGGGAGAAATGTGCTGCAAAGTGCACAATACTGACTTTTTCTGTACTGATTTCTTAGATATGCCTAAACTGATGCAAGCAAACAATAGTTTTCCCTTCCAACCACATCCATCCCCTATCCTCTTCCTTACTATCCCTAGGCTTCTTCCTTGGCAGTGTGTAAACTGCACTTTCTTCTCAGTGCCTGTGAGCAGCTTCAGGCACTCAGACAGTGAAAGCACTCTATAACCTCCCAAATAGCCTGCACGTGTCCTGGCCAATCCAGCTGTGGTAGAGCTGTAATTTTCAATATTGTCAGCAAATGCTGGGAAGTACTTACTGACTGAGAGTTAAATTGTTTCAAAGCTCTACAAGCTGTTCAAAACCAACTTCTGACCTGCTACGGCTCTGAGTGTGGAAGTCTTACCAATATGAGTGAAGGCTGAAGTATATGAGCCTGTGAAACAGTACTAAGCCTTATAAGGGAACCTGTGTATTTCTAAAGTAAACAAAAGTAGCCTAGAACGTTTTCTGAGCACCTATCTGTAACCCAATGTCTCATCTGTATTAATGAGCATCAGGAGCTGAAGCCATTTTCCTGTGCGCTTTGTGCACTGTGTTAAGGAAGCTTAGCCAGTGCAAGCAGCTAGGCTGGAGTGAACTACTGGGCATCAAAAAGATTTAAGTTGCTTTAAATAGACTTGTGGGAATCTGAAATACTTTAATCGCCTAGCTTGCAGCAAAGCTTTTGCAGTGTCTGGATTTATTTATATTCTCCTCACATCCTCTAATACAAAAGATAATGATAACATTCCCTTCTACTCCACTAACTTTACGTAATTATTGTACAAAGCTTTTTGCACATGTCCCCAGTCTTAACGCATGGTGACAGGACTGCCTGTGCAGAACAGAGGATCTGTTCACTAGAATAAATAGGAAGTGAAGAGTCAGGATTAGGTACATATTTTATGAATAAGCAATATGTGGAAAACAATTACTATTGTGAAAGAGTAGGTGGTTCATTAAATTTTAAAGTCAAAGAATTTGAAACTATCCATTAGCTACAGCATGGTAGGTTTGTACTGCCCTTGGACAAGGGTAATGATGAAGTGGAAATCCCCTTGCTGTGAGGAAGGCACCAATGTATTTGATAGACATTACATAATAACTGCCTCTGTAGTATCCACCACAAACCTTGTTTTGGATATTTCAGTGACCTTGTTGAGATCCTGACTCAGTTGCTTTTGTCGTTACCATGATTTGAACTTGAACTGCTTATTTGCCTGTTACAGGAGAGGGTGGGATGGAGCTCTGATCGACCCGGATTCAGGGTCCCAATGTCTGAACGTTCAGTAAAGCACACACTGCCCTGCATGTCCTGCTCCCAAACATGGACTACTGAATTTAGCAACAGGTAAACATGGATGAGGAGCTCTTTGTCAGAGCATTAATAGGCCTTACAGGCCCCAGCCTACCCAATTTGTGGTCTCACTCATCCCACCAACAGCCCATGTCAGCCCCCTGGGGCTATCAGCCCCTGTCTCCGTGGTGCCACAGCCCTGCTCTGCTCAGCCATGGGTTCTGCTGAGCCAGGGCTGTTCCTGGTGTCCCTGGTGTCCTGCCTCTGTCTGGGGCAGTGGGATCAGCCCAGGCTGCCAGGCTCTGCCCTGCTGCCTTGGGACGCCCCACACCACAGGGAGATGTCAGCTATGGCTGCACCCCACCATGTCCTGTCAGTCCCACTTCCAGCTCACACTGGGTTTTCTTAAAAAAATGTGAAATTCAACTGGTTATTTCTTTCTACCAGAAGGGTCAGCATAAAGCACATTTGGGAATACTCTTTCACACGTTACATGTGGGGAGATCTCCCTGTAGGATGAAAAAACTTTGTTCTGCGGGGCTGGTCTCAGTCTTAACTGGCGTATCTGTATAAAATATGTCTAATTTCACAACTCCCAACACAACTGATTCCTCCATGTATTTTTTACTTCAGTGACCTTTAATTTAAGTTTTTCCTTTGTTTATGACATCCACAAAAGTCTGAACTTTTAATCCCCAAGGGGCATCCTGGATTGAGACATGTCAGGCTCCTGCTGACAGTGAGGGAACAGCTGGAGTTACTGATTGTCTTGATCTGGTCATTTTTTGTGTGGCCACCCAGGCCTGTTAGAGAGCTGCCAAGTTGAGAGAAGAGAGCAGACTTTCCTGCATAGGAAACTTCTGAGATTTTGCTGCTTCTCTGAAGTCAGAAAGCAGAGAATAAACAGCTTAAACAAAGGATCATCCTGTTGAGGCTCTTTGTGGACCAAATACAGCTTTTCTTCTTTCTGCAAGGAACAACAGGTTCAACCAGGAGCTTCAGCAATGTCAAGAATTACTCAGCAGGAATTTTTTTTTTCAGAAGGGCCAATGAAAAAAAAGATTGGATTTGACTGACCTACTTAAAGTTGTATATCATACTTCTGGTAAATGCAGAAGTGGAGATGAAAATGTTGTGTGGATTTCTGACTTCCTTTCCCTCTTCCCAAGATGGCCTGGACAATTCATGCAGCTAAGCTGGTACTCCACATGACTGCTTTGCTTTGCACACAGTGCACCATGCCCTGCTCTATCTCAGCTCATGCCAGACTTGGTTGATAGAAACGTAATGATCCAGGATCTCTCTTCATGGGAACTTCCTGTAACATGCTGAATGGTAATTTGGTATAAAAGAGATCAGTAAAATTCAAGTGAAAAAAAAAAAAGGAATACAGATTTGCATCTTTGGGCTGAAAATCATGTATTTCCAGATATTTCTGTTGTGGCTTCAAGTTTCATGATTTGATTTTGGAAGACCCCTTCTCCCAAAACTGACATTTTTTGCAACTTTTCTGGTGACATTTTATCCCATTTTATCAGTAATTGAGACCTATCTATTTCCTAGAATTTTTCTCAATGTCTCAGAGTTGTGTTAGGTTAAGAGAATTTTAAAAATACAGCAGCTAACTGCTTTTCATACAGCTATAAAACCAAATGTAGTGTTAGAAAGGATGAATAGGACCCACATTCAGCTGCTATTTGCATATTCATTGGCCATAAAGAAATAAAATTTTATATGCACTTGCAATAACAGGCAAGTGTGAAAAAAGGTTTCTTAGATTTCCTGTGTTTATTGCCCTTTAGCCAAGATTTTTAGAATATGCAGTGCCTATGTGCAAGATACAGCAGGTGGGCTTTGTGTTTATCATTTATCCTTTTGAAAGCTGGGCATTTGGAGTGTCCATGATTAAAAAGTCTCGGTGTTGTCTTGTCTATTATGTTCTGTTTCTCAAAATGACAGAGGTTCACAGAATTAGTATAAAGAAAGCTGCCAAACATCTGTTGTTCTGATACAAACTGGGACCAATATGTCCTTCCCACACAGAAGCAGGCATCCACATTTCTCACAGTTCTGCACAAAGTTCAGATAGTTGGGTCTTTCAATGACAAATGAAGCTAGAATCAGCAGCAGTCACACACTTGCCTGACCCATCTGTTTTGTTCACCATTCAGTGGAAAAAAAAATTAAAATGGCATTGTAAAGACCTGGTTAAAGTATTTCTTGATCTCAGATACCTGAAAGCATCCAGGGCACGTGCAGCTTCTGTATTAGTGTGAGTTCATCAAACTGATAGTTCTTCATCTGGAAATTGGCATGGGTCTCAGCTTTGTGTCTGTGTATGCACATGTGTGCGCGTTGCATCTGCAGTGTTATAATGCAGTTCATTAAGCATTTGCTAACATTTCTCAATACCGAGATTATTAATTTGGGACCATGAAGAATAAAGAGGTAAATCATGGCTTAAGAGCCACACAGCATGGTGTGCACTGCTTAAAATGTCCTTCTTACTGTTTGTTCATTTGACATAATACTGATAGAAATTCTCAAATGTGATCTGTACCAGAGAGCAGTATTAGGTGTATCACTATAAAAGGTAGATTTCTTATGCTACATTTTTATTCAAATTTATTAAAAAGCCTGAAAATTTCAAATGCTTCTGCATATGTATTAACATTTAAGAGCCAGATCAGAATTCTGTCTGGCTGTTCAGGCTTAGTGCATCGAATGTCTAATGGGACGAAAATCAGGAAATCTGGGCTTTCATCCACATTTTGCTGTTTGTTTGCCTAATTTTTTTAAAATCTGTTTGTGCCTTAGTTTCTCTAAAAAGAGGAACATTTAACTTGTCCATATTTGTAAAGTATTTTAATACTTCAACTAAATTTGGTCCATTGATGGAAACTTTTATTTATCATCTCTTGTTCAGTGCCTGATGCTCATGGACATTTGGGAAATGGATTAATCAGATGCAGGTGAACTGGTGCATTTGTGATATTATTTTTGTTCAAGAACTAATTAAAAAACCTCAAAATATTTCTGAAGATGTTGAAAGAAAAAATAATGTAAAATTTAACAAAGGACTAAAGTCTCAAGAGTGTAGTGAGCAAATCTTGAGGAAGATAAAGACAAGTGAAATACACATGATAAAGCTGACCAGCTTTGCTCCTCAGTTTCTTTGTCTGCAGAATGGGATTAAGATAATTAATGGCTTCCCAATAAAGTAGTGAGAATTCCGTCATAGCTACCCTGTATGTTGAAGATGTAAACAAATTGATAATCATCTCTTTGGGTTTTTTTTAAAGTCACAATAAGATAGCAGTAAGGAACTGAGACTTCCTTACAAAAAAAAAGTGACTTCAAATGTGTGCATGTTTACAAGACAATTATTGTCTTCTCCAGGTGATTTGTTCCCCTTGATATCCACGACAGAAATTAGGTAGACTTTTCTGGAAATAGGATCAGGTTATTTTTCTGATGCATCTAAATCTAAGGATGTTGGTTTTTGGAATTCGTATGGGTAACAGTTGGCAGTACTCAGA
Organism: Struthidea cinerea; assembly: GCA_013397865.1. Classification (NCBI taxonomy): domain Eukaryota; kingdom Metazoa; phylum Chordata; class Aves; order Passeriformes; family Corcoracidae; genus Struthidea; species Struthidea cinerea. The sequence goes on along the minus strand of VZTI01004088.1, from coordinate 835,146 downwards.
CAGATTTATGGACCCTGACAACACCCAGATGTATACCAGGAACAGCAGACAAGCAGCAAAGGCTGCAAGTGAATATATAATGAAAGTCAGAGGATACAGTCCATGGAAGCAATTGAAGACATTTGGATGACAATCCAGTGACCTTCCTGCCATTGGTTCCTTTTGGCAAGTGGCAGACATCGGTCCTACCCGTCCTGCCACCTTGCTGTATGTCTCACAAACACGCATTGAGCTGCAGAAATGGAAGTGTCAGGGAATTCCGACCCAATCCATTTAGGAGTTAACTCATGGGGCATGTGCATTTCATTACAGCTAGTTTCATGTAGTGATAATGAGCAGCCTTGTGGCATTGCAACCTACTCCTTATTTAGAGCATAAAACAGCTTTATTCCTGCAAGGGCAGAGCCAAATGTTTTACAAGTAAACAGTCTGCACATTTCAAATGAGCTGTTTCTATAATTCTAGCACTTTATAGTAAGAACCGAATAGCATAATTATAGGTAAGGAAGTGGTGGTGTTGGGAGGAGATGATGGAAGTGTTTTTCAGTAAACAGGCAGAGCTGAGAGCTTGCATCCTCCTGCTGCCGGAGCTCCACAACGTCCCCCAGAGCCATTGAAGGAAATCTTCGAAACATAACACACGATGAACATATCCTAGAGAAAAGCATGTAACATAAAATGGACTTCAAGTGTGCCTGGCCCATAATTAGCTTAGGAGATGTGGACAGGAGTCCTCTGACTGGAGCTCAAGGCTGGCAGATGGCTGCAGCCATGTAAGTAGCTCTGAATAGATTACTTTGGAAAATGAAATAAAAATCAGTAAGTAGTATGGAGTGACAGGGTTTTTCTCTTTTTTGTTGCAGCAGCTCTGGTTTAAATTGATAAGATAGCTACACTGAGCTGTTTTCTTCCTTTCACACTGAGGAAAATTTGAGGAAGGCTCTTCTGTGAGCCTGCAGAGGTTCTATGGGGTCTTGTCTTGTATCCAGTAGGAAATATTTTAACAATCACTTGCTCCTGCACAATATATAGAAGAGATTTTTGTTTATTTGATAATACATATTTATATGGAGAGCGTGAAGCTAGAAACTGTTATTTGGACGTGTCTCAAGATATGCTATATAGACAGACTATGTAATATATTGCATTAGATGTTGCACCAGTTGCACTCCAACCCATGGTACTCCTCTCTGAAATAATTTTTTTGTGTCACCATCTCCTGTCTCATTAGTAAGAAGTTAATATGAATATGTTTATAATGTGCAGAAGGGGCTTTTCAGTGGTGTGAAGCAATTATGTATAATCCACATTGCACTGGGCGTTTAGCCAGCCAGGGTTGTAGGCACGTGCCATATGTCATTTCTCAAGTACGATACATCATTGCTTGAGACCCGAGCATATTTCACCACACACATCGCCCATCCGTTCCTTGTTTTTATCTGTGGTTTCTGCATGTTTCTCATTGCAAGCTTCTGCCTTCTGTTCTCTTTGGGAATCACTTTGCTGATTATGGCTACTATCAGCACAACCAAGAGTGGAAGTGATGCCATATCCTCATTTCATGTAAAATTGAAGGTTATGTTTCTGAGATTGATCTGTTATTATGATGCCCAGAAGAATTCTGCAGACCCAAGGAGCAATACAGCTCCTTTGTTAGCAGATTAGAAAGAATAACCTTCAAAGCAGTTGATGAAAAAGGATAATTTTTTCCCCTCATCTACATTTTCAGGTGTCTGGTATATTCTATAAGCTAGAGAGATAACAGTTCTGGTTTATTTGTGTATTTATTCCTCTTGCAAAATTCCTCTTTAAGAAAACTTAGCAGTTCATTTGAAGGTTTATTACATTATGAATGACCAAGTGATTATTTGCTTCTCGATCACCAAATAAATCCAGGAAAATGGACCAAACAAATAGGACTATGACATTTTGAAATGGAATTGTTTCACATTGAAATCACAGTTGGATTTCTGCATGGAGTGTCCCACTGAATCTTCAATAAAACACATTTTGTGGGTATGCGTGACTGAAAAAGGTGATGGGTTACCATTGCAATCTTGGAGACAGAAGCCTCTAAGCCAGTGTGTGGTGAGTATTTTCTCCCAAGATACTGGAAACTCAGACTCAGTTCTACTCTTTTCAGCAGGATCAATCCCTCGTTTTCTGGTTTTCCTCCTCTCTGTGCAGGTAAGCCTCTGACTGACCTGTTTCACTTTGCATAAATAATTAACCAGTTCCTGAATCTGAGATTTGAGGTGCTTTCTTGAAGGTAGAATGTGATTCTTACAGTCTGGCTCCACAGCTAGAAAATCCTGTATCATCACCAGCATCACCCTCCCATCTGTGCTGTGGATATAGCCATATAAATCTGCCCAAAACTATCTAGTGCTGGGCATGTAGAGACAATCCAGGGAATGGCTGCAACAGTTTTACTTATAATTATCTTAGTCATGAACAGTTTGTGCTCTAAAAGACACACACAAAGCTAAGGCAACTGGAAGACTCCAAACTATTAATATGGTTGCATACCTCCTGTGTGTTGTCAACTCTTTTTCTGTGTGAAAAGAGTTGGGCATCTGATTTTGTGAATAGTTGCTAACACATATAGTGGAGGAGGAGCTCTGAATAGTGAGAAGTTAGAGATGCCAGTTACCGTGAGAATATGTAGCTGCTTCATGCTTGAATAGCAAAGGCAAAAAAGAATCCAGTTTGGTTCGTCCCCCCTATTCTGTCGGGCCCTGCCGTCACTGACAGTGACCCATGGAAGTACAGAGTAGTTATTACCCAATGAGCAGGGGTAGCCCTGGCAGGAACCAGCAACACTCCTGGTACCACTCTTTGCAGATTACTTTGAGATGACTAGTAAAAGTTCCCAAGCCATACAGCCCTGAAGGCAAGTGATTATTACAGTGTCCTAGTTTGGACAAATTTGGAGGAAAACTTCATGTTTTCCCTTTTGAGAAGACCACAAATGGAATCTCAAGAACAAACAATCCCTGGATATTGGTTTGGGTTTGCTTGGGGTTTTTAAAGCATTTGGATATTTTAGTCCATAAGGAACTGTCCTTATTAGGTAATTTGTACAGATTTGGTGAGTGCAGGGAGGTACCTATGTTTGAGATTGCTGCTGATGCTGCCGGTGATACCAGTTTGCAAGGTACAAGCTACTTGAATGGAAGAAAGAAATGTTAATGGAGTCTTACTTTGCAGTTTTGAATGGACTTTATAATAATCATAGTATTGACTTTTTAATACTTTTCTGCTAAAACTGTCTTGTACACTTTTAAAATCAGGTTCAAGGAAAGTACAGATATAATTGGAGAAAGAGTATTATAATTAATAACAGTTTCAAAGCAGTTAAAAGAGGCTAGATTTCTGGATCAGTTTGACTTTGATCTGGAGGTTCCATACAATACAAATACAGCTCACTTTTAGTAGAAAGATAATTGATAGACCTCTGCTTCTCTCCTTTTTAAAGTCACTATTATATGCTTTGCAATAGGAACTATATATTTGCTGAAACTTTAAAACTGTCACCACTCCTGGTTTTGCCAGAGACTAAATATGTTTTCTTTAGGACACACTTTAGAACAGCACTTTTCCTTGTCAGGGTGTCCTTAGCTGTAGTTTGAGAATGATAGCATTCCTTTATTTCAGTATTACAAAAAAAAATTCCTTACCATTCATTGCATTTGGGCTGAAGGTGCTGTGGAAATGCAACCCTTGCCACAGTCATGCTAAGGGATGGATGGTATTTGGTTCTGCGCATGGTGGGGTTTGTGCATGCTTAGGCAGGATGTGGTTCAAGACCTGTCCTCTCAGCTGGTCTTGGCTGTTCTTCCTCATCATCCTTTCCCTTCAGGAGTGCTTGGTTGTGAATCCCAGTCTTCAGTCCCAGTCTGTATCCCCATTTGCAGCAGAGGAAATGTAGCACCCTGAACTCAATTCTTGCAGTCATGTGTCTAAACTACTTCACTGAGTGTGCCCTTACATTCGCTGCTACTTTATTGGTTACCTTCAGCTCCTTTTCTGGTGTAGTGTACCACTGCTAGGGCACAGAAGTAGCCAATCTGAGACACTATCAGCCAAAGACTCCAAATTTTATTTTGCTACTTCCCTGCACAGGGACAAGACACAATCTTGTTTCAGTCAGTGAAGGTATCTTGCAGATGAAAATTCAGCGCTGGTGATATGCTGTATTCTTATCCTTAGCTGAATTTTAAATACAGATACTGGCATGTCAAAATGTAAGTATAAGCAAGATCTGAGACTGCTATTATTAGGTTTTTAAGTCTATCTCCCAAGTCTGAGTTCAGTGCAGGACAAAAGATATCCAAATCTAAATATATTAGTGTTTTAGTTGTCATCAATGTAAACGCTAGACATTTTCAGAATATGGGACTGTGCATCAGTACAAGTCATTAGCTGTAAACTCCTTTATGCAGTGTCCTTTGCTGTGGGATTTGCATACATTTTTCTAATGACTCTACCTGTCAGCTGCCATGGTTTCTGCAGTATTTTCATGTTTCACTGTTCAGAGTTAAGAAGGCTTATGAGATCTTGGATCATTTATTAGTATTCAGTGTGGAATTTCATTATTCCAGGATGGATTATGGAGGCACAAACTGTTATTCTAATGGCTTCATTGCAAGTGACTAACAGTGTCTTATCAGGGACATTTTGTGTAGCTGTACAGTTTGTTTAAAAAAATATGATGTGGGGTGTGCAGTGGACAAGATACCAACATTTGTTTTATTTGTATTCTAGGACACAAGGGTATTAAGGAGAAATGAAATGGCAGCTGCAGCTGTTGTAGGCATTCCCCAAAGGGATAGAGCTAATAGGATATATGTCTTCATCCACAGCTGAGTTAATTTTGAGAGCAGAGGATGAAAAATGAAACTAAACACATACAACAAAATCTTGGATAACGGGGGTGGGAGGAAGTAGCCACCCTCACTAATCTGTTACATCATTGTGATAAAAAAGGAAATCTTTCCACTAGAAATCCTAAAAGAGAAGATTTTTTGAGGCAGCTGAAGTATTTGTCTGAAAAAAAGAACTTTTTGTGGAACTGTATGTCTAATGGGCAGTGTTTGAAGTCTGCAGATATTATACATATAGATTACTGGAAAAGCATTGCTCAAAAACTTTAAATCTTTTATAGGCCTGGCATCAAAGGTTGTATTTTCTATGTTTATGCTGTAGATGAAATGTGGTGATAGCAGTACAAAGCCACAAAATCTACAAGAGAAATTTAGTCTTTAGCCAGGCCCTAACTTCATTCTGACTAGATATATATTCTGCCTTTCTTCAAATATGGTGTCATTTTTTTAATGGAGCGGAATGCAGCTTTTCATTTTTGTCTTTGAGAAGTTTTCAGTCTGTCTCCTAGATCTCAGGGTTTATTTCTCTCTGGAAATTTGCCCGGTGCAATACTGTGGAGAAAAATGCCTCAAACCTTTCTTTAATCTTCACTTATCTCTCCCACACAAAGAGCATGATTCACAGCAAAATGCCCTCATGTGCAATGATTTCTCCCCTGCACACTGATGGACTTGAAGCTGCATCTTTGCTGGAAATTCTGAAAAAAATTATCTTCCAGAGGGGCAGGTTCACAAGCAGTGGTGATGTCATGGCTGCTGTGTAGGCAAGGCTCTGATTTACCACTTGGTACGCTAACATTACACAGAACAGGTCTAGAAAAAAGCATGTCCAACTACAGCTTGGCTCTCTGAGGCACAGTCAGCCTAATGCACCATTCAGTTCCTCGAGTTCCTTTTTTAAACAGACTGATACTTAAGGAGCACAGCAACCTTGTCCTCTAAGGTTTCTTACTACAGGATTTCCTTTTTGTCTCCATGGTCTACCTCTATAAACCTATGGAAATGCATAGGTTTAAATCCATGTTTTGCAGCATTGAGGTCTTTACAGAGAGCTGTCCAAGTAGTCTTGGGCAGAATCAAAGCAACAGATGTGTTTCGAGAATAAAATTTTTGTGAAGTATCATACATTCCATTTATTTTCTACAGTGAACAAAAAATACTTGCTCATGCTCATTTGATCAAACTATGGGGTTTTGGGTTTTAATTTCATTTTTCTGAAATATCAAAAATGAGTTGCATTGATTCAGTAGCCTTTCGGGTCAGTTTTCTTCTTCTGTTTCATCTCTGAGGAAATAGTGTAGAAACTGGTGCTAAGTGCTTATGGAAGGAGAGGTCATGCTGGACCAGGAAGCTTGTATTTTCCATTGGTTCCCTTCCAGTCTTGGGATCATGCCGTGCTGGCTAACAGGAAAGTTTTCCATTGATATAAACATCTTCTGTTCTTTTTTTTCCCCCATCATTGTCACTTTCCCCATCAGCATAATTCACTATACTAATTACAATATAATTAGTTATCCTAAGTTGCACATTAAACCCACATATATTTCCTTCTGTTCTGCAGAAAAAAAGAAGATCTGCACCTTAAAAGTAATCTCTGAAGATCTGAGGCAATATTCTAATGGATCAGCAGGTACAGCTGCAGAGCAGGACTTACCAAACAGGGGAAAGAGGGGGTGTTTCTGATTTCACTGAGGCATGCGCAGAGCTGCTCTGCACCATGGAAACTCTTATCTCAGTCCCTGCAGTGGAAGCAGTGAAGGATGAGGTTGTTTAAGTGACACAAATTATCTCTCCATTGGAGGGTGAGGTTGAGTTTTTCAAGCCCAGTGATCAGAGGTTGCAGTAGCTCGGTGTCAGCACCAGCTCCTGCAGCAGTACTTGACATTGCATGGACAAAGCCTCCCAGATGTACACACTTTCCAAGGTAACTTGTCTTTCTGCAGCTGAATCTTTGCAGGGCAAGAAGGCAAGGGAGAGAAACAACAGAGCAAAGAGAGAGAAAGCAATCAGTAATCCTGAAATACTTTCCTTGTATTCTGGTAAATTGCCTCTTGAGTTTAATGGGGCCAAGTCTGGGTTCTGGGTAGCAAGAGAATTGTGCCCAGATCTCTGAATGTAAAATGCAGTGTACATGTGATACTGAATTGAGTGCAACATTTCTCATCATGCTGCAGTCCCTGTTCTTAAACGTTCCTGTTTAAAAGAAGGATGTATCGAGACCAATTACTGATATAACACCCTGCTTGGTTGAAGTTATTGTTTTATTAATTCACTGTAATGAGGTAACAGGAGATCATAACAAACCTAGCCACTTTGGGCACCTCAGGTGCTTCTCCTGTCCATTAGACAGACAGGTAATTGATAGTGAAACAGCAATGTCTTTGAACAGGGAGCTACTTGTTCAGGTTAAAAAGCGCTTTCAAGAGAAGGAGTCCTTTGATAAAACCTGCTAAAATTAAGATTTTTTTCCCCTTGGGAGAATGGAGGAACTCACCCACCTTGCTTCATTCCCAGTGCCGCACTGGCTGTGCTGTGGAGGCCAGGAACTCTGTCAAACAATATATTCTTCAAGCCTGGAGCCATCTGGAGTGAAGGTGTAGTGCTGGCAGAGAGGAAGGTGAATCCTGCTAAATACTCGTGTGATTCTGTAGGATATGGGAAGAAAAGTAGCAGGGTGTGGCAGCTGGTAGCAGGGCAGGTGATTTGAGCCTGAATGTGATCAGTTCTCTACTTTCCCCCACTAATTGCTGAATAATTTGAGCAAAGGTTTTAAAGCATGAGAGGTTTGGCGGTTTTGTTGGGCTTTTGGTTTTTGTTAGCTAGTGACTTTATAAAATAACATTTATGGTTAAAACAATCAAGAACTCTTGTCAAAATTGCTCTGCTCTGCTACTGGTTCAGCCATTGGCTTTGTGTGTGATGGTGAGCAACAAAACCCATTGAATACTTTCAGTTATTTATAATAGTTATCATCCTGTGAATCAGGGCATAATACAGTACAGCTTCTTGGAAATCATTATGGCCAGGCTTTACTCAAAATGGGAATTGATTATTTACTCAAACAACATGCCTGGTGAAGTAATCTATATGAACTTTTTTATTTTAAAATAGCCTTCATTTTATGTTGTGTTTAATGTTTTGGCTCTTCCTTAAGGGAAAATATAAGGGAAAAATGTTCTAAAACTGATTAACTCCCTCTAGTATATTTGGTGATAGCATAGGCTGACAGCTATAACTTCCTCTAGTATATTTGGTGATAGCTGTCACTTGCATAGGAAGAAATTATCTTTGTGCTCATGGCAGGAGGAATCAGGTGTAGGTAAGCACATCAGCTGCCGCATTTATCTAGTGCTTTTTCTGCAAACATTTTTTCTAATGACAGTAACCCAGCATTTTAGGGAATGATTGCCTTACCAAATAGGGCAGCATGATGAGAATGGAAGTCTAGAACAAAACCATTGATACTGTGCATCAGCTGTCCACACTATACACATTTCAGGGGATTTCACTCCAGTCTGTTTCTGGATCAGTCTTGAGAACTGAGTTCGTGTTAGTGGTTCATCCATTGATCTTCCAGAATCCAGGCTGTGTGTGCCAAGACAGATTTCTGGTGTGACCAAAACCACAGTAAAGTGAGCATTGCTAAGAGTTCCCTTCCAAAGTGCCCTCCTGTTCTGAACTTAAAGACTAGTGTAGATACACCCTTCAGCTGATACTGAATTAGCAGTAAGTATTTGTGGAACATAGCCATTACAGGACTGTGCCTCCTCTGCTAAGTGTAGAGGAAGTATCTCCAAAAACAGCCTCTGCACTTTAAACCTCCCCTAAGGCCTCTGAAGCAGAGGAAATCTGCATTTATCTGTCATCTCAGTTAATTCAAACAGCAGTTATTTGGAACAAATCGTAATCACTCCTTCCCGTAATGAACGCAGATATTCAGATTGCCAGATGGATCTGAATGAGCGACAGCCTAATTATAGCTTACCAAAATAATAATAAAAAGCTTAAGTGGAAATATTTCTGCCCCTCATCTACAGTTAGAGTTAAAAAAGAACAACATAGGGAAATGTTCTGGGGAATGAGACCTCAGACCACTATGTAGCGTTTGAGCCATGGATTCTGCCACATGGCGCCTTAATATGGTGTAGTAGAAAAGTGTGTTATTTGTATAGAAGGTGTATGAATTATCAGAATTATCTATCATGTCCAGGTATGTTCAGCATTTATACAATTTTCCCAAAAGACCTTTGACTCAAGTAGCCTTAATTAAAAGTACCTGCTCATTGACTAATTGCTAGTATTTATATTCAAAACTCATCAATTCTCATAGTGATAAATAACCAAGATGACTTAACCAAGAGTATTCATGGCGTATGAAATATGACCCTTTCCTAGTAAGTGGAGCTACAACTGCAGTAAGCAGAATGTCTTGGCATTAGTTAGAAATCTGCACAAAATCCAGTACTGCTAATGGCTTTGCACCTTCTGCTTTATTTGTCTAATTTGACAGAGGGTTTGTTTTCATTACAACGATGCAGTTTCTTAGCACCTTCTGGTGCTATGTCTGCTTTAGATGAAAAATACCTGGTTTCACTGGAAATTCTTTACCTTACGAGAGGTGGGGAAAAGCACCCCAAACAATGGTCCATTGAGTGTCTCTGTGTTGTTGAACTGCACAGGAACAGCACAGAATAAGGACTTCAGAGAAATAAAGATTTTTTTTTTTTTTTTTTCCTATCTTGATGAAAATATTACTCTGAGAGCAAACTTCCAGAGTGATCCAGGCAACGCATGGAATATTATTCAATGAGACAGACTGAATATTCCAAAGGGTTTGGGTTTTTTTGCAAATTAAGTATCTTTATCGTGAATCAAAGACAATAAGTACATCTTCAAGGTGCTAATACATAAGAGGGCTGTATCTAAATGCAATACTGATGTCTATGAGACGTACTGTGCATAAATAATTAAATAATCTCTCTGTCTTGTCAAGTGGTGCATGTATTGCTCTTGGCTATATTAACAATACAGAGGGTGGAGGCTAGAGGCTAGAGGAAACTGCTGCTTCTGGATAGCCCTGCTGTACTTCTGAACAGGGGGAGCTTTCCTCAGTGGAGATATCATCACATGCTAATCTCAGCAGACTGTCTTTCAAGCCTCAGTGAGCCCTAAGGCTCCTCAGCAAGAAGGAGCTGACAATAAAATGCTGGTTTCTTAGGCGAGCTCTCTTTCTGTCTTTGCTATCTTACCTGCACACATTAATTGTCCTGCCAATACAGGAATAATTCCTTTTGTATAATCCAGTTTCAGGTGCTGTCTAGGTATGGGAAGTTGCTGGTGTATATATAAGGAAACCAGAATGTCTTCTCTGTTCTAAGATGGTAGAAAGAAATAATGAGTCATCATTTGTCTCTTCTGTTAAACAGAAGTTAAGAACTTCTGATTTCAGGGGTTCACAAAGGCACAAAAGTCTTACCTTTTATTTTTTTACTCTTTTTTTTTCATATTTCTAATTTGTTCTTTCTATCTTTGTTACATGACAGCCACTTTATGCCTCGGGCTCCTTCATGTCTCTGTAAAACAGCTATAAAAAGATTGCAGTCTAACTTTTCTCATCAACAAAAATCCCCTTCATCAGATAAATTACTACCTTGACCAATCCTCTGTATGACAGCCAGCATCCTGGGAGCACAGGAAGGGGGTGAGAAACATGGGGACATTTGCAGAGGTAGGGTAGATTCTTCATATAATTTATCATCCTCCTTGCCTTGCTGACATTGCCCTCTCCATACTGCAGAAGCCATCTCTACTCCAGTTTGACTAACATGGGATATAACATCTTGAGAGCCCCATACCACAAGGTCACAGTAGTAACAGACACGAACCAAGAGCTTCTTTTGTTTCTCTGCTGTGCTTCTCAGAGATGGAAACTTTTGCTAATAGAGCTTTTCTGTGATATCCTAATGCTTCAACATCCTTAGGACAGTGCAAGGAACAGTGAAAATTCATTGCCTATAGCCATAACCAAAATCCACATCTCAGAGGAATTCTCAAAAATTGTACATTTCACTAAATTATATACATCCCTCTAAGAACAGCTTCAAGTAAGGAAACAATCATGCTCCTCTTGCAGTTCTCCCCAGTTTCCCAGTCCTCAGGCACAGCAGATCAGGCCCACATGTCTGCTTGTCAGCCCTCTTCCCTGCGGTTCTGTGCCCCAAATTTGGGGGGAAAAAGGTAAAAAAAGGGCAAATGAGCTCGTCAGCTCCGTTTCCGTTTGGGAGGTAATAGAAGGGCAGAGAAAGGGGAGCCCTTATAAATGAATTTTGGTTGCCAGGGTTTGTGCTGCTGCTGCACAGGGAAGGTTCTGCCAGTTCTTCCTAGGCTTTATACTTCAGTGGTGAAAAATTGCTAGAGGACAAAATATACCATTGAAAAGCTAAGCCTGCAAGGGCGGAGGTTTAGTTGTGAGGCACACTGTGGTATTTGTCCATCTGTACTTCAAGAGACTCTAGATTTTGAAAAACTATAGGTGTGATTCCTTCTGATGTTGGACACCTCCACCATATCTAAATGAATTTGGAGGAGACGTGAAGCAATACCTTATGACTCATTCTCCAAGTTTAGGGCAATTTGACCGTGATTGATCATTTTCAACATCCTTTGCAATGTATACTGTGATGCCCCTTCAGGTTCACCAGTTGTTTCCCACCCAATGAACTGTAAAGTTCCTGATGTTGGAAGATCTGTGCTGTCTAATTGGCAAGACAAACTCTTGGGAAGGCACTGGAAAATTCCCATTGTAGCAGCTGGGGGAATCTGAGAAAAGTATCTAAGATTTATTTGTCTCAAAATTTGTAATGATGATGCATTTCTATTCCCTGCATTCCTCTACAATCCTATCATAAATTGAAAATGAGGGTGCAGTAACAGTTGTTGACTATTTCACTACATACCTTCATGTTAACGAGAAAAAAATGTACTTCAGAAACTTTGAATAATAAAAAATGCATGTCATTTATTAGCTATTGCAATGAATCATGTTGCGATGAGAGTTCTGAAAAGGCATAAATTGTCTTCTTGTTTAAAATCAAGTATATTATCATATATGAGGGCTTGTTAGTATCTGTGAGCACAGGATTTCAAATTGCTTTATGAAAAGGAAGTGTTGAATCTTCATAAAAGATCTTCAAGGTAGGCTGCTTTTGCCAGTTACTCTGAAAGGAGCGACACTGAGGAGCAAGAGGGCCATGCAACTTGCTCATTTGCTTAAGTCTGAAGAGAAAAACAGCTCTTAGGCTTCCTAGTCTTGTATTTTGACCACGTGTATTTCCAGCAATTTTAAAGTCTGGTCTGCTGTACCTCACTAACATTAAGGTGTTGTCGTGTCTTAGATACCCGGGAGGTATAAGTTAGGACATGGAAATTCAACTCCCAGGTTTAGTTGTGATGTCAATTTGTGAAACAGTTGTGAGTCAAAACACTTCTGATCCTTGCTCTAGAGCAGAAAGCCAACCACATCCTGGGCTGCATCAAAAACAGCATGGCCAGCAGGTCAATAAAGGTGATTGTGCCCCTCTACTCTGCTCTGGGGAGACCCTAAGTAGAGTGCTGTATCCAGCTTTGGGATTCCCAACACAGGAAGGATTTGGTCCTGTTGGAGCAAGTCCAGAGGAGGACCACAGAGGTGATCAGAGATCTCAAACACCTCTCCTCTGGAGACAGGCTGAGAGAGTTGGGGTTGTTCAGCCTGGAAAAGAGAAAGAGAAGATTATGGGGATGGACACCTTATAGCACCTTCCAGTACCTAAAGAGGCCTAAAAGAGAGATGGAGAGGGACATTTTGCAAGGGCAGGTAGGGATAAGGACAAGGGGTAATGGCTTTAAACTGAAAAATGGCGGGTTAAGACTAGATATTAGGAAGAAATTCTCTTCTGTGAGGGTGGTGAGGCACTGTAACTGGTTGCCCAGAGAAGTTGTGGGTGCCCCAACACTGGAAGTATTCAAGGTCAGACTGGATGGAACTTGGAGCAACCTGATCTAGTGGAAGATGCCCCTGCCCATGGTGTCTTCCAAAGCAAACCATTCTATGATTCTCTAATTCTCTGCCTTGTGCTGCTAAACCAGTCTTTCCCTCTGAGTGGCCATGCCCCTTTCCCCTTGCAATTACAATGATAAGAAAATGAAAGAAACAAGAACAATATAGACGGGCTTATGAGTGTTCCCAAGCTGCCATGTCTAGGTGTGCACCTGGGTGTGTCATCTCAGGGTGACCATTCCTGGTTGTTTGCCTGCAGATTTCCTCAGGATTTCTGGATAGCATTGGCTGCACTCCAGCCTCACCACCCTGGGCTAGAGGCCAGGTAGATTCCCCTGTTTTCACTACTGCTCTTTTTAATATTTTCTTCTTAATTATCCACATTTTCTACTAAAGCAAGTGGAAGGTGTATAGGATCAAGCCATATGTGCTTCAAGCCCTATAGCTGGAGCCCATGTTGAGAATCAGGTGCTGGGCATTTGCGTTTCACTCCAAACAAACAGAAAATGCAGTTCAAATGGTGCTGATAAGGTCATCACTGCTCCAGAAGGATTTCTGGAGAGATGGTTCCATTGAGGTGGGTTTCTCACCTGTGAAGACTTGGTATGACCATACTGTCATTAGAAGGTCACTTACTGATCCAGTGTGTATGAAATACAGAAACCTTCCATGAAAAAATCAACATTCAGGCAGGTGATTTTCCTTGTGACTGTACGACTGGCAGTAGGTGAGTTGTTGCTATGTGTTGTTGCACTGCACAGTATGTCTGGTGCAAGATTTCCTCCTCTACAGATGATTGGAAATTCATGTCAGTTACAGTCACAGGACTGAAGATAAAATTAGAACTTGACAATATTTCATTCAAATAGATCCAGATCAAGGGTCAAATTCTCAGCTAATTTATGCAAGGTTAACTTTGAGATTAGTCCTCTTAATGACTGTAATCTCTATTACCACTTAAATCAAAGTATATTCTTATCCTGTTATTAAAAAAAGTCCCTTCATTATACCTGTGTATCATTGCTCATCTTTGGCTAGCACCACACCTGAGACAGGCTTGTCTCACACACCAACTCATGCCAGAGCGACTTGATCTCACCTTCAGCTTTACTCTATCCTCTCTGATGACTCTGCTGTGGTTAACAAAATATATTTTTCCCTTTTCTTAAAAAAAACCCAACATAACACACATAAGCCCCACACAAAACATTGTCAAAAAACAGGTATAAAGGAATTCTCAGCATTTTAATGAAAAGTACTCCTGTGTTGATTTCAGCCTCATTATTCGGTTATGTGTTCCTATAACTGCCATATTATGTATATGACATATGCCTAAATTCAAATAAGTTAGGTAGCACTGTCAGGGCATTTATTTAACCTATAAATTTTTTTATCTGTTCAAAGACTCTTTCCCCTTGGGGTCTTGTCTTTTCGAGCTTTAACTGTTTCCAAAGAGGTGGTGCAGCTTAACTGTCATGGATAAATAGAGGAAGTAGAGGAAGTTTTACAGCAAGTACCTTGTTGGTATCTACATGTCTATGGGCAGGATTCAACACTCTAGACTTAGATTTCTAATACCATTTTACATTTCCTAGGACATGCTGCCTGGTCTCCATTTGTCTCCATAGACAAAGTCCTTGTTTCCCAAGGTCTGTAGATGTTTAAGCAACCGAATCCAGTGCTTCAGATACAGTAGATGGAGAAGTGCTATTCATGCTACAGACCATGAGGGTGGGCCCTGATGAAGGTATGGTAAAAGAAAAATCAAAGAAGCTTTGTAGGGGCATCTTGTGAAATTATTCTGACTTATCAAGGACAAGGAAAGCAGTCCCACTTGAACCACGCCTGAAGCTGTAGGGGTGAGTCAGGTTAAGAAATTAGGAGGGTTACAGGTCTGTGTTGTTGTTCCTGACCCTGATTCTGAAGGACTTACTCTGCTGTCATATTATTGCCCAGTGACAGAGAGACCTCTCAGTCAAACAGGACTGATGCTTTTCCCTTGTTTCCTTCAGGGAGCACCACTTTTTAAGGTACCAGGGAAGAGAAAGAAAATTTAATACCACCCCGTATAATTTTCATTCTTTGGAATTATAGGCAGTAAACATGGTCTGAATTGACTTAATTCCTCATCTGGATGTCCACCTGGATTTCTAGGAGAAATACAAACTCTGAGTGTAACAGATCAGCTGGGAAACCTAAATATTGATTTTATATTTCATGAAGATGTATGTGCTCTCTGGTGCCTGGACCAAAGCTTTGTATCTCAGAAAGTTCTTATTCAGGGTTTATCACCCAGCCAGAGCTGTACACCTCAAAAATCACATTTTCTGGTGTGTTTGTCATGCTAAAGTGTCATGGAACCAGGAATAGTTACTGAGTGACAGGTCAGGAAATTAATTCTAGACAAACACAAAAAGTGTTCTTTTTTTCTTGAGAGACGGGACATGCTGAGACTGTCACTCAAGTCCTTGTGAGTAAGGAACACTCAGACATACTATTTACTGCTTATGTCATGTCTGAATCTTCCCATACTGAAATGATCCTGCTTAAGCATTACGGTTCATACGCCAGTTAGTTCTTATGCTTTACCTGGCTGGAAGCACTGTCAACTGACATTACAGATGAATAATATAACAAACTTAAAACCATGCCCTCTGGCAAAAAAAACCAACTTTCCAAGGCAAATGGGATGAATCATCGATAAAAATGTTTAGAATATTTAAAAGTATGCCTGAAACCACCCCTGCAAAGCTTCCTTTAGCAAATCAGAAACTATGGTAGGATTATGAAAGCTAGGCTGTGTGTCTAAGTTCTTCAAAGTCAGCTGTTACTGACTGCTACTTGACTAGATGACATCAAAATGACTTGTTAAATAGGTACGGAAAGAAACTAGGGAAAAACTGGCATTAACTGATGTCTTCATGCCTGCACCCTTGTTCCAGGATAGAGGGCTAAACAGCATAGAAATTTGGTGGTTAGTGCTTTTTGGCAGTAATTTGATGGCCATGGACATTGCCCAGGAACTGTAATGCCCCAATAAGCCTCTGTTTCACATCCACATTTCTACGTGTGAGTCATGCTGGCAAGGGATGAATTCTACCAGGTATTAGACTTCACCCTGAAAACTGAAGAGGCTGAATTAATTTCTTTGATCTTGCTTTGCCTGCCATCCTTGCAGCACTGAATAAGCTGGTATGGTGTAGTTATCTGTAGGAGGAGACAAACAAGAGTACATGAGCGGATAGGTCTTTTTAAGCACTGTATTTCTGAAAATCAAGAAGAGCAGCAAATACCTTCTCTCTGTACTGTGCATACTCCTACCTTTGAGGAAAGGAGGAAAGAAGAGTCAACACAGCACCCACTTTATTAGGTAAGCTTATTTTACTGTCAAAAATATTCAAGTCATGACAATGTTATACAATCACATTAAGAAAAATATTGTTCCTCTTTCAAAGACTGTCTCATGAGGATGATCAATTGTAAAATCCTCCCTGTGCTGTTTTAAGGGAAACTATCCATGAAAGAAGGAAGAAGGAAGGAGTTAGCTGCACTGGTAGCTGGCTGCAGTCGTCTTTCAGCCCTACTGTTCTCTAGGAAGTGAAGAGGTTGGCAGTGGGGACTATTGTTTTGCTGTGCTCTAAAGGGACACTGAGCATGATGTGCTAACCTGGAGAAGTCATACCAGCTTGCATGTATACTTCACAGAGGTTTACTTTATCAGCAGAAAATTTTGAACAGTTTTCCTGATGTTTGAAGTCATGGAGAAAATGTCTTGCTCATTCTGAATCCATGAAACATGCACAGTAATGTGCATATGTTGGGCAGTCCATGGCTGCTACACAAAAGCTTCCTCTTCCCTTTGAAACACAGTTGAAGTGCGATGCTATGGTGGAAAAAGGCACTGATGTAGATGGAAGTTCCAGCAATAAATATTGAATGTTCTTTATACCTTGCCCAGAAGAGAAGGTGAGTTATGTGTATTTCTTGAAGCATGTGGAAAGCACTTCTGTACAGCACCCATCTTCATAAAGCTGCAGCTTTAGGCAGTACTTTTTTCTTGATGATCATAACTCAAAGCTACAAAGAGTTTTTTCAGACTATCTGACAACAGTAGCAAAAGCTTAGCAGGAGCAGGAGCTCTTAGATGCCCTAGAGCTTTCTTTTGAACAGGAAATCAAGAAAGGGGTCATGTCCTGAGCTCCTTGCATTTGGTGATTTCCCTGACCTTGCAACACAGTCCAAGAGAAGAAATATCAGCTGTGTCCATCTGCAAGATGGCATTAAAGGAAATAACAGGGATAATTTTTTTTAGCAATGACATATCTAGGATGCAAATTCTTTTGATACTTATTGGTAGTAATGCTGTGTCCCAATGATTCCACAGTCAGTCTTCTGCCTAAGTAAATAGGCATAATTTCTGGACGTGTCTGTGGACAGTGAATGATCTTCAGAATGTGGGATAGACCTTGTACCTTCTATAAAGAGATATGTATTTTTCTTGAGTTGATTTGATGGGATTTGCATCAGGGCTTGTGCTGTCGGGTCAGTACTGAAGCAGCACTGTCCACTTTGATGTCTTCCTACTCTGGCCTCTGGGGTTTCAGAACAAATTAATGCTTCTCGTCAGCTAGGAGAGGTGTTGGGCCAGAGTTCTCTGGGTGGATTTCCTCCCAGCTGCTCTGGAGCCGATATCTTGTGAAATTTGCTGAGTCCCTGAACTGTGTAAAGTGCTAAGAATGTCTAGTAAATGCTAGACAAAAAGTGCAAGTGAGGAACCCCCCCAGTCCCCAGAGTTATGGGGCTGACAACAATGAGTTTGTCATGTCAATGTACTTCATCTAAGCAGAATTTGTTCTTTTTCTCGTGTGTGTTTGGGCACGAGAGAGGCTCAGGTTTTTTCTGTTTGTGTAAAAGTGGGTCAAAGTCAAAAAAATTGAAAACTGCACTGCACATTGAGCATGTTGGGGTGCATGTGGTTGCATTTGGAATGTGACCACACTGTATTCATGCTCTGAATACTACCCAGCGTGCTCCTCCTTCTGCCAAGAAGCAGCTAGAAGTAAATTTTCTCTCAGTTATTGGTTTTGTTAATGATACTGAACGTATGGTTACTGAAAATGTTTATTAAATGTGGATGGTTACTGAAAATGTTTATTAAATCCCATTGCAGTGGGACAATTAAGTTGTTCCATGCCAGTGAGATGCTGCATACACAAAGCAGCTGTGGTGCAGCAGAGGAACAACATCACCAAAAGCTGGAAGCCCAGGTATTCTGTCCTCTCCAGAATTGAACTATACAATATATATATTGAACTATACTATGTATATATTGAACTCCAGATTGCTGTACTGAAGAAAGTGGTAACATACAAATAGGACATCATTCCACATTTTCATAATTTCCCTTTTCAAGCTTATTACAGGTGCTTGTTCTGCAGTCCTAGTTCAAAAGCAACATATGTGCAAGACACACCCAAACAGCAGAGTTTCCATCTCCTAACTGTGCTGTAGCAGATGGCTCCTTTGGGATTTTCATGCACAAAATGCAACTGAATACACTGGGATTTCTATCTCATGTTCCCTGCAGGTCCATTCCAGGCTAGGAATGAAGAAAGAAGATACTATCATCAGATTGCTCATTGCAGCTCTGACTGCCTTGTGATGATTCATGAGGTCCCTCTTGGTGGCACAGTTCTAATTTAGGGGTTCCAGACAAAACCATAAATACTGGCATTTGGACAACTGACCTCCTAAGGGCAGGTGATAATTTCCAGTGCCATGGCAGTAATTGCCAGCTGCTTCTCTTTTTTTGTGGAAAAAACCATACATATAGACAATGCTTTGTTTGATGACAAAAGCATTTAGAAACGTGCCCAACATGACAGCAGTGTTTAATGTGTTAAAATAATCTCCTTCTATTCAGTAACTTGGCACGGATCTTATTACCTACTGCACCAGGTCACATCAGCGTGTGCTGCATGACATGATGTGACACAGCTTGAGAGCAACTGACCCAGCATTGCCTCTCTCCACCACAGAGATGTATATTGGATGCTCAGGCAACAACTGGTGCAGTTATCAAATCCTCTCTGCTACCTGCAGTTAGGCAAGTGACCCATGCTCTGAAGCATCTTCATTTAATAGCAAATTGTTATTTCTGTGCCGGCTTGAGGAAAGGGTTTTCTTACAGGGCACCTCCACGGCCATTGCATCAGAAAGTCACGTTGGGCTGTTGAGACCTGATGCACAGCTGAGTGCTTCAGAGACAGCCCAGCAGTGAGTGTGGGAAGCATGAGCATACTGCAGGGTGTGCCAGGCTATTCCCACTGATTTAGGCAGTTACAGTCCTCTACAAAAATATTCAAATGGCAGGGGTAAAACCAAAAGCTTCATGGCTATGCACAGGCATTGAGAGATCTGCACTAACTTCTTAAACTGTGATGCTAAACCACTGCAGAAAATAAATTTTGTGAAAACTGAGCTAAGAGGACACCTTTCAGAAATAAAAACTTGGGAGACTTATTGAGACAATAAGCTGTAGGTGATTAACCCAATCACTCTTGAAGTCACCAGCAGTATTAGAGCCATAATCCCATTGATTTAGGTTATTGTATAGTTTTGTAGTCCAATAACTTCTAAGTTGTATGCTTTTATGTTATGTATTATTCTTTGTTTGATGGTGTGTAAGACCTCACCAGAAATCAAGGGTGAATATTGTTCAAATAGGTAACAAAAAAGATTGTACCTGTCCTTTTCACAGGAAGTTATTTCCAGATAACTGGAAAACTGTATAACTGTGTATTTCCAGATAACTGTAAAATTTCAGTCTGGAAACTGTGGCGAAATTGTGGTGAGATTGGAAAATACAAAAAATGGTGCTCCTGCTTTTGCCTCTCTAGGCAGCGTACGTGACTTGCTGTGCAGCTCCCTGCTGCCAGCCCTTGTTTTGTGCTCTGGAGGTGATGAAAGGAAGTTGGTCTTTTTCTAATCATGACCACGAGGTTCAGAGCAGGGGAAGAACAAAGAGGGGGAGCCATTGGAGAGCTAATGTTGGGCTACTGCAATGGCTCTGATGACTATTTTACATTGAAGAATGAATTGAAACTTCATGGTTGGAAGCTGGAAGAGGGTTGTGGTGGAATTGCTCTGAAAGTCTGAGGAGACCTAGTGACTGAATGCGAATGTAAAGCAGAGTAATGATGCAGTCTCCATGGCAGCATCTCAGAATTGCACAGTAATACTTTGAAATGTAATATAGATTCTAATTTTTCAGTCTTAACCCATCAAATCAGTTTTACTATAAATACCCACACTATCCAGTCTCTGAAAGAACTAAGGCTGACAGTTATTTTAAGACTGTCCAACCAAAGACAAAAATGCAATTTATATTCCCTGCCAAAATACACTCCTTCAATTAGGAGAACAGAAGGATTTTGATTTTAGGCAGGCAAAATCAAGGAAATATAGGGTTTAAAGGAGGAACGTGATCTCTTCTTCCTCATCCATCTTGATTATGGCAACCTTCAATAGCCAACATCTGAAAACACTGAAACTCTCTGGGCACGTACATAGGAATGCTTCTTACTGTGACTGGGTGCACAACAAATCAACTCAGGGCACAAAAGGGCTGCTGAATCTGAAGACACCAGCGTTCACCATGGTGTATAACTCAGAGCACATCTGAAAAGGCAGTGGCTGCTATTTGCATACAAAAACTGCAGGCTTTAATACACCCCTAGTGAAACAAGGGACCCCAAGCGCTTTGCTGAACCCACTAGTGTGTCATATGTGCCTTTGTGTCTGAGGAAGCATATGTTGCTCCAAGCAGGTAACTGGGAGCAATTCAATTACTCAAGGGAGTAATTGAATGTCCTCAGTGATGGTTGTCTGGTCTCCATAATAACAGCTGGTTTCCATTCAGCAAAACAGCTTGATTGAGAAAAGATGCTCTAATGAATATCAGTTGTGATGTGTCTCCACCTGACTTCATCCTCTGTTGAGGAAATTCACAATAATCTTATGGGAGCTGCTGAAAAGTTGTCAAAGTTATTGATTATTGAAGAATGGCAAGGGTGGGGGTGGTTGATGAAGTTGTATTGAATAGTGTGGGACCTGAGCAGGATGTAAATTGTAAGGAAAAAGGGGTGGAATGTGCTGGTTTTGGCTAGGGTAGAATTAGTTTTCTTCACTGTAGCTAATATGGAGCTATGTTCTGGATTTGGCTGAACACAGTGTTGATAATAAAGAGATGTTTTTGTTATTGCTGAGCAGGGCTTACACAGAGCCAAGGCCTTTTCTGCTTTCCTGCTGCCACGCTGGCGAGGAAGTTGGGGGTGTATGGAGATTGGGAGGAGACACAGCCAGGACAGGTGACTGAAACTGACCAAAGGGATATTCCAGACCGTATGGCATCATGCTCAGACTATAAAGTGGGGAGAAGAAGAAGGAAGGGGAGGACATTTGGAGTGATGGAGTTTGTCTTCCCAAGTCAGTGTTACATGTGACAGGGCCATGCTCTCCTGGAGATGGCTGAACACCTGCCTGCCCGTGGGAAGCAGTGAATTAATTCCTTGGTGTGCTTTGCTTGTGTGTGTGGCTTTTGCTTTCCCTATTAAACTGTCTGTATCTCAACCCATGAGTTTTCCAGCTTTTATCCTTCCAATTCTCTCCCCAGTCCTGCTGGTGGGGGAGTGAGTGAGTTTCTCTGTGGGGCTTGGTTGCCAGCTGGGGTGAAACCATGACAAAAGTTATCATTGGAAAAGCTGCCCTTATTCATCTCTGTGAAAATGTAATTATTATGCAAAGATCTATAATTCAGTTTGAAGTTATTTGCATTTGTGGTGTAGCTCTATATACAGATGCTACTGGGTCTGAAATATTTGCTTGATAATTCCAGACTAGATTTTCTAACCCTACACCCATTTTTTACCTTGTGTGCAGTGCACTTGGATATCTTAACCCTGGACTGCTCTTGCAGACTGGCTGCTTTGAAGCCCAGATATGAAAAGGTTTGGACAGACATAAAGTAGTGTCCCCTATAAACATCAGAAACCCAGTCTTCTCCTCTGATGGAAAGCAATGGGCTACAATCTGTCAGTCAGGCATGACAGCTCTGACCCATGCTAGAATTACTAATTAAAAAAAATTAAGTTACTTGTGCTCTCTTGGCAAGTTACATATATTGCCATCTGTAGTAGCAGATACATCAGTGGTGCCAGGATTTCTTTAGAGATTGAGAGCATTTTATTCTTTCCAATATCCGCAGAAATATTAAGGTGTTGCTAGCAGCTTTGCTGCTAATTACACTTACAACTAAAGCAAAATGAAATAAATAAATATAGCATGAGATAATTACAAGGAATGTCAGATAAATAAGAGAATAATCAATAAACAAGTATTTCTGACAATTGTCTCTGTGGAAACTGGAGACTCTGATTTTCACATGGAGATACCAACTCAGAGATGCAGTTGCTGTGCCTGAGCCAAGGATCCACTGAGTACTCACCGCTCCTTTCCAATGCAATCAGTTTTTGTAGGGTTCGGCCCATTTGTGGAGGGCTTGCAATTAAATGAGAAAGAAGGGTTTGGCAGGTGCTTGTCTGTGTGAGGTGCTGGGATTCAGTCCATCCGGAATCGAGCTGCAGCCATCTCTGGATAAAACGTGGCATCTGGATAAGAAAGAGCAGGAAATTGCACAGCTGTTTCAAGACGTTGTGGCAAACATTGCCCAAATTCAGGGACCCAGTGTCAGCCATGATGCTTTAGAGGATGTCCCTTGGTGTCCCAGAGGTCCCATGCTTTGTCTGCTGGCCCTGTGCAGGTGCTCCAGCCCACTGGCACCACGTCCTGGGCCCCAGACAAGGAGGCAGGAGGGGTGAAATGCAGGCGCATGGTAAAAAGCGAAGGACAGCCTGATAACGTGGAGGCCACTGACTGGGATGTGGGGCAGCACAGATAACTGGCAGCACCAGCTGAGAGCTTTTACCTGAGGAGAAGGAGGAGGAGGAGGGGAGGGAGAAGGAGGAGGAGAAAGCTCATGGTACTGCATTTAAACGTGAGCCAAATGCTCACTCATGGTCATTTTCAGGCAGAAAATTTAGATGTGGTCTTCAGTCTTTTCTACTTGTACCACAGATGGTGAATATATTACCCAGCTTGTCCCATTTTTCAGCTGTGACTGTGCAAGTTTTCTGCACATATTCCTGCTTTGCAGAGGCTCCTGGTACAGGTGTTAATTCTCCCCAAAACCTGAGCTGGTTGGGAGCTACAGTCACAACCCTAGGGATGGAAAAAATGAGGCATACTGGGAAGGCCACAGTTTCTAAAACAACTCCATGTCCCTCCTGCTTCTTAATAAGCCCTATTTTTAAAATCTTCTTTCTCTACAGGGGTTGATTCTACTTTGTTATTTGTACAGCATCTGCTATCATCAAGTACAAGTGTGAAACCCTTGACATTACCATTGTATAAATGCTTCAAAATATGTACTTCATTAAAGACAAACAAGATTTTTTTTCTCTCTGTTTATGTCTTAAGATCATCTCTCTGACATGTTTTATAATAAAATATATATAGCAGAAACAATGGTGATTTGGAAAAAAATACAGGTTTATGCCTTTCTGTGTAAAAAATTAAAAGTTGTGCAAAGAGCAAAGATGTTTCACAGTTCCAGGAATAGAATTACATATTATTTCTTAATCTTCAGGTCAGTCTGGAGCATTAATATGCTCAGTCAGAAAAGTCAGTAGATCAAAGCAAACCTTACCTCCCACTTTAACATTAAAACCTAAAAACCAATATTTTGATTTAAAATAAGCAGGAACACCCTAGAGGTAAGCATGAAATGCCACAGTTTCATATGGGACTGAATTTAATATGATAATGTCATATGAAATACAATGCAGAAAAGCCATTAATAATTTTTTTTTAAATCCTTTTCTTAAAAGTGCTGCCCATTCTGTGTTCATACATA
Organism: Struthidea cinerea; assembly: GCA_013397865.1. Taxonomy (NCBI): domain Eukaryota; kingdom Metazoa; phylum Chordata; class Aves; order Passeriformes; family Corcoracidae; genus Struthidea; species Struthidea cinerea. The sequence goes on along the minus strand of VZTI01004088.1, from coordinate 811,250 downwards.
TTTTAGAAAAGGATTTATTGTTCACAAAAGAAAAGCGGTGAAAATTTATTCCAGGTTTTAGTTGTTGAAAGCGTAGTGGAGAATTCAAGGGAGACGAATATATGCTTTTTTGGTCGGCGGGGGCTTTTCTAATGTGTGATTTGTGAGCCTTAGAGAATTGTTTATTTTAGGACAAGTCAAGGACTGAATCACAGGGAGTCACTTTTTATTTTGTTTTACTTCGCTTCTCTCTGGAGAGATGCCAGGACCGGCAGGACTCCCGTTCCGCGGCTGGTGCTGCCGGCTGCCTGCTGCCTCTCCGTGCGTCGCCGGCTGCCAGCCCCACAGCGCCAGGCGCCGCTCGCTGCAGCGGGACTGGAGAGCGGCCTGTGCCATTGGCCCTTCTAATTAATTCACGGTGCTTAATGTCCTCCTTTCCAGACACCAGCCATTGCAGGCAACTCCTCTGGGCCCCTTGCAGGATGGTGGGGACGCTGTCGGGTGCTTCCCTGTGCGTGTCCCTCTGCCCTCCCGACAAAGCGAGGAGGCGAGGAGACAGTGCTGCAGCCCTCTCCATCCCTCCTCCACCCTCCCTTCTGTACCCTCTGCCCTCCACAAAAGCCTCTGCCACCCCGTGTGTGCCCATCTCTGCTGTCTTGTAGCTACAGCCCTTTCTGGCCTGGGGAGGGGTAGCAGCTTCTCACCCACAGCGCTGTGGGCAGCATATGAAATTCCTCTTGCTTCCAGATCCATACAGGCTTTCCCGGTGGAATCAATCAGTGCCCATTGACCACAAGTTTCCTACAGACCCAGGGTGCCTGGCCCAGGCGGGGTTTGCATTTTTGGCTTGCGTAGTCCCACTCTGGGCTTTGGGCTCTGGGAGCAGCTCAGGGAGAATTGGCTGTGTTTGGAATTCCGTGTCTCTGGTGGAGATGCAGCATTTAAGCATTAATTTGTTCTGCATGAATTTGCACAGGAGGCAAACACAGAGGTCAGATTCTGCCACGTTGAATCATGAGGGCCTCTTAGTTCTGCCTGCCTGCCTTCCTGCTGATCAAGGTTAATAAGAGCTGGCAAGCTCCAGAGGCCCAGTTACATTGCTCTAAAATCTTTCAAAGGCAACACTGAATATCACGAGTAAAATCAACTGTGTTTGTCTCACTGGAGTTATATTTTCTTGCCTCAGTTGTCAGTTTATTTATTAATAAACAGATAACCTGTTGCTGAAATAAACTACCTTTCTTAGGTCGATATTGATGTAGGCTGAAACTGCACTGAAATGGGGATCAAAAGCATTTGAGTAACAGACTGTTGACTTGTGTTGCACTTTCTATATTGCACCTTCAACATCTGCAGTGCAAAGAAGATTTTAGAATTGAATTAAATCTCATTCTGCTGTGACTGACACCAGACACCCCTGTGACATGAGGGCTTAAGAGACCAGTCTTCACAATAGAGATGTTGCAAAAAATCTGTCATTAAACAGAATTCTTGCTGCATCAAGTAAGTCTACACAGCAATTTCTGTGATTCAGTGTGGCTCACAGACACAACCCCGTGCTTCACACCTGAGCTGAACTCCTCGAGTCTGCATTACTGAGCTGCAGCCCAGTGACCCAGCCCATATTCTCACAATGACAGCAGCATTCAAGTTCAAGAGCCCCATGACCATTGCCTGTGTCCTGCACACTCAGAAGTCGCAAGCCCCTAGGCTCTTGCTGCTGAGGTTTTTTGATGTTCTGCTACTGCCCATGCCTAAAATAGCTTCCTTGGTACATGGCTGTACATCTCCATGCTTATCTCACTTCTGCACTTGGATTAGAAATCGGAATCTCTTCAGTTTAATCCCCATGAACCATGCATCCACTGCCTGGCATAGCTAGTACAGATAACTGCTGTCCCGAGGGCACGATAAAATTTAGATTGATTTAATTTCAAACCAGTAGCAGTGATGCTGAGTGAAAAATGGGGAGAAATCATCCACATTTTCTAGAGATTGTAACAACAACTTTAGTATTGTCTGTGCTTTAAGAGAGCAAGTCCATTTCCTATTCTGAAAAGGATGGCTCAGATGTTAAAGTCCAAAGTGGGTGCTGAGCTTTGAATACCGGGTTTGTATTGACAGTAATCTTAGATTACAGAGAAATGCCTTTCAGGGGTGAAAATCAGATTTCTGTCACCCCTTCTCAACATTTCTGCCGTGGAGTATTCCCCTCCTCAACCTACTGTCTAGCAGTAATCCTGCTGGGAGGTGTTTCAGAGTCCCAGTGTGCCTCAGCAGAGCCCATCTATGTAAAGTCAGTTTGGCCTTGCATCCAGAGGATGGGATGACAGCAAAAATACCATGTGGGAATTCCCAACAGAGTACCTAAGGGCCTGCTGCCCTCATCCTGACACCACGGCAGCGCAAGAGGATAATCGTCTGGGCTACATGAGGCTGGCTGTGAGGTGTATTTTCACCTGCTGGCCGGAAATAGCAGCACCAAGTGACTGCAGAGCAGCGATGCTCTGGGGGAGGGAATTCGTGCTGCTGGGTTAGCTGCTCACCACTGACATGTCCTCTCAGCCGGTGGGCTGCCTGCTGACTGCCAGATACTGATCTAAAAGAAGGCATACGAACCCCAAACTATTTCATGTCCCAGCATTCAGAGGCGCTGCCACCCCAGCAAAGGCTCTGCAGCAATGTCAGGCTAACGAGAGTCCGTGTGGGAGGGAACAGGGTGCCGCTTTGCTCTCCATGCTAATGCTTTTGCTTAAGCGTAATCCAGCTGAAGGTCTTTTCAGTGCAGCAGAGTTCAGTAGCTGAGTGTGCTGGTTCAGATGGCACTAATGCAATTGTGTGATTAATTTACGTCTGTGCTTTTGTTTGCTGTGCCGGCTGCGGTCAGTGGAGATGGGCAGCGGGATACAGTCACTCCTCCAGTGCTCGCTGTGCTCTGACAAAGATGACTGCTGGCCTCTGAGAGCCCCTTCGGAGCAGGGATGAGTCAGTGCCCCGGGGTAAACAGTGAATGCTATGGTGACACTCACGTTTGAAAGACAGTGAGGTGGAACAAACAAGGTAATTTCTTAATAAATATTTATTTCAAGGAAACATATTTGGCTTAATCCTTTTTCCACTGATGTTAATAAAAGTTATGCATTGACAAAAGGCACTGCAGCATTTGTAAAGTATTTTGACATCTGTGGATGAAAGGTTCTAAATAATAGCTAAGGATTATGTATTCCTCAATGGGAACATGATTTAGCCTGCTGGATAAATTAATAAACACATTGTTGTGTAAGTATGGTAAAATGCTGCTGATGCTTCATGATTACACTTGACATGCTGACAAAAGGAAGCTGAGGATTTGATTTATTTTCTTTTATTTTACTTTTTTTTTTAAATTCGATTTTTCGAAAATTTCCCACTTGTAAGGCTTGCTTGAAAAATCTCCAAGTACTTTCAGTTTAAAGACATTAAATTTCCAAATGGACACAAATATATTCAGCTGCGTTTCACAGATAGAGAAATTGAGGTAGGCAGAAGGTCACTGAGACTTCAATATCATGGGGTCTGTGAACTACAGGCTGCACCCCTGGTCATTACAAGGTACAGAAAGTGATATTTAATTGTCCTCATATGCAAAAACCTCAAAATGGTCTCATGAAAAGAAAGAGACCTGCCTGGTGTAAAACTGTCAGAAAGCAGATGCTGGGTTTAGATATTTAACAATGGCCAAGAAAATTTACCGTGCACTCATGATGGTGTATCTTACATTTTACCCTAAGTGTCACCATGAGCGCTGCAAGCGTGGGAGCCCCCAGGGGGCTTTTTGGGCTGGGTGGGTGTGACACAGGTTCCTGGCTCAGGAGTGTCACCATTAATCCCATCCAGCTGCGTTTGCCCTTGCAGACACTGTGCAGCATTGCTGGTGGGTGCTAAAGCCTGTCCTTGCACTCCAGCCCCAACACTGCAGGGGCTGCTTAATGCCACTATAATTAAGCCAAAGACCTTTCTTTCTCACTTCTTTCACTGAGATCCCTGATCTGATCACGGGCATTTGTACAGTGCTCCTCACTGTGGTACTCGAGAATCATTTAAATACCCCACTTGATCCCAAAACTGAAATATCTAGCACCTAAAAATGATAACTAGTGATAACACATTTACAAACATTAGACTGTGGTACATAACAGATTGGTGTTTGCTACTAAATGCTGGAGAGCCTAGTATGGAGTACTTATAACAAATTATATTTTCTTGTATTTGTAAATATTATGATCTATTTATAACAAATTACAATTACAAATTCTCATGGAAATGGTTATTTTTCTAGGTGCAGCTTACATAATTTCAGCAAAGGAAGCCCACAGAAATCGCTAAGAGTGACATTAGTTATCACCAACTTCCAGTGCTTTTGTCTTAGTCTGGTATTGTATTTACTGCACTTTCAGCAACTCCAAAATTATTCTCCTAGACTTGGACAAAGTAAAGATTAAAAGGTCAGTTTTCAATGGGTGATAGTTTTCTTCAGAGCTGAAGAGGATTTGGAGTTTGTGTTTTGTTTGCTTTTTTTTCTTAATTTTTCCTTCAAATTTCGTGATCTGTAACTGAAAGAGTTTATCACTCTGCCTTCTGTTCTGTCCTGCTCTGCAAAGACTACTTTTGGTGTCCATGCAGTAAGCTGTCAGCCTTTTTAGAGGTTTTATCTTTGTAATGGCTTTATACAACGTGGATGCACTTTTGTCTACAAGGCCACCTTGTAGAAGGTGACAAAAAACCAGTCATATTAGAAAAAAATATCCTTGGGAAATAAGGTCTGTCTAGTACTGGTGCTCAGGGATCCGCTTGTTCCCTGCCTTTGTAAACTGTTTTATCCACTTAGATGACTCATGAGGACAAGGACTGTCTCGTAGGCAGTCCGTACCTAGGACAGGGAGTACCAGTCTCAGCTGAGTCAAGGGCTCTTCCATGCTGGAGGCAATTATGTGCTGATGGAGCCTGCTAGCTATGAAACAATAATGCTGAGATCAATCAGGTCGATAACTAATCTTCCTTTTCTTCTCTTGGATACAGATAATGCAGATTCTCCCCTCCATTGCTCCTCTGGTATTAGTAGGAAGATTTATTTAATACCACAGGAAATGAAGCCAAAGATGAGACTGAAATTCATTTCAACATAGTGAAGACTTTGATTCTTCTGAAAGTCTCTTATAGTTAAGACTTAATGCACCCTTAAGAAAGGGTGATGTCAGTGTCATGGGCTGGCACTTCTAGCTTGCACTGCATTTGCTTGGCGGTAAGGAAGTGCAAAAACCAAGGGTGGGATAAAACTGGGCATTTCTGTATTGTCTCTTTAGAGGAGAGGGGGATGCCTTCCCAAATGCATCTTGTCTTCATCTCACCATTGCAGTCATTGGTGTCAAAACTTTTATTGCCAGGTCTTTATGTGTGAATAGAGTGTCTGGCACAGCCAGAATGCCTCCTGGGGGTCACAGCCTGTGGGTTACTGCAGAGAGCCGAGGCCCAGCTGCCTGGTTTTGTCTTAGCATTTGAACAGGCTCTCTGTTTGGTGTGGGGTGTTTCTCTCTGGACACAAAAGCAGCAGAGAGCAGTGATTCCTTCCTCATGGTACAGCAGCTACTGTGCAGCTTGCTTCCCTGCATCATGCTCTCTTTATTCCTTTCCAAAATGGTTGCAGACAGGAAGCAATTACTTAAGGAACATTGTTAGTAGGATGATCTCTGTCCTACTGACCTTTTCCCAGTCTTGGGAGACCAAACAAGTCCCCTGCTCAGCCCTGCCAAGCATAACGTCTGCCTCTGTGAGACCAGTCTATTGCCAGCCCAGCCTGTGATGCTCCTCTGCCGTTATTACTTCTCTGTCTCCCCATTTCCCACCTCCATGTCTTCTCGTCTCCCACCAGCCCCTTTCCCACAGAAGCCCCCTCTGGTCTCCCCGCATGCCGCTTCCCTGCTCTCCCCTTCCCGGAGCAGCTCCCTCCCAGCCTCTTTCCACCGGGCTGCGCTCAGCCTGGCGGCTGCAGTGACCTTTCAAGCGCATGTAGAGCCGTGTGTGCTGCGGGAATATGCTCCCCTCCACGTGTCAGCACAGACACAGCCTCTCGTAAACTTTTGACCCTTGCTTAGTCCTCTGCCATCCCTGGCAGAACCAATGGCAGGGTTATACGCCCGGGTTTAGTTACCAGTGTCTGGAGACTGCCAGGGAACACGGTGTTGCAGCTCTGATTACACTTACATGGAAGAAAAATACTCTTAAGGCAACAGCTGCTATTTTCTTTTTTGCTGCATTTTCTTTTCCTAGGCTGTTTCTGCCTTTTTTCTTTTTTTTTTTTTTTTTTTTTTTTTTTTTTTTGTTTTTTGGTNTGTCTGCCTTTTTTCTTTTTTTTTTTTTTTGTTATTATTATATTTTTGTCTTTAGGTTGCTACTCAGGTGCCAGCTGTGAAAGGCTATACCCCTTGAGTAATACAGCATGGTGCTTCCTGAGCTGTGTAACAAGTCCCTGTTGTGGGTGAAGGCAAGGAAGAGCATAGAAACAGAGAAAGGTGGTTGCAGTCCTTTTGGGAGAGAGGCTAAAAGGCAGAAGCAGCAAGTCCATATGTCTAAACTGGAGATTTAATGACAGAAATGATGCCTTCCCTGAGTCTGGCAGAAGGAAAATCCCTCCCCAGTCAAAAGCTGCACAGAACACTGTCCCTTGCTTTGTTCCTACTAGTAAATAAATTAAATTACTTTCCAATGAGTTCCAGTGCAACCTTCAGTTCTCCAGTCAGTGGTTTGCTTTTCCTATTTCCAGCACTGCAGTTGTGCTCTAAACAGTTTATAAGCTTCAAAGCCTTGCTTAGAAAATATTTTCAAAAGCATTATCCTTTCACACAAGATATTTGTAACACAATCATTTTCTTAACAGCTTCTGTCACATTATTAAATCAACCTCAATAAGTGATTTCTTTGGACAGCTTCTCACACCAACTTGAGTAACCTCATGAAGTTTGGCTGTGCTCCTTTATCCTCCTCTCCTTGTTCCTTTTCCCTGTTTAACCCCATTAATGGGGAAGCTGAAGCCCAAGTAAGGTGTCTTTCTGCTTCAAAGTCTTTGACAGAGGATAGTGAGATACCCTTCCTTCAAGCAGCAGTTTGAATAATTGTTTCCCAATAACAAAACTTCTTTTAGTTGTTTCTTTGTTGGACTCTGGCACTGCTTCCCTTGAAACCTGCAGCTTCTTAGCTGTTGTGGGTGCCGCCGAGCAGAAGTCATGGAGATACAAACACCCCTAGTGAGTGCATCTTCGTAAGGAAGGCTAAACCCTGGGAAGGCTAAACCCAAGGAATGGCACACGTGCTCCTGCTTACCTGGATTTAAAGCCTAGATGACCACCAGTCCCTCCTACACTTGTGCCTGGCACAGCAAGCCATAGTTCCCACAAACCCAATGGTATCTTGGTGTTCCCCAGGGGCTGCCATTTGCCCTCAGCTAAAAAACAAACTCAGATTTCATTTGAAACCAAATCTACGGGGTGTTTCTTGCTGTTACAGAGACAGAAAGCTCCAGAATACCTAGAATATCACAGATCCAAACAGCTTTCTATTTACAGTTGCTTGATTTTGGAGGCGAGGCTGACTCAGGACTTTCTGTGCTTGACTTGGCAAAGCCCACCAGCTTTCACCAGCCTCAGCCTCCGAATATTTGCCTGCTTCACTTCAGATGTGTATCCCTGCAATGCAGATTATAGGGAGGACATATTGTTATTTCTTTCTTTTCTCCTGGAAAAATATTGTCCTTTTGTATAGTTCAATGGAATCTAAATAAACATTTGCTGTATTTTTGTGTCATTTTGAAACACAGGTTGATTCTGCAGAGAGAGCAGCACGCAGCATTCAGTGTTTGAACTTCTATTTTACTCCATCTGGACTCCATAGCCTTGAAACAAATGTGCCACATCACAGCATAAACTCACTGTGGAGAAATAAGACTAGTTCTAGTTACTGGATTTAACAAATTGTGTTTACAAAGTAGTTGCTTGATTCTTTTAATTTCTTGTTGTATCCTGTTCCATTTAAACTTGGTATCCTATTTTTTAACAGGACAGGTGCCACAACGTTAATGACTGTGACACAGAATCTCATTACCCTAAAAAAAAAAAATCAACAAAAAAGTTTGAAGCTTATTGTCAGCTTTCATGAGAGAACTTGCAGACAGAGCAGGAAAGTGCACAGTCAGGTTCAGGAACCTGATGAGGAATACAGAGAAATGTTAAATAAATTATTACTTATGCATTATTAAAAATAAGTCACACTTCTATAGCTCCTCTCAGATAATGAACTCAAATCCATTTATAATTAATTTCACAACTCCATGTAGGTGAAGGAACTATGCCATGTTGGTTTTATGAGCAAAGAGCTGAGACTTTGACATGTGAAGTGTTTAAAGTGGTGTCGTACCAGGGAATTTTCCCCAAAGGACATTCCAACAGGTAAGTGAGGTGGGCAGGCATCTGGGTTGGTTTTCCAGGTTTTAGCTTCTGGAGCTGGGACTGTCTGTCTGTCCATCCTGGATTGAGTTGGAGTGTGGTCCAATGGGGTCTTCAGATTTTCTCAGTGGGGTACTGACCCAGCACCTCTAACTCCATGGGAACTGGGCTGTTGAAACAGCCTGAAACTTGGAGTTGCCAAAAAGACATTTCACAGTGCAATGCTGTGACCGGATGCTGAGGACTCCTGTCACTGTTGTTAAAACCTGAAAAGTCATAGTGCTGCACAGCAGAAGCAAAAAAAGGCCATAACACAAATGCTGGTTTAACTCATGGATGGGGGAGCTGCAACTGCTGAGACTGGAAGCTGTTGTGCCACGTGCTGATGGGAAGCAGAAGGATGGACTTGTCTGATCTGCTGACATGCGGTGAGGAAAGCATTCAGCTGCTGCTGAACCCAATGGAAAATTAAAATCCTACCCCAAATGATTTTCTGACATGGTATATTCCCAGAAAAAGCAATGACATTTGCTGGCGCACTGACAATAACATGAGTGTTACACATAACACAACCAAGTGTTCTATCAGAGCTGAAGTCAACTGTGCAGCCCAGATTACTTCCACTTTTGTAGACTGCATTGCAGAGTGCTGTGGGAAGCAGTATTTTGGGAAGCGTAATGAGTAGATAATCTGAGCCCTGTGAATGCAGGGGAACGTGACTTGCCCTCCTTTCCCCTGCACTGCTTGGGTTTGTAAATGGCAGATATTTTCTTTTTCCAGCTCTCAGCCATATTTTATTTCTCATGGGCAATTGAATCAAGTTGTACTGTACCTGTGGTATCCTATGACTGTGTTCCTTATCAGGCAGTGGCAATCCTTCTGTAAAACAACTCATCTAAACCTTTCCTTACGCCACTGCCCTTGACCAGATGAAGGTATTCTGTGGTCGGTACCTTCTGCAGCTGCTCACTGCATTGCACAGGGAGCGGCAGTGAGATCCTGAAGGCAAAGAATGCTATTTTTGCTTCTGCACTTTAAATGTGAGCCTTTCTGCCTTTCTCCTAAAATTGTGTGCATTATCAGATCACGTTTCAAATGGAGGCAATGAATTTCTGCATTTAAAACACTTCCCCAGAAAGTGGTGGGCTTTCTTGATAAAGAGGCAGGTAGGAAGAACCTGTTCCATTTCAAATCTCTGAAAATAAAGATCCTGTCAAATTATGTTGCTTCCTTCTCATGTTGCTGCTATTTAAGCTGTTCCAGAGGCTTGTTCTGACTACATTTGGCAAGAGATGCATGGAAGTTGTCTCCAGCATTGGTCTGTGAGGGGCCCAGGGAGTGTCAGAAGGAGGATGATCATGATGAATGCCCACCTTCTCCTGGGGCCAGCAGGCTTCCTCCAGGAATTGAGATCCAGATGGTGACAACAGGTGATTTGCTATTCATATAGCAGTAGAAAAGCTGTCAGGACTCCAGCTGCTGATGGATGAATTTTGGTTCTCACAAGGGGTTTTCTATTTTCTGACCATAAGTTTTAGCTGCACTAAATAAACAGTTTCCTTCCTCAAAGCACCATCCTTTTCACAGGAAATCTTTAGTTAGCTCTTGTTCTGCAGCCTGCTATTGACTTAGGCATTACATATGCTGCAAAACTTGCCCATAAAATGGATTATATGAATCACAGAATCATCAAGGTTGGAAGATACCTTCAAGATCATTGAGTCCACCCATCAACCCAGCGCCACCACAATCACTTCTAAACCACATACCTAAATGCCACACACAGAGGCCTCTTGAACACTTCCAGAGATGGTGACACCACCTCCTCCCCGGGCAACTTATTCCAATGCTTAACCACTTTCAGTGACATTTTTTTTTTTTTAATATCTAATCTGAACCTCCCCTGGTGCAAGTTAAGGCCATTTCCTCTTGCTATTTCACTAGAAACGTGACAGAAGAGACTATCCCCCAACTCACTACAACCTTCTTTCAGATAGTTACAGAGAGCAATAAGGTCTCCCCTGAGCCTCCTTTTCTCCAGACTAAACACCCCCATAAGGAACTGAGCCGCTCCTCGAGCCTCCTTTGATAGACCCTTCACCAGCTCCGTTGCCTTTCTCCAGGCACGCTCTCCAGCACCTCATTATCTTGTAGTGAAGGGCCCAGAACTGAACACAGTAGTCCACGTGCAGCCCCACCAGTGCCAAAGACAGGGACAAACCCTGCTGGCCACACTATTGCTGGTACAGGTCAGGATGCCACTGGCCTTCTTGGCCACCTGGGCACACTCTGGGTCATGTTCAGCTGCTCTTAAAAACCCTAAGGCCCTTTCTGTTGAGCAGCTCTCAAGCCACTCTTCCCCCAGCCTGCAGTGCTGTGTCGTGTTGTTGTGACCCAAGTGCAGGGCCTGGCACTTTGCCTTGTTGAACCTCACCAGTTGTCCTCAGCCCATCACTCCAGCCTCTCTAAATCCATCTGCAGAGCCTTCCTACCCTCCAGCAGATGAACACTCCTGCCCAGCTTGGTGTCATCTGCAAACTGACTGAGGGTGCACTAGATCTTCTCGTCCAGATCATCAATTAAGATGTTAAAACCAGGAGTGTCTCCAAAACTGAGCCCTGGGAAACACCATTAGTGACCTGCCAGGAACTGGATGTAATCCATTCACCACTAGTTTCTGAGCTCAACCCTCCTGCCAGTTTTCTAACCAGTGATGAGTGTACCCATCCAGGCCAGGAGCAGCCAGTTTATCCAGGAGAATGCTGTGGGAAGCAGTGTCAAAGGCTTTACTGAAGCCCCTGTAAACAACATCCACAGCCTTTCCCTCATCTACTGAGCAGATCACCTTGTCACAGAAGGAGATCAGGCTGGTCAAGCAGGACCTGCCTTTCATAAACCCATGCTGGCTGGACCTGATCCTTTGCTTGTCCTGCACGTACCTTTGTGATGGCACTCAAGATGATCTGCTCCATAGCCTTCCCTGGCACTGAGGTCAGGCTGACAGGCCTGTAGTTCCCCAGTTCCTCCTTCCACCCTTCTTAAAGATGGGCATCACATTTGCCATCTTCCAGTCAGCTGGGGCTTCTCACAGTTGTTTTATTTTTTTCACCAGGGCTACTGGTAAATGATTGAAAGTGGCTTGGCAAGGTCTTTTGCCAGCTCCCTCATCCCTCCAGGTTGCATTCTCTCTGGGCCGATACACTTGTGGATGTCTAATTAGCATAGCAGGTCACTAACCATTTCCCTCTGGATTATGGGGGCTTCACCCAAGTCCCCTTCACTAACTTTCAGCAGGTTATCCTGAGGACAAGCGGGTTTGTATTAAAGATCAAAGCAAAGAAGGCATTAAGTACCTCAGCCTTTTCCTCATCCCCTGACTCCTGCATCCAGCAAAGAATGGAGAATCTCCTTGGCCACTTTTTTGCTGCTAATGTTTTTAGAGAATTTTTTTTTTGTCTATAACAGGAGTGGCCAAATTAAGTTCCAGTTTGGCTCTGGCCCTTCTAATTTTCTCCCCAGTAACCTCACAATAACCTTATAGTCCCCCTCAGGTTACCTGCCTCTCCTTCCAGAGGTGGTACACTCCCTTTTTCTCCCTGAGGTCCAGCCTAAGTTCTCTGAAGATGTAATTAATATTGTGATATTCTTCATAATCTGGTGAACAGCTGACTCTTATCTCTGTGTGTTTGTGGAAAAGCGTGAAGAGAAGAAATCTATGCCAAGTAATGGCCATATGAATAATTTCTTTGACACAAAACTATTTTGTATCTTTACAAAGTCTTGCATCCCTATGAAAGCAGAAGTTACCTAGGCAGCACATTTTGCCTCTGGGGCAGTATGCTCTTTTCCTATATTTGTTTGTCACTTTCTAGCAACAATATTATTTACTTTATCAGGATTCATCATTTATAATCACTTGTTAGAAGTTTTCTGACTCCACCAGCAATTATTTTGCCATCCTGCACTACGCATTTTCACAGCTCATGTTTACAGCTGTGGTCTTCCGAACCTCCAGAACACAGGAAAAGGACATCAGATTAAATACAGGTTATCAGGCTGAAAAAGGATGAAATTCCTGTATTTTGTAATAAAGATATGGCAAGAAAACACTTATGTTTTTTTAAAATAAATAGAATGGATGTAAGATCTGAAGAACAGAATGAAGTATGGGTTTGGGATTTGATTGTAATTTTAGCAAGTGAAACATGACATTAAGATTAGAAGGGAAATATTTGCTGAAAATAAGAAAAGGTTACCTCAACTTTTTGGAATTACAAGATGGTATTCAAAAGAGGTATTTTTACACCCACCAGGGAGCCATACAGGGTTTATGCAGATTTGACATTTTCTTCTTTCTTCTCTATTTGTATCTGGAGCCCAGGGTGAGCAACCTCCTTTGTGTTTGCTCTTGCTAAATATCTTTGTCTGGGCAGCTGTTGATTCAAGCCCTGTGAATAAATAAAATGAAGAGGACCTCCTGCATGATTCAAAAATAAATGCTATTTTCTGAACCCCGACTTCCCATTTGTGGTGTTAGCATTATCTTATTAGACAAATAACTGGCCTCACTTCCCTCCTCACAAGCATATTAGCTTTGCACTTCCAAAAGCTGCAGCAAGTGAACTTTCCTGATATTAATGGGAGGTGACAGCAGGCGAGGGAAGATGTTGCCTTTGTCCAAGAGGAGGAGAAGCTCTGTGAGCCCAGTGTGCCTGCAGCACTCCAGCTTCATGCACAGATTTTATTCTCAGTGCTTGTGAGTGTTACTGAGGGAAATCAAAGACAAAATCCTTTAAGAATTCTGTCCGGTCATCCCCCTGCACACTGCCTCTCACCATTGCTTAGGGAGGACTATCCATGGAAAAACTTCAGTGGTCACTGGGTGCAAGCATTGAAAAATGGGGTCAGCTGACAGAAAATGCATTCATTTATAATAATTATAATAGCAGCAACAATTCCATTAGCCTCATATGGAAATGGAGACACTGAAAAGCACAATTTGCTGAAGCTGGGAGCACCAGGTGGGCTTGGGATGTCAGTCCTCCCCTTTCCAGGTCTCTCTTCTAATGACTAGACCAAATTTTGTGATCCCAACACATGATTGCTCCCTGATATTCTTTATTAAATGTGACTAAGACTTGTTAGGGGAGCCTCACGCAGCTCTTCGAGGTTCAGGTGTCCTCGCTGACCCTCAGTTTTATTTGTGCTGCCTCTTGAGAAGCATCAGGCAGTTAGGATGAACGTTCCTCCCCTGGCAGCTCAGTGGCTCTGATTGTATCACTTAGCTCACACAAGCCCTGTTTCACATCCTGTCAGCGTGTTCGAAGGCTACAGCGCTTAACTCCACCCTGTACCAATGTTTCAGCTCCTGTTCCTTTCGGACAGTCCAACATTAGGGAGGAGGGTGATGAAAAAGATAAAATCACAGGGACAATATGCCGCAATGTAAGGAGACATGGGAGCTGTCAAACAGAAAGGGGAATGGATGCCATGGCCTCACCAGACATGGAAGAAGCCTGGGAAACCCTGGATAAGTCATATATCCCAGTATGACCTGTGGGAAATATTACCCCATGGCTGTCAATCTGAACGACACATTGATGCCCCAGCCTCCAGAGCTCGTGCAGGTTGTGGGGGTTCCCTGGCTGGGCAGCTGCTCTGCTGCAGTGAACATGCACTGTGGAGGAGATGGGGCTGGAAGGTGTCCAGATCACATGTCCAATGCTTAGCAGGGGTGATTTGACAGGGCTGCTGTGAACTCAGGGAAGATTACTCTAAGCAATCTCTATCCTCACCATAAATTTTAGAAAGTGCAGGCATTTTCAGTGTTCTGGAGTTTCCAGTGTGTTAGAGCAGGAGGCAGTTGAGACAGATAAAAGTAAATACTGATCATGTCTACAACTGTGGTCTTCTCAACCTCCAAAACACCTGAAAAGGACATCAGATTAAATACAGGTTATCAGGCTGAAAAAGGATGAAATTCCCATTAGTCACCATGATCAATTAAATGAAATTTAATTTGCTTTCCAAATGTATCCAGAAGACAAACCCAAAGCCTCCAGAGGACAAGCCCAGACAAAATGGACTGTTCTCATTTCTCTTCAAGTAAATGGCAAATATGAACAACTTCCAGAGTTATTGGTAGCTGTGTGGCAAAGCTGCCCCTGGCATGGTGGCAGCTTGAGCGGATGGAGCTGAAGCCTGTCTGAGGAGTGTGTTTCTTTGGGAAAAGCCAGGCTTACACATTCAGCAGCTGGAAGAGGAAAGGAATATTTTGGGGTGATATAGACCAAACTGCCTGAAAACAGAACATGAAGTCACAGAGAGTGCAAGTATAGCAAGGCAGGATGAACACATGCTGAGAGAAAAGATGAAACTAGGTCATAAAATATGAGAACAGAGGAGAAACCACACATCATTCATTAGCAATTCCCAGGTTACTTGGCATCTCAGATCAAGTGTCTGGTCCAGGGACAGATTTCACAGGGACCAGAACGATTCCCATTTTCAGCTAACTTTTAAAGAAAACTCAGGTTTTGCAAGTATTATTCCAGAAACTGAAGGAATTTCTGACATTAGCTGTCTCTCGTATATCAGCCTGGTGCAGCCACACAGCTGGGCTGTATCTCCTGGGAGAAGGGGACAGCTCTCTTTCCTTTCCTCAGTGGCAGCAGTGTGCCAGCCAAGGGAAGTGGCAGCCTCCAAGCCTTTGGGAGATATGCAATGCCTTGGGGCACCCACATCTTCTTAACAACTTATTTCAAGGGTAAGACAAGCCTTAAAACAAGGTCCTGGGCTGTCTGTTGAGGTTTTTATCAAGTGTACCTTTAGCACTTTAAGCTTAATCAAAATCTGCCTTGAAGCTTATCCGTGTGAGAGAGCAGCTCTGACTGCAGCTGGGAGCACCACAGGGTGGTTGACTTCTCCTTGCCGGGTGAGGTGCACGCAGCCTGAGAGTGCTCTCACTTCTCAGCAGCTACGAGGGGCTATTATATCTACGGTTTCTCTGCTGTAAGCAGTTTCATCACCTAAGTAGAGATGAAAACATTGGTACAAACCCCTGAAATCAGGATTGATGCAAAAAATTGTTCTACTATACAGGTATAATCAACTGATGGGAAGCACACCACTGACTACCTGCTATGGATATGAGTGGAAGAAAGAGCATGAAAGAAGCCCTCATCTTTCTTGTATTTAGCTCCTTTGCTGTTATTATAACAGATTTGTTATACTCACCATGTCTGGTGATATGAACTCCTGAAGGGGCAGAAAAATGTTAGGACCATGTCTAGCACTGACTTTCAAATGTCCATGGTCCCAAACACAAGGATGGCACTGCTCCCAGGAGCATGGCACTCCGTGGATCCATTAAATACTAATAGATTTGTGGTAAACCATAAACTACTGGAAGTCTGTCAAACTACCTGCTGTGCTGCTCTAAACCTGAGCCAAAGTGGGACTTCCAGAAGAGAAATGAGAATTTATTTACAGTATGGACATCTTAGAGTCCCATGTAACAGGAGTGTTTGTTTTTCCTCAGGGTGCTTGAACAGACCTGTATGGGTAAAGTTTGTCTGTTTGCACATTCTTATAAATGATATTGAGCTGCAACAGAACCTAATCTTGACAAAGTTGTCTCTGTTGCTATGGGATAAACTCTAAGAGACCCAAAGGTGCCTTCTAGTATTACATGAAAATATTGTTTCCAATCCAAGTAACACTTTTCCAGCTTTCTCTTATTCTTTCTCATTCAAGAGATTTGTGCCTGAATTACCTTGTTTTCCCAGGAATGACAGATATTTAGCCTGAAGGGATTTTGCTTACAACTTCTGTTACTTTACAACGTGTCATTGACTTATGTTGCAGCACAGTAATGTTCACCAAGACAACATGATATGAAGTTACAGGTGGTGTGATGTGAGCCATAGGCTACCCCAAGAAATAACTCTCTTTTCCCTTCAGAATCAAGTATCTGTCATTACTTAGGCTTTTTTTTTCCAAGTATTTTAAGTTTTCATCTAACTGGAAAGGTGTCTATTCTGGTCATGGTGTTTTTTTCATTTTAAAGGCATTGGAGCATCTGAAGCTCCAGCTTAATGAGAGTCACTTTCTGAGATGGCTGAGTACGTCTTAACTTTTTCCTTAAGGATGATGTTGTATTCTGGTAGACCGTATGAGACTTGTCACATAATGCCAGTGGTTTGATAATTTGTGAACTTCAATTGTAACTGCTTAAAAGTTAGTGTTTGATAAACACATACACATTGGCTAATAAAGATTATAAAGACTATTGGTGTGTGGCTGAGAAGCGTAAAGTACATCAGTCATTTATAAGTAGCCACGTTATGTTTATTTACTATTATATTAATTATTTTTTGCTAATATACATATAACCCTGCAAAACAGGATCTCCCATTCCATCCACTCTTCCCAGTGTCCTGTTAGACTGGGGTCTAAGGTATTATTGGAGAATTATTTCCTTCACTGTCTACAGTTACTCTTGACTTAAAGACACAGGTTATTTGTGGATGTCTTGCACATATGCAATAATGATAGCCATGTACATACTGCAGGGATTTCTGGTTTATGTGGTCGTTTTGCTTATTGGCCTACCTTCCCAGGATTTATACTGAATTTCAAATCTGACATTCATTCAAGTAGCTACCATTTAATACCTTAATAAATGAATGCTTAGTAGTGACAACATGTTAAGCCTATCCATCAGGCATTGCAGGACTGCAGGCAGAAGTCAGGGGCTTTCAGAGTTTTTCTACTGGGCCTCCCCCATCAGTATCTCTTCAAGAACTAACAATTACATCCTGGAAGGCTAGGACAGATATGTGCATCTGGTTTTGTTCTACCGATTCAGAAGAGTCAGTGACCATATATTTTAGAACACTGTGTTTTTATCTGAACCCTGAACTGTTGGTTTATGGCAATTCACAGGAATAAAAATCGTCCAGGGCTGTTTCTAAACTGGCTTTTGGGTGGTATTTCATGTACAATTAGTCCAGCCTCTTGATGGATGACCCTTGGTTAGCATGATCTATATTTATTGCTGGAAAGGATCGTTAGTTAACATGTGTAATAGCTTTAAAGGTGCTTGGCATTAGTAAAGTGTATAGACTTAGAAAAATATGGAACTGATAGTAGTATAAAATGATACCAAAGCTAAAACGTAGAATCTTGGTTATTACTTTATGGGTATGTAATCTGAATAAGGTGAAAATGAGATTAAACTGTTGGGGTGGTCTATTTGCTGGAACCAAGCTTCCTGGCTCTTAATGACTTTGCCCTTTCCGTAGTGCTGAGCAAGGTTTGCATCCTGCTGTTTCTTCTTGTGTCTCATGTCTAACAGCTTCAAGACTTATCTTTGTCACACTATAATTGGTTTCACTGGAAATACCTGTCAAAAAGCAAGCAGGAAATGGGAGAAAATCCCCACATTTGTATGGGCTGATATATTCTTATACACAATTAACATAAGGCACTATGTGTTGGGAAGAGTTTTTTACGAAGAACTCATTGACTTTTTTTTTACATATTTTATTCAGATTTAGTTTTAAATAGGAAATCTTTTTCAACTAAATCTTTATGATTTATGATTTTACTAAATCTTTTAGTAAACCAAACACAAAGAGAAGGCTGTGCACTAAGCAATTGCTGTAAGTAATCAACAGAAAGAAAGTACATATAGTACTTGTACAGATCCTTCAGTTACTCAGCGTAATTCAGGGTATGTGTACTTGATAATTTTGCAACAAAAATTGCTTTTGTGGCGTATCTTCCAGATTTAACCTGCTACAGATACTTCTGAGTACTTGCAGCTTCTGAGCACTCATTAACTCTAAAAACTATGCTATTCAGGGAAACTAGTAACAACATCTTACCAGCACAGGAATTCAAATGCTACTGGAGAGTGACTGGAGATACAAGTCTGTAAATGACTTGAATAACAAATTCTCTTAACTTTTGCTTTATCCATCTTCTAACGCACAAAGAGAAACTTAGTTTTTGGTTTTATTTGCAGACAAAGGGGCGTTTGCATTCTACCTTCGCCATCTGCTCTCCTGTTCCCTGTGATGGTGGGATAGCAGTACAGTATTAATCTGTGGCCCACTCGGAGCACCCACAGGTTGAGGGTGGGCTAAGCATGGAAGAACATGAATAAGCTTGAAATTATCCATCAGAAAGAACCCAAATGTGTGGTAGGTAGTGAGATTGACTAAATACAAAATCTGTCACAAAATGCTGAAGCTTTTTTGTACCAAACTTGCTGCTGCTCCAGCAGGTAATTGCTACTGAAGTACAAAATTAGTTCATTAGAAGGAGCTCCTGTCTTAAAAAGCTTGACCTATGACATACCAGAGATCAGACTGAATGACCCAAAAATCTCTCCCTCTCGCCTACAAAGACAGGAAGCAATCAAAGAGAAAACCCACCACCAGCAGCAATAACAAAACTGGATCATTATCCAGTCATACACTGACTGAACTGGCACCTAATGGCAAACTGTCTCTGTCCTGTCCAACTTCTGAAGCTGCTTTTTGCAGCCAAAGTTATCCACAACCCTCAAGTGTGAATTGTAATTAATTTCAATCACAGTTTTATGGCTATAAGAGCTGTGGCTATAACATCTAGCAGACAAATCAAATTCCTTTAATAATCTAACCCTACATTATCACCTTTTAATTGGATTCATCCATTAGAAAAACCCCAGCAAGAAGGATGGTCATGAAGAAGGATGAGACTAATGGCAACAGCCACAAACTGTACAGACCTTTCCTGCAGGGACACAGAAACTTCAAGACCCCCTAGACATCTGCTTTAAGCTTCCTTCCAGGCAGCTTTGTTGTGGACCTATCAGCACTGTAGATTAAAAACTTGTGGGTTTTTTAAATTGTATTTTAGTCTCTACTCTGAAGAGGCTTTGTAAATGCTGGCCAGACATACATGGAGCTGTGCTACAGGTTAGAGGAAAAGTGATTTCTGTTACAGACAATGCTGCTTGCAACACTGAGGTCACAGCGCTCCAACGCGATCCTGCCGCAGGGATGAACACGGCTCCGATGCATTGTGTGGTGCGGTGTCGCCCTCAATTAACTGAAGGCGCTTTGCCCCAGGGGCTGCCGATTCAGCTGCTTGCTGCAGCTCACACCGAACTAACATACAACGAAATCGAAAGATTCTTCCAGGATTCACAGCCTGCTGATTCATCTGTTGTTGCACTGTGCTGCTGTACTCATTACGGCATTTGATTTCATTTGTGCAGTGCTAATTGTGAAAAATATTCTGTCAGGCCCTTGTTATGGGGCATGAACGATCAACAAAGCAAATTGCTGCTGCCTTTTGGGGCAATCAAAATACACCACGTAAGATAAGTTTGGAATGGCTTGCAGATGCTGCAGTGTAGGGAGCTCAAAAGGTTTTAATCCTTGTCTAGAACTTCGTATATTTTGGGGGGAGGGGAGGGGAACGGTGAGGTTTGTTTAGCATCCCCTTTGCCCAAGCATATTGTGTGAAGGATTCCTTAACATACATAATCCTTTTCCCTTTCAATCTTCATGCATTCCCCAATAATTAAAGAATAATGAAGTCGGATCCATGTTCTATGGGGCACTGTTTGCTAGAAGAAAAAGAGTTACTCAGATCATTAACCTGAGCAATGAAAGCAGTAAGCAGCATCTTATAAGCACCTGTGAGAAACTATCAAGCTGCCACACTGGATTAAAAACTGAAGTTGTTATTACTCATTCCTGTTCCAGTTCATACAGAAATAGGCTTATTTACTATGCAATTTGAAAATTACTTTGAGTTAATAATATGACATTCAAAAATTCCCAACACTTGTGTTTAAACTGCTAAGACAATTTTCTTTTCTGGTACCCTTCTAAGTTTAGTAATGACAGCTGGAAAGAAGTGAATACAGCAGATCAAAGGATGAAGCTTCCCTCTAAATTCTTGCTTTTTGGAAGCAAGTAAAATCTTAACTAATGAGAATTACTGGTAACTAAGATTCCCTTTTAAATAGTTTGTGATGAATTTCCAATAATATAAAATTAAAATGGACAAAATAAGACTCCATAAAAGATGCTGCATGTATTCAGCCAATTATGCTTTTGCGCTTCACACCATGTGACAGCAATTAATGAGTGTTTCTGTCACCTACACAATGCTCTATGGGAGAAACTGTGGGCACACTTCTCTAAGCTCCCCAGCATCCACCTTCACCAGCTACAACAGTCAAAGATGAGGGTGGAGAAGTAACAAATAGCAAAAAAAAAGACATAAGATTCATAAGCATGTTTAGGATTGCTCCTTAAGTGAAGACATTCCCTTAATATATCAGAGAAACATAAAAAGATTTCAAAGGTCTGTTTTAGGATGTGCCATTTCAGATTGCCTTAACATCCCACATTTCTTAAAGGTCTTTTAAAAAGGTCAGGTTCAGAATTCATGCAAATTTATTCCTTTTAGCTAAAACACAAAGTATGACAGGAAGTCTTCATTTGTTGTTAGTAGTAGTATTCTTATAGTTAGATTGATCCAAATATTTATTTAGCATCAGTGTTTTTGTGGTAGCACATGTAATCACCCCATCAATGCCTTGTTCTCAACTATTAGTTCTTAAGTCTGCAAGCTTCTAAACACTCTTCTCCCTCACTGAGATCCAGAATAAAGTCCCTCCTGGGTAGAGAGGAACACATGCATTTATGCGATTTTGTACCAATTCTGTGGAGTCTTTCAAAATGTTAAGACTACCAACCTGGATTTTCATGGTAATGAGGGTGTAATTTAACTTACATAAACAAATGAGACCAACCATACAAATTGAATTTATTTAACTCATACAGTACAACAAGGAATATAAGAACTTTTGCTTTACGTATGTATTAAAAATTCTTTTTAAGTATTTTCATTTTAAACCCTAACATTCAGTAAGAGAGTATACTACCCAAAGCCAAGTTTAAAGATCAGTTAGGAAGTATTTTTATTCTGTTACTTCACAGATTGTCACATGGGAATGTTTAAAACGAATTTTTTTCTGCATAGAAGTCAGAAAAAAACCCTTTCCTGTGATCTCTTGTGTACATAGCTGCAAAGTGTTCTAGCTGCAATTGAATAAGTGTTCTCTTTTAAGATGACAAGAAATTGAAACAATCTTTTCCTGCTACTCAAAGTAATGCAAGCTTTGCCACAGGAATGCATTAAGTATAGTTCATCTACTTTGTGCTGGTGTTCTCAAAATGCTGTATAGGACATTTGCGCTGGCTAACTTCTTACATAATAAAAATATGCTCATCAGAGCATAGCAAAGTGCTCTTTTAACTGTTTGATGAGCTGCTGTGTATCAACATGGCCTGGAAATGCTTCTTCAGACTTCTGAGCCGCTGTGTAACTTCTCTGAAGATCTCCAACCTGTAAGAAACACACAAACTAATTCTGAAAATCCAAGCACTGCAGTGTTTGCATCATGTATTCTTTGCATTCTGTGCAGTACATTTCTGATGCTCGCGAATATTAAACACAGCTGGTCCTAAGAGTGAACAAAGTCAATATAAAGACATTTGGACTCAGGATTATGTCGCACTTACATCAAGGGATGAGAACAAAAAGACAGAAATGTGATTTTAATAGGAGGGATGCTTCAAGACATCAACTTAACTTATTCCATTTCATGCGACTTCTTGGAGAATGGACAAGGTACACACCATGCCCAGTGCTTGAAGTAAGGAGGAATAAAAAATAAAAGTTTTGCTTTTAAACTCCATAGAAGCTCTACTGAATATACAAGCAAAACACAACCCATCAGGCCTCTGTAAAAAACACAACTCCATGTGGTTTTCTGCTTCCTCACAGAGATGCACAACAGCATTGGAAAACTAATGGTTTTCAACAGCTCCTCTGTTGCTTTTAGAAGGAATTGTTTCCTACTTACGGAACTTCAATTTTTCCTAAATAGCCATCCTTTTTTTTAAGGATTAAAAGGAAAGCATCTCAGAAAGTGGGTTCAGCAAAAAAGAATTCAAGTGTTTGGGAACACATCTAGGAGTGATAACTCCTGTACGGAAAGGAAGGAGCTATGTCACTCATAGTCAGGAGTCAGGAGGCCTTTTTTGCCTACACATCACTCAACACAGAGCTTCAGCGCAGCAAGAATTCTCTGAAGGAGAATCTGAAAGGTCCTGGCCAGAGAAGTAATTTTCTGTTAACCATGGCCTTACACTAAATGGAAGGATTTCATTGCCCCACTGCACCAACACCTGGCTGATGTGGCCGTCTGTCTTCTCCCATAACCTATGAGGGTTCTTTGTGCAAAATCTACGTAACAAGACATTTGCAGAGTAGGATTTACTCCCTAATCATTAAGTAAAATATGCAATTATTCAACACCCTCTTGTGTTTCACAATGGAGAGGATACGCTTACAAATTAATGGGTTATTCTCTTCTTGATGCGTGTACTTCAGCATCTGTAGGAGTGGAGCTGCCCACACAACACAGAATCATAACAGAATCATGAAGGTGTAGGCACAAGCAAAGGAGCAATTTTTTTCTTGTGAAAAACATAAGGACTTGTACAAGTTTCTCTTATTAACAGGAATGTTGGACACTGTTAATACAGTGCCTTAGACACTCTGGATGAAAAAAATTCAGAGGTTGTAAAGCTGAATAACAGACTTTCCTATTGAGATCAGTAAGATATTATCAGTAAAGGATATTCTTTCTGTCATTACTGATTAATCATATGATATTATTTCACTTCACATTCTGAAAAAGCTTATGATTGAAAAGACTGTAGATGGAATTGTTAACAAATTGTTCATCTTCTAGGCATTTGGACAATTATAAAGTTACTTCATAGCCAGTTGGCCTCATTTATTCTCAAAAGCAAACACTGGAATGGCTCCTTTGACACACTTCTAGGTATTAAAATGAAAATGTAATTTAGCATTTTCCTTGAGTTTATGCACTCTGTATTCTTTTGGCACCTAAATCTGGAATTCTCAGTAATAACAACAGAAAACCACCTGCCTCACCAAGGCTCAATTTTTAGATTACAAGAACAGGGTAATGCATTACCTTCTCTGAGAGAATGGCGACATTGAAATGGGGCTCATACATGTGAGGTGCTAAAGATGAAGCAGTCTGCAGCAAAGCTCTTGCCTATGCAGAGAAATAAAAAAATAATACAGTGAACTCTGGGAGGGAGACTAACAAGAATCTAATGCAATATTCATATTCTTGAAAGAAATCATTGTATGTTTTCTTTACTAACTCTTTACTAAGAAAGCTATTTTCAACTAGGTTACATCAATAGTGAAGGTATAACACAGTCAAATAGCATTGAAATGAATAAACTCAACTTTTGGTTGAGTCAAAAAAAAAAATTATTGGGACATACTCAATTCAATTTTAAACACTGAGGAGAATATATCAAGTACATTAAATAAACCCCAAATAATTTAAAGAACACCCTGTTGTATTTATCTGTTGTCTCTGACAGCTCTGTCTTAAGCATCCCTGAAACCATAAATTTTATCATATAAATGACAGCTTTCACAGTCAAACATTTTAATAAAATCAGGGTTTTTTTCTCACTAGCAAAATAGAGGCATAAAGAAGTAAAACAAACTAAGTATCAGAGTGTATGCTGTAAATCCAATACAAAATTAAGGCCCGCTTGTGAAAGACTTTACTAAAAAATGGAGAACTTAAAGGGGAAAACTCCAAAACTTTTAAAAACAAAAGTAACTGTAAACTGTGGTAGAACTGAGCTAGGAACTTATTAAAACTCCCTACATCTGAAAAATCTGAGTACGTGCAACAGTATTTATGAAAGAACATTGTGAAATAAAATCCAAGACAAGCAAAATATCATCCCTTTTTTTATTCTTCTGTGCATAATTTTATTGCCAAGATAATCCCAATTTTTAATTATACATGTGACATGGGAAGAAAACTGAAAATTTTAAGCTAAAAACTGAAGTGGACAGAAAGCTACTCTAATGGAAAGACTCTGCAGTGCTAGGTATGTTCCACTAGGGAATTAAATGTCTATGAACTTACTGATTATGAAACTGAAACGAAACCCAATGTTTATTTGTCACTGGAAACATCCAGTCCCAGGTTCATTTCAGTGTTTCCATGGTAATTGCTAGGTTATCTGAATAAAGTTAACTTCTCTCTAAGAGAATTTGCTCTTTAAGAAGGTATTTACAAGTCTTCATAATGTACTGTAGCTCTGTGAGTTATATATGAATCCATCAAATCAGCTATCTCTCATGCGGTTTAAAACAAGCCCACAATAGTTCAAAGTGTCCAAAAAACACATATTCATTTTCCCTGAATATGTACAAAAATGGTTGCATTTAATCCACCATGCATGTCAATTATACACCTAAGCACAATGCAGCTTAGTATACTCACATTAGGTAAAACGAACCACCAAGCTTACTGAATCAAAAGTATTTATCAACAACCTGCTGCTTTGTGAATGTCTAAGGTTACAACGTAAGTTGTAACCAAAAGTACATATTCTATCACCATCTGTTAAAACCAGGTGGGGCAGGGTTCTTGTCTCCTCCATGACACATCCCTGATAACTCCCTCCAGGGGATATCTTCTGTTAATGGGCCATCCAGCCTCACTGCGTGACTCATAACATTACATCATCCCATTGTGAGATGCTCCGCCCAGGGGGAGGAACCAAGCATTCCTACCTGGATGTATCTGAGGTTTGGAACACCACAGGCAGCCCTTACCTACTGGATTCCCAGAGGACAAGAGCTACATAACCACCACTGGACCTTCAGAGGAAGACCAGACCCTTCTACAGAATCACTGCTTCAACAGAACCTCATCTATCACTTCAGGAGGACTGCAGCCACCATTTAATCAGACTGCTACCACCACCCTGCCTGACAGGGTGTCGGGTCATATCCTGGCTCTGTCGGTGCTTTTTTTATTTAGACAGTGTTTTACTATTGCATTTGTCTTTAATTTTCCTATTACATTGTAGTTCTGATTTCGAGTCTCTCACTGGTTTGCTTTCAAACTAGTACAGTGACAAAATTTTAAAGCAATCTCCTTGCTAAAAAAACCCCCAACTTTCAAGAGCTAATCTGATTGCTCTCTTCTGCCACCCAACAAAAGTATGTTATCTACATTAATAAACTGAATATACAGTCAAAGTTGTCATTTAAGTGATGATTACAAAGTCATGGGGTTTGCTTTGGGTATCAATCAAAAAAAAAATCTCAACAACTGAAAAGCTATTGTAAACATTGCTTGTCTTTAATGATGTACTTGGATATGCCAAAGAATGAGCAGTTTAATAGGAGATGGCATGACCATATGAAGCTTACACTGAAACATATATAATAGTTACCATGTTTTCTGCCTGTAAGAGTTAAGTTAGATGTTCATATGATACCTCCACCTCAGAGAAATGACATGTTTGTTAAATACAAAAGGGCTAAATGAAGCATTCTGTTAGGCTGAGATTCAGCACTGACCTGTTCAATGTGACCTTTTCGCATTTCCAGCACAGCCAAGTTGTTGTAAGCTTCTGCATAATCGTTTTTGTTGACTAACGTTAGCTTGAAACACTGGTAAGCCAGATTCAGATCTCCTATGCCCTAAAAGTAAGACTGCATTTTAATTTGTGAAAAGGTTGGAAAAAACATGCATCTGTTTTCTGGAGTATCTTTTCACCCGTAAGTACTAAAATGGCATGCAAACTACAATAAAAACATGCTGATCAGAAATGCATGTGCTTTCTTTCCAGATTCTCTCCTTTTTTCCTTATTCTTCCTCTAGACAGAATCATTTCTCTCCAGCACAAACTTCCATGCTCCAAGTGATATTCACTTCATCTAATTTAACTTTTAGATGATTAAAGTGTCATCTAAAGATTACGCTATCCGCTACTGTCTATAGCAGGGTAAGAAAAACTGAGATGTCTCCAGAGAGGAAGTCATCTTGCCTCTCTGTCTCTACACATATTTAACTTAAGGGAGATTCACTTCTCAGATGGAGCAGCTGACTACTACTACTGTAGTGTTATGACTGACACTGACACAGCATCAGGTTAAACATAAAAAGTGACAAATTCTGAAAAATACAGTCACATCAGTTCAAATTTCAATGTTTTAGGCAGTATAAATTACTGTGTTTATCCTAGCTGCAGTACAAGCAAGACAAACAGTTGTGTTTCTGACTCAAATCATTATCAGCAATTGAAGACAACTCATGTTAGAAAGCTGTCAAAAACTTAATTCAGCAAACTTATTCTGGGCATGCAGCTAAAGAGAAATCTAACACAACTTCTTGAAGAACATCTGCAAAAATGGGCAAGAATTTAAGAAAATCTGTGTAGAAATTTAACAAGGTTTATCACACAACTACACAATATTTCTATAGCTGCCTCTAAGACAGAGGAACATACCTTCTCAACTATGGCCTACTTAGTGCTTCAGCATTGGCTACTTGCTGTTGAATGTGTATTTTTAGGACAAGAGAATCATTCTAATGCTCCATGTAAAACAAATAACAGTTCCTAGAAAAATATCTTGAATTCCATTTTTTTTGGTAGATTAGCTTGTTTTGCAGCCAAAGCCTTCAAGGGCTGGTATATGTTGCAATTTTTTTAGAAAGATGGGAAGGTTAAAGACAGTGGAGAGTGAGCATCTTCTAGCAGGAGAAAGCCACATTCTGTAAAGTATAGAGTTTTTTTTCTCTTGCTGCTTCTTCCCTACTGAAGTGCAAATAAACATTCCATTTGTACTGGACTTTATCCTGTACACTATCAGGTTTTGTATTTCCAAGTAGGGAAATTACTCCTTCCTAGTTTTGTTTTTTTTTTACATTTTTTATAAATCATATTTATTCAGAAAGATTGTTAATATTTGTCATACCACAGCCACATGTCCCAAGTTGTACCACACATCTGCTGTCTCCTCCTCATTTTCAGCCAAAAACAGTGCTCGTTCAAATGAAGACAGTGTCATATCATATTGCTGGGCATAGAAGCAACAGAGGCCCAGATTGTTAAAGAGCTGGCAGTTATAAACACCCATCTGCAGGAGCCGTCTAGATTGAAAGAAAACATTTGTTTAATGTATTTTTTTCATTAATTTCAAGTAGGAGTTCTACTCTAAAAGACAAAGTTCTCTCCTCCTTTTTCCCTATTCTGAGGGGGTATAAAAACCAGGTGTTACAGTCTTACACTTGGTAGTTTCATGAAGGGCAGTGCAGGGTATTTTGTATTAGAATCCAAACTGTGCAAAACAGTCTGTGCAAATTAATAACTTCTGTCTTCTTGACTGGGTCACATGATCTGACTTTACTGTAAGACAGAGATGCAGCAGACTTTATCTGTTTCCTCCTTCTAATCCCTCGACATCAATCAAGCTGTAGTTTGCTGCAGTTTAAAAAACTCTTTAAGACTTCAATTTTTTTGCTTGATTTACGTCCTTCAGTACCTATCTAATTAGTAATAGTACATTTAGATGTGAATCTACATTAATCTTACACGTCAAGTATAACTCAGATTTTGATTCACATTGATATTGTTTAATGTGTCATTTTAAATGGAGATGCATTATAAAAAATCTGTTTATTAATATTTATAGGAAAACCAGAAATGCTACAGGGCTAGGGAAAAAGAGGACTGCTGTCTGCAGCATGACTGTGAGTTTCTGAACCCAAAGCACAAAAGAGCTCAAGTCCAACAGAAATGTGATGGTAGTGCTCCTATTGACTTAATCTGCTCTTAGCGAGAGAACGTCAGGCACTGACTGCATTGAAATAAAAATCAAGCAGCAGTGTTTAACACTATCTTTTCACTGCTTTCAGTAAAACACACAGGAAGACTAGCCCACGTTCCAAGTCAGGGATTTTGTGGTCACAATTGCTGGTCACTTTAGGTGGAGTAAGGGCTAAATAGGAAGTCCTTGTGCCTTCTGCATACAATTGAAGTTGAGAGTAAGATCCACTGTTTTCAAACTGCCTCATGCTGTGAAAGAACTTTCCTTGTTTACTAGTTGATGGTAACTGTTTCGATAATCTTTGTTGATACTTCTACGTACTTCTCATGTAATGATTACAAGTTTTGAGTGATGTAATTATCACTGTATAAGAAGATACAAAAGTTAGTAAACTGATTTTATGGTGATATTTGTCCAAATGCTCATTCATCCTCCCATGCCTATCTCCTAATTAAATTTTTTTCTGCATTACAAAAATCAACCCTTTATATTACCTTCCCAAATATTCTGTTCCCCCTCCCTCCCTCTGCATAAGTACAGATACCTGTAGAACCGCAGAGCTATCTCAGGTTGGTCTGAATAAAAATGGTTACTGCCAATGCATGCAATGGCTTCCACATGAGTATTGTCTTGTTTTAAGACGTCTTTATAGTACTCTGCAGCCGAGGAGATATTGTTCATTTCCTATACAATTAGACAAAAATTCCAATTACTTCTACTGCTTATCACCTATTTTTAATGTGGAACTTATTAAAATGCTAATCTACTGAGTACTTTATCTATGCCCTGTACAGTACCTAATTGAGATTAATTACATATGCTCTTGAAGTTCTCTGATTGTACCATTCAACACCATTGTTTGGCATCTTCACAAGCAATACACACATCCTTGAGAGGAATATTAAATATTAATTTATTAGTAATATCTGTACCTGAAATTAACTCTATGCCACAGCTACGAAGAGACTTATTAAGTTTTTATTTTTAGAAAAAGAGACAGAGACAAAAAGAGACAAAAAACCCTTTTGTATTGGGTTTGGAAGTTGAAGGGGGGCTACAGGGGTGGCTTCTGTGTGAAGCTGCCAAAGCTTCCTCCATGTCCAACAGAGCAAATGACAGCTGATTCCAGGATGGACCCACCACTGGCCGAGGCTGAGCTCATCAGAGAAGGTAGTAACATCTCCATGATAACATGTAATATATTTAAAAAGGAAAAAAAATGTTATTGCACAGATGTAATTGTGGCCAGGAAGAGAGGAGTGGGAATGTGTGAGAGGAACAACTCTGCAGACACCAAGGTCAGTGCAGAAGGAGGGGCAGGAGGTGCTCCAGGCACTGGAGCTGAGATTCCCCTGCAGCCCGTGGTAAAGACCATGGTGAGGCAGCTGTGCCCCTGCAGCCCATGGAGGTCAACAGGGGAGCAGAGATCCACCTGCAGCCCGTGGAGGAGCCCCATGCTGGAGCAGGTGGATGCTCAAAAGAAGGCTGTGACCCTGTGGGAAGTCCATGCTGGAGCTGGCTCCCGGCAGGACCTGTGGCCCCATGAGGAGAGAAGCCCACACTGGATCAGGTTCATTGACAGGACTTGTGACCCCGTGGGGGCTCCATGCTGGAGCAGCACCACGTGCAATAGACATTTGCCCCTTCTTGCACAATGCCTTGTGATACCCAGAACTGTTTCCCAGTCAGTTTCCCAGGATGGTAACACAGAACAGACTTACTTCCCCAGTCAATGTCTCACTTATTTTCAGTGCTTTTTAAATCAACTCATTAATTGCTCTGAATACAAATAAGAATATTTGCATATGAAGATCTTTTACGTGTCTTTGAAAACAGGAATAATGAATTTACCAAAACTTGTACTACATAGGATATGCCAGTTAAGAGAACTGTATTGTATACAAATATATGCTTGGATGTGTGCTACTTGGAAGATGAATTAGGGTAAACTCACTGCTGTAAATGACAGTGCACTGTTTCTTAGGGGTGGAAGGCCCTGAGAACCCTATCCCATACAAGAAAAAAAAAAAATAGAAGATCAAACTCGCTTCTGTGTTTATACAGGAGTAATTTCTACCTGTGTGCTATAGATACAATGTGCTCCCAACATAACTAAAGAATAAGCTTTTATATAACCTCAGCAGTGTATTTAGCTACAAAAAAAAAAAAAAAAGGATTTCTTGTGAATAAAGGAAATAGTAGTAAAGCAGTCCCTTTAAAAATTATGGGTTTTTTTAAAACTAAAAATGCTCTACAACTCTTTGTACTGTCAACAGTTAGTGACAGAGAAGGAAAGCTCTGATTAAGATGCCTGATACATATATTCCACTTGTGACTCTGCGTAATGAAAGCAGCCCTGTGTTGCAGTACAAATCTTTGGTATGAATCCTGCACTCAGGTGTCAGTGCAAAACTAGATCCTATCAAGTATATGCTGCTCTTCAATAATTCCTTACAGGGTTATGCAATGCTATGTATGGTTCTGCAAAATAATATCCATACTTAAAACTATTCAACAATTCAGAAAGAAAAGCCTCCAAAAATTATGCAGCTGTTTTCTTCCTTGCTGAAGGACAAAAAGGATTTAATATGAAAATGGATTAAGGCTTAGGGGTTAGATGAGAATGATTAGAACAGGATAGAATGCCAAGCATGAATATAGACAAAAAAAATAAATTCATTACTTTGGTTTTAACATTTGTTCTGGAATAGCACATTACCAACTTTCAGTGAAAAACAATATTAAGTCCACTGTTTGACATGAAAATACACAACTTTAAAATACAAAATACATGGTTACCAAGCTAAAGTGAAACTACTTTAAAACTAATCCCACTTAATACAACATCTACTTCCTAACTAAGAAACATTCACATTCTAACTGTTCTCAGAGGGTTAAGAAACTAATGGTAACACATAATGCTAATAAAAACATAGACAGATGAACAATTTTGCTGTTTAATTTTGCTAGTTGGTGACTTGAGCAGTTTTAGTATGAGAAAATATATATAAACTAGCCCCAGCTGCAAGGAAACCGTCTGGACAACTTGACGTAATGTGGACTTGCTTCTGCATGCCAAGGGCAAATGGGATCTCACTGGTGTGATTAACCATTGAAACAAATAAGCCTGCAGGGCTCCCCTGACATTACCTTGGTACCTTTGTGGAAAGTTACCTGCCTTGCATTAGTGACACTGACAGTCAGCACAGCTGGTTTTTGACGACCTTACAGTTGTATTCAACTACTGACTCCTTTTTCTTGCTCAAGCAGCTAAATTTGGCCACTATAAGGACTACATAGTGGGTGCATACCTCGTAGATTCTGGCAATTCCACAAATAAGAGTCACTTCTCCAGGAAATCGATCTAACCCTTGCTTGAAAAGGTTCAAAGCTGTTACAGGTTGATCCAAGCGCAAATACACCTAAGCAAATAAAAAGTGTATATAGATGTCAAATGTCTGACTTTTATACATGTTCTGCTGTTTAACAAGGGAGATAAATAAAAGGGATGACACCTCCATTTATGTAGTAAACCATTAGCTGAGATGATGAATAATACTGGGAAAATAATGGAGTCAATACTGAATAAATCTGTGTAATGAAGATAAAATAGGCTACTTAAGATAATTAAATTTACCTCATACATTTATAAATTATTAATTTGAATGTTACTAATTAAAATATCTTATTATTTATTATCATATATAATATACTTTGACACTAAGGTGAAGTTATCACCTTGAATACTTCCCTGTTTAATGTATTTTCAAAAACTTGTGTTTAGGCTTTAAAGAACTGGATCTTCAGGTTGATAGTGCTGGAATATCAAAATGTTTTACTTAGTCAAATAAGACTGCACTGCACAGAGCAGTGACAGTTTTAAGTTTCCTTACTACTCAACCAACCTCCCCTGTCACAAACAATAAAATCCTATGGAAAGAGGACAGTTTTGCCTCTGTGATTTTGGCTTCTGTGTTAATTATGAAAACGTGCAATGTGGATAATAATTGTGTGAGAACTGGGCATTCAATGTATTGCAGTGTGTTGATAGGGACCACCTCTGAAGCTGTCGCTGTAAAGCCCTCCTGCTGTGGGGTATGGTAAGCACAGCTACAGCAAAGGGAAAATCCCTGCATACATACTTTGGGAAACTAGAATGATTTATCTATCTCCTGCTGAGTGGAAAAGGATTTTGTTGAAGGAAGAGTATATTAATTAGTGCTAATATTTGATACCACTAAAAAAGGGAAATAATATGTGACTGGTATCCTGATACAAACATTTTGTGATGAAATGTAAGATAAAGATCAGTGTTAACTGAACACCTGAGAAACCTCCAACCATGATTTCTGCTTTTGCGCTTGAACTTTGGTCTGCCAACAATCAAAACTGTACCTTGTTTTATTGCAATCCTGTAGATATATACTGCTGTAGACATTTGTAAAGAATTCTTTTCTTTAACCACTCAATGACATTCTTAATTGTCAAAGAGCTGTCAACTGTGACTGTCTTCCAAGAAAGGGACTGCCATTCCCAGTTGGTCATTGGCAAAATGAAAAAAATACAGGCATTTTTTACACTCGTTCTGTTAATGCCATTCACATTTCCTGTATTAAGCTAGAAAAACTAATCTTGTGAAAATGTATAAAAGAGCAAGGGTTTTGGAGGGCATGGTGCTTAGTAGACTAGAACTGCACTAATTACATTATTAACCATGAATGACACATCCAGTTTAAAAAATGGACAGTGGGAAACTCCCCTAGATCTGCTCTTTTAAAAATATTTTTTATATTTTTATCTTCGTTTATGAAGTATGTTTTCTGAGCATTAATGACTTAAATCTGCTCCACTGCTTTATCTGGAGGCTCCAAAGATGCACTCACTACAGATGCTAAGACCACACAGCCACAGTAGTCTACTATGCAAATCCCATATTCAGCGTGATATCACACTGTCCAACATCTCTGCAGGCTGTAGAGCTGCTCTCTAGGTAACTGGCAAAAGAAAATAAAAAACAGGCGAGGCAATTTCCATCTGCTTGCAGTTGCTGTGGGGAGACCTGCTCTTTAAGAGTACTACAGCTCTTATAATTATGGTCTATATACTAAAAGCAGAATGGCTCCATTCTCTTTTTGGTCTCTCTCTCTTATCTCTTGTAAAATATCCCATTTCTAGCTCTTCTAGGTCATGAAATACTTTGTAACTTCTCAGCAGGTCCTGACTTCTTTTTCTCACTTTTTCAGTTTTCTTTTGGACTTCTATCTTTCTGTAAGTTACGTTTCAAGGGAGATATTGCTTTCAAGAAAATATTTTTAAAAACCCAGATAGCTGTTGCAATAATGAATAAAAACAAAACTAACTAGTATCATAGTATCAGAATATTTCCACAGAACTTTATGCAATCTTATTATTTCTTAATGGCTGCGTAACTCAAGTCTGATTTTTTCAGCTCTGTTAGACTGAGCCATGTCTCGGTACCTTATTCTATCGCCTGTCCATTGACAGTCACTAAATCATGCTGTGCAGTGTTTTATACTTAAGCAAGCTGGTCTATAGAGCGGGAGGTGGAAGATCAAATGTAATTCCTGCATGAGCTAGTATTGATGTGGGGGGATGCAAATCTCCTGTAATGAATCGCTGTTTGTTAATCCAATTACTCTGCCAATTTAATAATTCTGTGTAGTTCGTGGAGCGAGTCCAGAGAAGGGCCAGCAAGATGATTAGCGGGATGGAGCACCTCTCCTGGGAGGAAAGGCTGAGAGTTGAGTCAGCCTGGAGAACAGAAGGATGCTGTTCAACTAATTGCAGTCTTCCAGTACATGACACGACCTACAAGAGAGCTGGAGAGGGACTTTTTACAGGGACATGTAGTGACAGGACAAGGGGGAATGGCTTAAAACTGAAAGATGGTAGGTTTAGATTAGGTAGTAGGAAGACATTCTTGACTATAATGGTGGTGAGGCACTGGAACAGGTTGCCCAGAGAAGTTGTGGATGCCCCATCCCTGACAGTGTTCAAGGCCAGGTTGGATGGGGCTCTGAGCAACCTGGTCTAGTGGAAGTCATCCCTGTCCATGGTGGTAGTGGTGGGGGGGTTGGAACTGGATGATCTTTGACATAACTTCCACCCCAAACCATTTTGTGATTCTATGTATTTTGCAGAATGACTCATGGTAGAGACAGGAATCTAAAATTACTGAGCTTAACTGGTCAATGAACTTCAAACACCATATTGAAGACAAGCCACTAGAAAGCAATGATGATCATTTAAATACAAAACAGAAATTGCTCAAGAAATGAAAAGCACATATGAATATCTGAATTATCCACTACCAGTGATGTTGGACAGGCCTGTGACAGCTGGCTTAAGGGGAACTGATAAAGAGCACCTGGTTTCATCTCCTTCCAGGACACGATGCAGACAAATGCAGTTTTAGTTTCTCATAGGCCACCTTTCCTTGAGTCTTAGAAAATGTTTAGAATCTAATGTGTGTCCTGGTAAACAAGTATTTCTGAGACTCAGCTGTGCTGCTTGTTCTTTTAAAGCTTTTAATGCCTTTATTTTCACAGAATATTCCCTGTTTCAAGGTCTCTGATTGCTTCCTTTAAGCTCACTTTGTTTTGATTTAGCTTGCGAAACTAGGATTTTGAGCTTTGCTCTTTATTTACAGATTTATTACATTAGTTTCCTAGGAGACCATATATAGCCACATTGTTCTTCATACTGGAACTCCAATTTTTTAGCTACATAATCCTCACTGGAGTTTAGAACAAAGAATCCAGTAACACAGGGCATTTTTTTTTATCTTGCTTGTGAAATCTGCGAGCTCTAAAATAATTTCGTAAACTATCTACTTCCACTGCAACTGTTAGCAAGTATTGCCTCATGCATGGAGATCATACACTTTTAGACACAATGACGTATCTACGACTTACTTTTGCCAAATACAAGATTGTATCAACCATGTCCTGCTGCTTAAGGGCTGACTTAAATTGTTTTTCGGCTTCACGATATAATCCCAACCTAAAGAGAGAACAGATACATATAGAAAGTACCTGCTTGTTGGGGTTTTTTTAGTTTGTTTTTTTTAAAGCTTATTTAATAATGGCGCAGTGCACACTAAATCAAACATAAACTGCCTGAAAGCACACTTCAAGACCACATATTTGTGTGCATGTTAGCAAAAAACATGTCGTTATATGAAGATAACAAAACAACCACTCAAAACTATGAAAAAGACAAACGCATGAAAGTTGGCCCCCTCTTATATGTGCAGCCTTCTGATGCTATGTGAATAATGACGTACTCATATTCACAGGACTTCCTCCTGCTCTTAGAACAGACAGTAGAAAATGAGCAATTAATATCTCACCTCTACCCAAACTGATTCAGACCAGAATTTTCTCAGCCATGGCAAAGATCACACAAAAACTCTCCACTGTGAATGAGCATTGCAGAAGTCTGTTTCATCTCAAAGGCATTTATTTTGCATAATTACAGTCAAATGTTTTGCAGTAATCTATAAAAGCTACACAACTAAAATTAAGAGGACTGTGCAATTTCAGCAACAGAAAATAGTACACTTTCTCATATACAAATTGCCTTTTGTTTCCTTCAGCCAAAGAGCACATACTTGCTGAAGAAATGCAAAGCACAAACAGAACAAGCCAGCTAAAACAAAGAAATACAGCCAGTGGGGAGATAAGGTATTTTGGGATCCTGGAAATCCATGTACCTGCTTGGATGCATTAGTCTCTACAACACGATTCGTAAAAATCCTGAACATAATGAATGACCTCTAAGCTTATGTGTTGGGTTCGCATGAGAAGGTTTTGATAGCTGGGGGTCTACAGGGATGGCTTCTGTGAGAAGCTGACGTGTCTCCGATGTGCAACAGAGCCAATGCCAGAAGGTTCCAAGATGGACCCACAGCAGGCCAAGGCTGAGCCCACCCATGATGGTGGTAGTGCCTCCATAATTAGCATAGGAATAATGTACATGCAGGGATAATACATTTAAGAAAAATGGAAAAAATAGTGCAATGGCAGGCAGAGAGAGGAGTAAGAATTTGTGAGAAGAAGAGCTCTGCAGATACCAAGGTCACTGCAGAAGGAGCAGGAGGAGGTGCTCCAGAAATTCCTCTGCAGCCCATGGTGAAGACCATGGTGAGGCAGCTGTGCCCCTGCAGCCCATGGAGGACTATGAGGATGCAGAGATCCACCTGCAGCCTGTGAAGGAACCTATGCGGGAGCAGGTGGATGCCTGAAAGGGGCTGTGACCCCACAGGATGCCCATGCTGGAACAGACTCCTGGCAAGACCTGTGGCCCCGTGGAGAGATGAGCCCACACTGGAGAAGGCCTACTGGCAGGACTTGTGACCCTGTGGGGGACTCATGCTGGAGAAAGGGAAGAGTGTGAGGAATCCCTCCCCTGAGGAGGAAGGAGCAGCAGAGACAAACTGCAACCTCCATTCCCTGTCCATCTCTGCTGCTGGGGAGAGAGGAGATAGAGACAATAGGAAATAAAGTTAAGCCCAGGAAGAAGGAAAGGGTGGGGAGAGTTGTTTTAATAATTGCTAATATTTCTCATTATCCTGCTCTGATTTGATGCTTGCGTATGGGGTGCCGGCCTGAGGCCTCAGCTTATTTTTAACTGGTACTTCTTGAGCAATGTAATTCTGGAAAAAAGTGTCTAACTTGAATATTTTATTCTGTAATCTGAAGCCCTCATTGACAGGTTATTTCTCAAACTAATACAGTAATATTTATTTTATGTGGTCTGTTTTAACAATAGTTCTTTGCATTTATTGACTGACTTTTCAAATAATGACTTTAAAATCCATTAACAAAGGCAAAATTGCAACTAGTTCATTTACTCAGTATGGATGCCTTTAGCTGAAGCAGTGGTCTCCTTATATATTAAAGGAGATTTAATTGTAAGCACAGCACCCTCCTACAAAACACTTTCTGAGCTATTTCTGTGTTCAGCATTGCACAACACATCCAGCAGTACAGGTCCTGCACTCACACTCACTTACCACAGAAGAAATGAACAATGGCTTACCTATAGTAGCACTTCCCAATTTGGACTTTCCACCACCAGTCCTTGAATTGTGCATGCTCAGTGGCAAGGGCTGCCAAATCTAGAGCCTTCCAAAATAAACCCATCATCTTAAAATTAATACCATCAATGTTTACACAAAGAAAACACAGTAAAGATTTCTGTAATGATAAAATTTTGAACAAAAGTCCAGTTAACTTGAGGTGGAAACACTGCTTTTTGTTTATTACTTTTATAGTTCAGTGCATAAAATAGCTGAAAGGGTTATTTGTCCCTATAAAAATAAGAAATCCAAACAGCTTCTTCTAAATCAAAGAGAAAATAGAAAATTAATTTGATCAGACTCCTGCAGTGTCACTTCAGAATATATTGACTATTTGTTTAAGTAGAAACACTTTTTCCAAGCTTCCCATCCTTGTTCAGTAAAAGTTGTTAAAACCAAGCAAAAATAAACTGAAATAAAGAAATAAGTTCAGCGAGTTTGAAATACTGTAGAAAATTTCATCTCATTGCTAATATCAGGTTGCCATCACTTCTGGAAACTCTCAAATGTGTACAGTAAGAAATATTTCTTCCTTTAAAAAGTCTATAATGCAAATAATTATTTTATTACAGGAAAAACAGAGAAATATTCTAAGAAATAGATATCTATTGAAGATGGTGGAGGTCTAAAATCTCTTTTGTCTGGTATATTGGAAAAGCAGGTAAGTTAATCAATGTGCTCTGATCAGCCACCACAACCAGAATCTACAGCCTTTCATGTTTCAGCTAAAATTTCAACACCTCTCTTAAAACAAATATATGTCTGTTCTGTACCACAACCTACCACAGAAGCACTTGTGTTTCTTCTTTTTTTTCAATTTCATTTTGTCTCAGAACATATCAAAGCCATGCTATGTTTGTTATATTTTCAGGATATCATCAGAAGTAGGGTAAAAAGCTTTAACACAGTATTTTTATAACAAAGAACGGACCTTTCTTGCCTGGGTTTTTTTGGTAAACATTTTGCAGACTGAAGAAATCAGAAACAAGTTATCTATTAGGAACAATATGTAAAAGTTCTGTGCACCAGTTACTCAGTAGCAGAGAAACAAATAATTCCAGGAGAAATTAATCTGAATATTGAAATGCTGTAAGAGCCCAGTTTACTGACATCTACGCCTATGCTGGATTCCTGTTCTTTCTGCTAGCAAAATGAGGCTGCAAGTAGTCAATGAGTTTAGATCTGACATTATGAAGAAAAGTCACTGGAGCTTTGACAGTTTAGACAAGTTGCTCTCTTTTGGCTTTGTGAGAAAGAATAATTTGTTTTCTGTAGCAATTCAGGATAAGTAGTTCCATCAGTGCTGTCCCTAAGAGAAAGAGACAGCTGTCATTCCCTGCCTCTGTGATAGGAAAGAGAAAACTCAGGTAAACCTACAACTCTGAATTCACTGTTTCTTCAAGTTAGGTGGAATCCTTGAAGGCATTAGATGGCAGCTATTATCTTGGTTGCCCTTTGTTTCTTAACGTCTTTGCACACTGCACAACAGGGCCTTCGGATGCTACAACTACAATGGGGAGTAAGCTTGCTACAAGACAGAAACTGTTGGATTCCCTTATGGACAGATTCTTCCTTCCATATGAAAGTACATAAGCAATTTTGTCCCAGTACTGGAAAATCTGTGAAAGTAGTTGATGTTAAAACATTGGTTACTTTTGTTGCATTTACAAATGTATAAACAATGTGTGCGACTGTCAAATACCACAAGTGCTACTAATGCAGCAGGAGCAGCCATTTCAGAGGAGTAAGGATCATACTGCAAACACCGTGCTTCAAAGAGCTTTCCTCAGAGCTCGCTGATGGCAAGGGCTCAGGAAGGAGGACTGAGTTCTGTAGCTGCACATTCGGGTTTCTTTCTGGAACCCTAATCACTTCTGATAACTATTTTATGCAAGGCTAACAATATTGGCTGTGATTGGAAAGTGGGAACTAAGACTGCTTCAGGCTCAGTAGACAGTAACATCAGCAGTTTTTCTGTTGGTGCAGATCCTGAACTCTTCCTGGAATCTTCTACTAACATCAAGAAACACAGTATGACTTCACTTTGAAATTAGTTTATGAAATTCAATCCTATTTTTATACTATCCGATTAATGAAAAAGGAAAGGAGTAGGAAGATCCTGTTTCTGATACTTTACAAGCAATTACAGTAACTTCAATCAAAAAATCCTACTAAAGTTACAAATACTTCTAAAAAGTGTTTGCCTGAGAAGGCTTTGCGCATGCTAATAGTTAAAAATTTCTGCTGCTATTACAAAAAAATCTTTGACAATGTGGCCCTTAAAATGTTAGTAACTGGATTAAAATAGTCTTTTAAAAGTAAAAGCTTTAAACTTGCCATGTCAATACCAACTGCTAGCATATTTAAATTTCAGTTTGCTGCAAACTTTGGGTTCTTAATTGCACAGTTTGGGTACAAATCAATGTTCAATCTGCACAACATGTTAAT
The DNA here is from genome assembly GCA_013397865.1 of Struthidea cinerea. Classification (NCBI taxonomy): domain Eukaryota; kingdom Metazoa; phylum Chordata; class Aves; order Passeriformes; family Corcoracidae; genus Struthidea; species Struthidea cinerea. Next base: position 771,476 of record VZTI01004088.1, on the reverse strand, counting down.
TTAAAACCAATCCATAACAGCAGTAGTGATATGCCTATCCTGCACTCCTGCGCATTGCTGAATGTTGGTGCAGTCATATTAATAACTGGAAGGGAAAAACAGGATGGATTTGGAATTGGCAGATACTGGTATGTCCTTTCAAGGATTTTTGATTCTAATACAGATATCAGTTCAAAATCTACACTGCTTGTCCTGAAAGTTTTAATAAACTTTAGGATATAACTCATTATCTGGACATACTGATGAGCTGCAGTTGTTACTGTCTAGAGCACTTAGCATACTCAAGTCGATTTCAATAACAGTCTTAACCTTGGGAAGCTTTTCAGAAAAAAATTATTTTACTCTCAGTTCTTATGTTTGTGCATATAAAAATGTTAAAAACCCTGGTGGATTTTATGGGTTTTTTAAAAAAGAAGTTTTTCTTAAAGAATGAAAATTAATGTAGATTCTTTAATTGTATTTAGCATGATTCTGAGTTTCATTTTTTTACCATTACTTTCCTTAGCTGAACAGTATTATAACTAAGACTTCCAAACTGTCTACCAGCTGTAACACAGTATAAAACAGCTCATAGGGTTGTGGCAATTTACTGTTGTATTGCAAAATTAAATTGGTAAATGTACAGTTGTTTGAAACAGTAATTTCATACGGAGTATTGTATGTGCCAAGAAATTAGATAGATGGAAACAATAGTGAGCATCTGCTGCTTCTTTCATGTGCTGTTGAATGGCAGTAATTTTCCCAGCAACAATTATTGACTAAAGTCTTATTTGTAGACAAATCAACACCAGATAGTCTATAAGATAGCTAAGGAAATGACATTAGCCATAGTCAATTTAGCTTGTTTTGGTGTCTTCTGGACTTCTATATTTTGTAGATCTAACATAATTCCATTTTAAATAGATTTCTATCAGAGAGTATAAACTACAAAGTATTGAGAAGAACTAAGGAAAAATGAGAGGTCATGACTTCTGGCCACAAGTATATACTGTACAATCTTTGTGCTTCCTCAGGACAAAGTGTTTTATCATCATCACCCACCTGTGAATAATGGCAAAATACAATGTCATGGTCTACTGAAAAAAGTAGCAGCAGAACTATTTCTGGACAAGTCTCTGAAACTGCCCTGCTCTTACAGCATTTAGCCCATAAAATGGCTTTTAGAAATAGCTCAAGGAGTACAGAAAGTCAGTTATAAAGTAAATGAGTTCAAAAGGAAACAAGTCAAGAACAATAATGGATACAGAAATAGTATTTTCTTCAGACAAGTGTTTAATTTTTCATTACATAAGATGAAAGACTTTTGAATACATTTTCAAGTGCTGAAAAGCTCAGTGCTCCTCTGTTCTTCTTCGATTTCCATGTTTCTGACAATTGATAGATTACAGATGTATTTACTTTTAATTTGAACTAATTTCCTAGCACTACTTATCCAGTTGAATGCACAGTGATTAATGACATTTCTCAACTGAAATTGCCGAGTCTTTTTTATTTCTTTCTATATACTGGTTGAATGTAAAACAGAAGATAAATAATAAAACTGCCTTTGTTTCTTAAATAATAATGCAGATGAGAACAGTACAGACTGTTCCAGTTCAGCACAGTGACAAAGAAAGGATATTGTCACTACTGCTTTGTGTTTTATTTGCAAAACTGCAGGAACTGCTATTCTATCCATGCAGAAAGTCCAAAGTAAAGACTTTTCAAACTGAAGTTAATTTCCCAGGCTTCCAAGCCTTTCAAGCTCTTTCATCTCATCTTATGCAGAAAAGTGTTGGGTTTTTAGAATGTCTCACATCACACAGCAGCAGGTAATACAAAGATGCAAGAGATGTCAGTGAATGTTCTAACAAGTGATCAACCTTTAAACAGTTAACATATGTGCTGTTTCTCTGATGAAGCCTAAGTGACCAAATTCTTTTCAGGGAGATGCAAGATATTGAATTTGTCATTGCTAGGAAATGCCATTGCTAGGAGAGGTGAATAAACACTGATGCAGCCACATTTTAGCAGACATTAAAGTGTTTCTCTTTTGCTTAAGAAAAATTAATGCAAATGAGGTTCAAAAGGAAGGGACAACAGTTTGGGGAATGGAGTTGTATTGCACATGGTGTAGAAAGCACATAAGAAAAGAGTCAGTGAAAGCAAATGAGAGAAAGCAAACTGAACAGCTAAAAAAACTCTTTTCAGAGATACACATTACATTATAAAGACACCTCATTCAGTGAAGTGTGAATTCAATTCACAACAGTATTTTTTTCCAACAAGATGCGATCATTAACCAAACACTGATCTCCCTCTCATTACACTGTAAATGGTGGTGATTAAGCTGACACTTCTTTGCTTACAGGTATTTATTCAAACGGCTCACGTGGGTAAAATAATATAGACAGAACTTTTCCTGCAAGACAGTGATTTGGGATTCTCAGCAAGGAATTCAAAATACATGCAATACAGTGCAAAAACATCTTCCAATTTTTTCTGGAGTTCTTGGAAAATTACTTGCATTATATGAATCTATGTCTAGCCGACAGATCCTGCATGTCCTTAAAGCGTAGGCACATGTAGCATCGTATCAAGGGACCCTTTTATTCCTAGTGAACCGGATTTTCAACAAACATCAATTTTTAATTACTAGTGGGCTAAAACCCTGGCACTTCCTTCATTTTCAGTATTGGATATGTAAATGTTAATTTCTGTTTCTCTCTGACATTTCTGACACTTGCACTTACTGTTTCAATGATATTTTGGATTAATAGTGCATTACAATTCAATCCTCTTAAAAGAATGCTATGCAATAACTTGACAGTGTACAAGTATAATCATTTGATACTAGCTTAAAAAGCTTCACATAGCAGTACAGTTGGAAATGATTATGTGCTATGTCAACAACAGCGAAATATTTTTGGTGTGTGTTATTGATTAACTGGAGAGTTTAACTCCAGACCTAACTGCACAGCAGCTAGTAGTGTTGCAGAAAGTTCAATAACTGTTTAGTCAACTATGCATTATTGACATAAACTTCTTTCAAACAAACTTGAAGCAGACATTTTGATTCCATTTCAACTGGGTGCATATATCTAACACAGCAATGAAATATATTGACACCTTACTAATTGAATAAAGAGATTCTTTCCCTGGATGAACTGCCAAAAAACCTCTGCAATCTTTATCTCTTTCTGAACGCTTAAACAATATGTACCCAAACCTGATCTTTTCCATTCATTGCAGTAACATAAGAACCACAGAAAAAAACTTGGATAGGTTAAGAGGGAAAACATAATTAGGAAAACATTTGAAGAAGAAATGTTACAAACAATCGTATGGACAATATAATCTTTGTGTTGATATCACAAAAAACCTCAGCACTGCAGATTTATGTTTATAGAAGAAGTATCCAAAGTCCTATTGATATTTTATTTTTATGTATTTTCACCAAATACATTTTCTTTCTATCCACCCAAATGCATAAGCAATCATCTCAGGAGTTTAAAATGTCAATTGATGTTCAACAATACCTGTTTTAACAGGTATTTTCACCTTCTTCTCTTAATTGACAGTCTTTCGTAACTTATACTCAAGCCTCAGGACTCTGAACTTTCTAGGCAGTTCAGCTACCTGACATGTAGTTTCAACTATGACTCAGGCTGCAATAAATTCCGTTAACATGAATTCGTTCGATTCAGAGACCTTATCATATTGATAGATGAGGAACCCAGGGCTAAGAATTGGAATGTTTTGCTCCTCAGAAAAGATAGCAATCCGTATCTTGGTATTTACCAATTATCATTCCAAATTATCACCCCTGTAAGAAAGGACTTCTCCCTCTTAAACACCTATTAATGCTTCACTTCTGTACTTGTGATGGTCAGCCTAGATCTTTAGTTTAGCGGAGTACTGACAGAAATAACTGAATCATACATAATAAAATCTGAAAAAGGAACATATGAGTTACTTACATTTTTTACATCATTTTCATGGTGAAAGATATATTCAAACAATGCCTGTCAGAAGAATATTTAAAACACTGTCATATTTGAAGAGAAAATTTGATAATATTATTTTAGAGGAATACAGAATATCTTGATTATGCTAGGCAAAATTTAATTCTTTGGAAAAAGCCACCCATTCACACATAACAAATGCTGACATTTACATTTATTTAAGACTCAAACAGACAAAAACTGTAGATGCGCTACATTGTCATCACAGGAAAGCATCTTAATTCCTAATTTGTTGCAAAAAGATAAGTGGAATTGCCTCTTATCTTTGGTGCTTAACATCACTTTAAAAGAAAAAAGGCAGCTATAACTTGAAAGTGAATATATATTTAAGAATCTGGTACCATTTTCATGACTTTTTAACTGTAAAATCAACCAGTGATGTAAAAAAACCTTTTTGCAATGGACACTCAGGTGCTCACATAGTGCTAAACCTACTTAAATTAAACATAGGTTTATTAAGAATGCAAGCTGAGCAAACTTTGCCTTCAGGGAAAAATTTTTTTAAGCTCTACAGTATTTTGGGATCTGTAAAGGAAAAAAAATTCTTTTAAAAAATTCTTTGTAAATGATAAAATAAATGCTGATAATATTGGGCTTCTGAAACTGAAACACACCATCATAATACCAAAGCTTAAAGAAGTCACATGCATCAACCATGCTGTGGTTAACTGCTTACAAGCCCACAACAATTACACAGCAAAAATAACTGCAGCTTTGTTTCCTCCTGTATAAAGCGAATTAAGTCATACTACCTTGTAGCTGTTCTGCACTAGAATATTAGATGAGTATAAATCAGGTAATGGGGGTGGCATTTTCAGTGACTAAAATGACATTGAAAGCTACTGGATAACTAAATGGAGACTGGAAGCTTCTGTTCCCAAAAATGTATTATGGGTGCTAGTAACACAAGGTTCAATTGAGTTGAACCTTGACCTTCTTCTGCATCCAAATCCCAGGTCTTAATTGCTTCAAAAGAACAGAACATTTTTCTAAATTTGTTTAATTAATTCTAAAAAAAAAAGGAGAAAATATTGCCCCATGAGGAAATACAGAACAAGACCTCAGTCTCCTAAGGGCTTCCATGACCCTTCTGCCAGATTTTCTTACACAAAATTCTTAAAATATTTACCTTCAGGAAACTAGAGAATTACTAATGAATTGTCAGATCTTGTGAGGAAAATAAACCACAACCTACTTTTCTAGTTTCAGTCAGAAAAGACTCTGAACAGATGATTAAAAGACATTAAAGAATTATAAATAGTAACACATTTATAGGGAACTTAGAATAGGTAGGTAAGAAAAGAATAGACAATAAAGAAGTAGTGAAACATTTTCTCCTCTAGTTCAATAACAGAAGCAATCAGTAAAAGTGTGTAAATCTAAAGTGACAAAAAAGATGTTTTCTTGCATGGCTGGCATGAGGAATTTACTGCTGTTATGCACAGACTCTGACCTTCAAAAGGATTTAAGTGACTGAACATTCACTTGGATAAAAATATCTAGAGTTATCTTAATAAGTCTATTAAAAATCCACAAGCTAAAAAAGATAAAACTTACTGTTTCATATCAGAGAACAGTTGCTAACTGGGATTTACCAGAGGCTTTCTCTGGTGACAGGTGATACCTTATATGTCTGCTATGGTGCTTCCTGGGATAGTCTTTAACATGGCTTATGTTAGTCAAAGAGAAGCCACATTTCTGTATACTTCAAAACATTGGAAAACCTCAGACAGATAATCTAACTAAAAAAAAAGCTACAGTGAGGCTACTTTGCAAACACATAAGGAAGAAGCAGGTAGGAGGTGCTCACATACAAACACGAATAGACTGGCTAATTATGTGAATTCAGTAGCTGCAAGGTTTATCACCTTTATGCACTTGGAGAGGTGACAGCTCAAAAAGTTTTAAAACTTTGATCAATTATTCTTAACAGAGAGTGCAGTCTGCATTCTCACCTCCTGCTTTGGCTTTAGCCTTAATGCTGTTTTGTTTAAAAAAAGTTATAAATCCATGTAGCTCCAAATTTAAACTCAGATCTTACATTCTGTGTGAAATGTTAATGTCATAATGTATTAGCTTCATAATACTGACAAGCAGACTTGCTGCCTATGGATGTTTCTATGACTGTTGATTTACATTTTTTGGCTTAAGCCTCTTTTCATATGAAACTGAAGGAAGACAAATCTGCCACAGAAAATGCTAATTAAAACCCAAAATTGTTAAAAATATGTTCGTTTCTCATTCCTGAGCGCCGTTTGTTGAGAATATTTCCTCTGAAAGCTAACCTGCCTACTTAAATAGCATGTAGTTACCAACCATAATTAAAAGCTAGCTGTCTTCAAGCAGAAGAACTAAGCCTAGTTTTTATGGATGTGTCTTGTGTTTCTTAATCCTTCCCAGGTTTCTTACATTCCCCCTGTTTTCCAGACTGTAATGGATTCATAATAATGTGTCTGCTGGCTGACTGCCGGCAAGGACATAACTAACTGGACAAAAAGCATGCAGTATTTTTTCAGCACTGATAAAGAACTGATTTGTAACTGCCCTCAGATGATAGTTTGGAAGTCTTCAATCACCTCACCAGACGAGAACTTACTCTATTCGATACCTGTTCTTCTGCCTAGTTTGGTTAAGAGGCCAAGGGACAACGATGCAAGCAGTGGGTGAAGGACACAGTGCAATTACACAAGATTTATTTCCTTTGAAAACCACACTGAAATGCAATGCCCCACATCAGTCTAGATCAGGCTTTAAAAAGCAAAGAAATTTCCTGGTCGCTTATGAAAAACTGTTAACCAAAGTCTTGCACTGGAAGAGATAATTTCCACCAGCACATTATTAGATATTGCTAGTTTTCTTAATAGTGTTCACCACTATGTTTCTCAAAATAGACTGCACTCACACTGGTTTGTTCACCCTTAGGCTGAGAGCCAAATACATCTCCCCAGAGTGTGTTTGATACCTTGTGCTCCCTAGAGACAATTCCTTGACACCTTGTGCAAAATGAGCTGTTGACCTCAGCCCAACAGTTGTTTTTATGAACACACTATGCACAGAAAACATGTTCAACCATACAGCTAACGGGCTGTGTTGGGGAAAGATTCAACTGAAAGGCAACAGAAGGATAAATCTTCACACAACTTTCAGCTCCCTGCCACTCAGAGCTGAAACCTGTAAGATGGGCAGATAACCTGGATAAACCTGTTCTGTTGTCAGACAGTTTCACTGTCCGTCAATCGGATGACCTTAACTGAAAATGAAGAAGTATTCAGAACAAAAAAATGGTACCTTTTCTCATAAAAAGTGTTAACTCATGCCATAAAAGCAAAGGGAAAAATCCAAATGTTGTGAACATTTTTAGGCCAGGATTGCCATCTATTTGTACACAGAACCACATTTCCAGACACTAAACCAGTTCTGCTGGTTTTTGCTCCTGGCTTTTTTTTTTTTTTTTTAGTTGCCCTTCATCACTCCTAGATGCACAGTTCAAAGTTATTTACCAGTGGAGTATTTTTTCCTATATGAATGTTTTTCCTAAGTTATACTTTCACCATAACCTCTTTAGACATACCTTCACTTTCAAGCCTGGTAAACACTGTCAAAAGGTGTTTTGAAGTTCATATCTAAACCACCGTTCACCATTGTTTTTATCCCCAATCCCATGTACAGTTACATTACAATGACACCAGAAAACAAGAAAAAGATATCACAACACTAACTAAAATAGTTACATACCTTTGCCAGTTTTGGTTTCTGAGCATATTTTGTTAAATTCAGTCGAGACAGATTTATGAAAGGGCCATCTGGATTTGTTAGCATTGAAGCCTGAGGGGGAAAAGAAGCTTTTTAAGTGGGAAGATCCCCTACACTTTTCCTGAAGATTTTCAAAATATTATCAGTATACAAAAAAACCCCCAAATTCCAAACAAAACATGTAGATTCACTGCTCCATTGTGCAGTACAGACTCTTCCTTTTTCTTCTCTGTCTCTTCCCATGATTTCCATACAGTGCCTAAGGATGTAGTTTGGTAGTTGGGATACACAACAAAAAAAATCTTCCAAGAAATACTTAGGAAGATTAGTTCCTACCTGCAATAGTGACAAGATGCCACATTTTGCCATTAATGTGATGTTAATATGTATTATATATTCATGCTGGTTGCAGTTTATTAATTTTGCCAACAGAATGGGATAAAACTAGTATAGATTATTCTCCTTATCTTTTGAAGTGACAGACACTGAGTGCTTTGCAATTGTTTTGTAGTAGACACTTATGGTGAAATCATGTCATAGTCTTTGCATGGCCTTCCGTGAATAAAAATGTCTCAAAGAGTCTGTGAATTTGGAATTTATATGAAACCTGGTGAACTTGCGAATTTATGTACTTTTTTTTTATATAAACAGACTAGCAAACACACAAGAAGCAGTATTTTCAAACTCTATTTTAAAAAGAATTTTAAAAATTAAAAATATTTGTCTCCTTCAAACTTGAGTTTAGATACAGCTTTTAAGTAAACTACAGTGTCACCGTGCCAGATACTGCAACCAAGAAATCTTCCATTCTGAGAACAGAGGCAAGCAACTCACCGTGCCCAGCCTGACATATCCTCCGGAAGCACTAGTGATTGGACGAGCTGTGAGAGCTGTTCGAGGTGTTCTTATTGCCTGTTCCATGGTACTTGGCCGTCCACTCTGCGTGCTGGGTCTCACAAATCCTGTAATAGGTCTTCCTGATTGAGTTACTGGCCTAAAAATGTTAAGTACATTATCCTTAAGTGGTATTTTTTGATAGAGAATTTAAACAGTCATATCTGAAGCATTTCATTTTCAGAAGTTAAATTTATGATTTGCTCATTTTTAACTTGTCACATTTTAAAAAATAAACTATCACATACCTAACAGCTGGGCTGGGGCCTCCACCTTGGCTAGTTCCAGGAAGTTTCAAAGATGTTCCTGGTCCTACAAAATAAGAGCATTTCTCATTTCACATTGAGATATTACTCTCTTGTCCAGAGGACTTCAAACATAATTGTGTTTTACGATGAACAATAAGTCAGAAATTTCTTTATTCAAACTGAGGGGACAAAGAACTAAACAAAGAAGACAAACCCCAAATATTGCATCCTACTACTGATAAATTGATAGACTATTGCAAGAAACCTGCCAAGCAATGATGATGGTTTTCTTTCTTTCTTTCTTTCACCCTCTCCATTCTCTTCTCCATCCCACCTGGGGATAACAAACAACCGCCTGTGTGGAGCTTAGCTGCCTACTGGGATTGACCCAAACAATTGTCAAGAGCATCTCAGAAACACCAGAAAGCGTTAAAGTAAGAAGGTTTCTGGAACAATGAGACCAGGCTAACTTGAAATGGTATATTTTCTATCTGACACCCAGACTTGAGTAAGTAAACCTAAACCTTCGCCTACAGAGCAGACGGAGAATGGTATCTTGTGTCATTAGACCCTGGTAAGACCCCCCCACCCACAATTTAGACCTCTGTAAAGCGTGAACTCATCTGTATCCAAAGGCCATCAATGAAAATACTGAACTGGCTTGAGCTCAGGTGAACTGACGAAGGGTTCCCCTTTTCACATATTTCTGTTTTGACAGTGGATCATTAAGAATTACTAGTTCCTGCACATAGATTTTCATTCACTGACATTTGATTGGGCAGTTTTTCTAACCTGCTAAGTTAATATCTAGGAGATGGTTTTAAACACTGGGTTAAAGGCAACACAACATCTATACCTTCCAGTCTCTTCACTGCTTGTTAGTATGTAGAAATGAGATTTAAGTTGATGCAGACAATTCTTCACAAATCACTGTTACTCATCTATGTATTTTCTATATACTTATGAACTGCTTTTATTGCAAACATTTTCAAGAATTGAAGATAAACTGATAGACAGAAAGTTTCCTTCCTTCTTTTTTCCCCAAGATAAACCCTAAGTAGCCACCTGACTACAGCTGTATTCAAAGTTAAATAATGATTTAAAAAAGGTATTAACCATGATCTCCTTGGTAAAACCAACTAAATATGCAATTGGTGCTAAAATAAATTTAAAAACCCAGGTTTCACTCTCTTTTGGCTGAACACACTTAGGGTCTCTATTGCTTACTTGCCTTTTATAGTCCTGTGAATCTGGAAGTTTTTACCCCACAACAGAAAGAGTGGACAGTTCACCCAACACAGTTTCTAACATGATAACTAGGGCACTCCCCAGAGAAATGGGGAAAGTGGCTTTCAACTTTTCAGGCTAGCAGACAAACATATTACTCTTCCACATTCTGAACCCTTTTTTAAACTATTGCTGTACTATAAAAGAGGCAAGACATTAAAATTCCTTTTTTCAGACAAGTTTTTTAATAACTACAATTGTTTTCAGTTTTTGGTGTATTGGGAGAATGCTTACAGGATATAGTTCTTTTGACCTCACCCCAGGCAACTCAGTCCTTACTTTGAGAGTCCCAAGCCAACTAGCTATGAATAGATGTAAGAGGCCACAGCAGTGCATGCGGCCTAGAAGTGTCAGAATTTAGGAGTGAAATTTCAGTAGTTAGTCATGATTGCAGATGACTCCTTTAACTCCCCAGTTAATGAAATAGCTGTGATTATCCATAATGCCAATTAGAACAAGTTTCTGAAAAATATGCTATCAAGGTAACACTTTAAAACAAGATTATAACATTAGCTAGTAAAAGTAATGGCGTTAAAAGCCCAAAAGTAACACAACGGATTTTTCTGTAAAACAATGCTCTAGGAAATTTTTGTTAATAAACAAAACTGATGGAAAATTAACACAGCAAAATTATAAAAAAATAAAAACTGGTGGAAGAAAGATTTCATTACGTATGTGTGAAGAGGAACCGCAGGAAAGTAGTTGTTTCCCATGGATCCAATACAATTTAGTAATTATTTAATAATGCATGACTGAGAGCAAAGTCATTATTAAGACAGCTTAATCTGGAAACTAAGAAAGGGCAGATGTAAAACTGAAATGGATACGTAACAGACGCAGAAGGATTTGAACTGCTTAATAGGAGAAGTATAGACAACACCAATTGTAATACGAGAGGTGTGGCTACACAGTTTCATGTTTGTGAACTATGATTTTAGTGGACGAGGATATCCTGAAAGATCTGCCACAGTGAAAGACCCGAGTCAAGACCAGCTACGGCTAACGCACTTTAACAGCAAAAGATAAAGCCCACAGTCAGTAAGTACACATTTTTATTAAGTCACATGTACAAGTGGAGTAATCACAGAACCACAAACTGGTGGAGGTCTGAAGGGACCTCTGGAGCTCATGTGGTCCAACCATGCTCAAGCAGGGACACCTGAAGCCAGTTGCCCAGCACCCTATTTAGATGGTTTCTGGATGACTCTAAGGAGGTAGACTCCACACTCTCCCTGGGCATCCCATGCCAGTTCTCAGTCACCCCCACAGTTAAAAATAAGTGTTTCCTGACGTTCAGAAGAAACCTCCTGAGTTTCAGTTTGTGCCCACTGACTCTGGTCCTGTCACTGAGCACCACTGGCTCTGTCTTCCTCGCACTCTGTTTCGCAATTTCTGTGCTTACCTTTCATGCAAAAGTGTAATATTAGAACACCTCAGATGTACAAAAAAAGTAAAATCAAGCTGTAGAATAAAAACATGTTTTCTGTGTGTCAGTGGACCGTTGTTTGGTTTGGTGACTACAAAAGACAAGTGGATAACTAGAAAGGTTTAAGAAAAGGATTTCAAGACTCAACTCAAAAATTACAAGATATAGCTCAGAATGAGAAGATTGTTTAGCTTATCAAAGAAAAGATCACTGAATGACTTAATGACAGATGTAACTATTTACTTTGGAAATACACGTTTGAAAATAAAAACTTTGTATCAGGCATAAAATGTTCACAAAGAAGCAACAGGTAGAGTTATAGCAGATAATTCCCACTAAAGATATGACACACTGATAAAAGCTAGCAAATTTAATAATTTACAAAAGACTGCAGAGGGTTCTCTATCTTTGGAAAGTTCTTACACTTTCTGAAAAATTATACAGCAGTGTATATAATATTACATAAGCGTAATATAATAATATAAGCGTAAATAGTATTCATCAAATTATTTTTCTTGGAAGATAATCTCTATCACAGGGGGCATAAAATCAAATAAAACTCTAAATTATGTAACTATGCTGTTTTAAGATAGATATATGTAATTATCTTGATTTTATCAATGATTGAAATTATCAATGTTGATCATAATGTATAAACACATCTACAGTACTGCTTGACTGTGACCAAGCATGTAATGGAAATTTTAAAAAATGTAATCAGATAGATATGCAATTGCCTACATCTATACAGACAAGAAAAGCTTTTAACACTTCAATTATCAGTTCTGGCCTATGTCCAGTTCTTCCCTTGAATTCCTTGACATGGTACGTGGTTGAGAGCCACACAATAAGTTACATAAAAACTGCCATGTGGACTGTACTAAAGAAACAGAGAAAAATACAATTAATGCCAAAAAGGTAGTGGAAGAGAACTAATTATTTTCCACTTGGAAGGGAATTGATGAAGCTGAAAAAGAATTGCATAGAAGAAACAATGACAGAGCTGAAGAACTGCTCTGTGAAGGAAGAGAAGAATGAAGTAGAGAAAAGCAGAAGAAAGAAAATCAGATAATGTTTGCAGGACATGATGCCAAAAGGTGATTTCTGACTGTTGTCTACACTACAGGCGTATGGATAAAATTCACCGTACAGTGAGAGCAGATTTTTTTCTCTAGTTTCCCACAGTGCCTAAAGAAGCCAGAAAGGAGTAAAAGAAATCAATGTACTGATGGAAAAAGCGAGTGAGCACTGTATGCTCACTACATTTCCTCAAACGTAGAGAAAAAGCTGACAAAACACGATTGAACGTGGTATGAATTCCCATTTGACAGGCCTAAGTACTACATCATGAACACATGGTGGACGTCTTGGGGTGACTTTATGATGTGTATTCCCTATCGTTGCTCTATGCCCAGAAATTAATTTTGTGCCTTTTCTGTGCCTTTAAAGTGAGCCTGAGAGGGGAGAGAGAAAAAAACTGAACGAACTTTTCAAAGCAGTTGTTTCAAGGACACTGATACACACTCCTCTGCTTCTGCGGCAGCAAGAGCAGTGGGGGGGAAACACCCTTGGTTTTTCCTCCAAATTTGTCCAAACCAGCACATTGGATTTCAACATTGCCACCCAACCACAAAACAATCTAAACCACTATTTTTACCAATACTAAATGCCCTATCAGGTCACCTCAGTTTGTACTATTTTATGGTAGGTGACATAAGAGACAGCCAAAAGAGCTCTTGTTGAGTCAATGTATTTAAGTGAAAGCCAATCTTACGTGCAACTTGAGCAATGGCATTTTCATCCAAGATCATCTCTGCAATTCCTTCTTGATCCATATCAATTTCATCCACATATACCATTTCTGTCAAAGCTCGTGTTTTCAGGTTCCAGGCAGCCTGAATAAGGATAAAGTAAAAAGTAAAATACCTTCAAGACACTAAGTAAATAATCCAATCAGTAATTGTACCATTTTTTTATTATTATTCATTTCACAGTTTTATTAGGCTTGAATAAGGTATTGACTTAAAACAGCTGAGTATACCCATCTGTCTGATGGAGGTATAAAAGGGATCAAAGCATCAGCTGTAAAAAACTGTGTAAATGTATATCCTAGGCATTTCAGATTACAAGAATATTGGAATATGTTTTAGTGACCACACTACATTGTATGTTTTGGAGGATAATCTGAGCAGTGTGGAAAGGCAAGCATAACTCTACGCTTTGTGTAGACTGTGAAGACACCAAATCAGTGGGGAGAAAAAAGAAAACAAGAAAAATCTGTGGCAGCCATATAGAAATACCAACAAAATAAGTGCAGGTCCAACCCCGTTGATAATTTGATATGCTTGTAATGTACTCATAGAGCTGGCATGATAAAGGAAGTCACAAGACCAATCCCATATCTTCCATCGGATATTGAACAGATCATCATATATTTTCCAGAGTAAAAATCACTGCCAAAATAATTAGACTTGTTTCCTTTCTAACACAGAGTACAGCAATCTGGTGGAAAAACATATTTAATATTGGCTAAGGAGACCTTTGAAAATAGAAACAGACTGATGCTATCTTAATAGAAATAAAGGTCAAACACATGGTAACGTTTCTTCCTTAAGTAAAGCGGTATGAGAAGATCTGAAACTCAGGCTTATTTAATAATTTAAGTAATCATTTAATGAGACTTCTCATTCATCCTGTCTTTTCCTCTAGATTTCCCTCATACTTCTATGCAAATTTGTAAGTGTCAATCAAAAAGAAAGTGTATCTAAAAATGCTGAAATATTTAACTATTCTTTTAAAAAGTGCTTTCTTCCAAGCAGAAGTAAAGGAGGGCTTCAGCCAGCTGATTCAACCACAATTAGAAACCTTTCTTCAAGAATGAAGAGAAGAGAATTCAGGAGGATGATCTGAATCTAGGCCAGACAGTCATAATCCAGATCTGCTTTATTTTATTTTCGTTTCTTCTTGTGTAGTAGGATGACAGCCTTTAATTAACGTTGAGATTTCTGTTAGATGTTCAACACCTTTAACAGTTTTTCATTATTCTATAGAAGTATTTAGTTTGTTGAATTTTTAACACCTTGATGGCACTCTGCTCTTTCCAAAGACTTGTATATCTGCAGTCAACATAACCATGTTTCTATCAGGAATATGCTCCAATCAGAGCTCTTCTATAGCCAAGCGCAGGCTAATTTCTTACTAGAAGTAAGAAAATCTGCCCATAGTAACGATCTTTTCCTGGAAATTGGAAGTAGTAGCTCCTCTACACTAATTGCTAAAACTGAGGTCAGTTCTTTACATAAGCATAAGTGTATTATTGTGATTTTTCCACTAACTAATATGTGAAAATGTGTTTTTAAAATCAACATGTCTCTTTGGCATTACTGGGCAAGTATCTGTCACAAAAAATAGATTCCTCAGTCTAAAGTTCCTAGTCGAAGGCTTCACAGCCAACAAAAAATTCAAGTATCACACAGTATTCCTTAATTAAACATCTGTCTGTAGATTAGAGATTATCTGCTTTCTCTTTGTGGGACTGATAACTTTGTTTTGTGATAAGGACCATGTCTGGAGCTTATGAAGATAAACTGCATTTTTATGAAACAGCATTTATACGGTAGGAAAAAGAAAGGGACAGCTCATTTCAGACAATCCACATGTTCACAACATAACCAATTTAGCTTGCTTAACTCATAGTCAGAGCAAAATTTACAATACCTAATAGCAATTAAAGAGGTACAGAAATGTGATACAGTATATAAGTATACAGTATACACTATGTAAGTCTAAACTCCAGAAAGAAATGTGACAAAATGTTTTTCACTCAGTTAGTGAGAAGTTTGTAACTGAATCGAGTATTTTCTCCTTGTTCCTGAAAAGTCCAAAAACCAAATTAAAAATATAAACTTGGTATCTAAATTTAAATGTTTTCTCTGAATATGGTAACACACTTTTCTAGGAGCTTTTATTCTCCAATAAACCTTTCTATTATAATAAATTTTATTCCATACACAATGAAAACCCCAGAACACTACATGGTGAAGGGTAATAATTACACTCAAGAAAATATCCAGTAGTATTTCACTGAAACCATTCTATATGTAAACAACTTGCATGAATTCATGGAGTGTAATTAAAGACCTGTAAAATACGTTATGCAGCTGTATTTAAAGATGCCATTTCACATTGCATTTAATCTCCTCTGACTGTGGGCTGGAGCCAAAAGATGCCATCACCTACACAATACTATTCGTGCCATTGCAATAATCTAGAGCTAATGTGGGCAGAGTGAAAACTAATTAATTACTCTCAGTCTTTCATCACTTATGCAAATCATCATCATGCACCTACAAGGCTACCAGACTCTACGCAAGGTAGGCAGGGAGCCTGAGCTGCAAGAGCAGGAAGAGCATGGGTAACAGCCCACCATTAGGTGCATTAAATAAAACATGAAAGTGAGCCCTAAGAGCACAAACATTGCTCTGTCTGTGAATACACTTTGTTTTCTTCCTAATCTCATCTACAGATAAAGGTCATTCAGTTCAAGGTAGATTCAATTTAGCTTTTAGAAAGCACTGAACTGCTGAATAAAGATATAGGAAATATATGAGAGAAATAAAATTCTATCAAATAGAAAAGCTGCCTGTTCAAAATACCAAAAACCTTTCCCTTATCAAATGTAATGCCTTACCAATAACAAAACCCAAATTTATGCTATTGAGGACTTAACAACAAAACAAGTATTGTTCAGCATATCAGAAATTCTTCCCAATGATTCCATGTAATAATTGTATTTATGGAAAGAACTTTACCTGAAACACAGTGTATTCAGAATCAAGCTCCTGAAAAAAGAGAAAACAGAAATTGAGGAAATGCCAAATAATAAAAACAACAACAAATGCATTTATACTCTGTGACCACCTCATTTTGCACAAACATTTTTTCTCCAACACATATATCCAAATTTCCATTTTATGACATTATCTCAATTTACACACATTATGAAGCTAATCAATGTTTTGCACAATGAAAGTAAATTTGCATTAAGTGCATCTTTCTGATACCTTTACTTTCTTGCTTCTGCTGGATCATGCTAGACAAATCTTAAATTAACATTCAAGCATTATGAAGCTGAAAAATGGTAGATTAAAAGAAAATGAACTTGGAAGATGTATGCAAATCTCCTAAAAATTAACCAGATTATCACACCATGGGCTTTAGAATGCCTACTTAATAAAATCTATCTTTGCACACTTTTTTTAGCTGCTGCTGGTGATCACAATGATACCACTCAAGAAGACAAAAGAAAATTTCAGCACTTTTTCAGGGAACTTTTATGATGAAAATGATGTATTCATTGTATTTGGACAGTAATACTGCAAGTAGAATAAATGTCAAATTAACAGCCTATTGCACTACCCAAAAAACAAAAGAAAAGATACCAGATTAAGTTTACTATAAATGAAAAAGCTGGAACTTGCATCTACTTGAAAACTTGTGGTAAAATTGAGTAAATACTGACAGGAGAAAATATAGGTTTATCACCAATTAATGTGTAATTATCATATTTACATAATTATTTAAACTACCCTTCAGTGCTTTTGCTGTTCACTTCCAGGGACTGGGGATGAGTTTTTCCTAATGTATTACTTTAGCTTTAGACACCGAAGGTGGGAGATAGATGTTACTTTCTCTGAATCAGTATCAGTCTTTTGTAGTGTCAGATCATTTCTGCTCCTAGAGGCAGGGAAAAATTTCTTGCATATCTGGCACTGTGTAAATCTATCCCAGTTAAATCAACTATATCAGACTGGATATACAACTTGAAGTAATTCAGACTATAAAGAGACTTCTGAAGGTCTCATCCAAAGTCCTGCTCAAAGTAAGGTCAGCTACGAGGTCAGTTGAGGTTGCTCAAAGCCTTGTACAATTGGATCTTGAAACCTTGCAAGGATGGAGGCTGCACAATGCGACTGGGCAATCTGTTCCACTGCTGACCATCCTTATTGAGAAATGGTTTTCCTTGTATCAAGTCAAAGCCTCCTTCACTTCCCTCACTGCAAGTGGTCCTTGGCTCCATTTTCTGGATAACCTCCTTGTACATATTAGAAGGCTGCTATTAGACCACACCAAAGTCTTTTCCCAGCTCAAGCACTGCCCTGCTGCTGGCTTGTTTTGCAGCCAAGACACAGAGCTGGCTTCTGTTCCATGAGAATGGCAAAGTCAAGCTCACCCCTCTGTAGTATGAGACACGGCCTGCTTCTTTCAATTTGAACATTTGTACTCAGTAAATTCTATGACAGCAGGGACCTGGAATACTGGTGAAGGACACCTTCCTTCTGTAGTGTACTGGAATTTGTGGCCTTTAAAGGATTGTATTTGGAACCAAAAAGTTGTTCACTGATGTTAAAATGCATAACACATCTTACACATTGAGTATTCCATGGAATTAAACATTAATTCAGGGATTAATCTCAGTTGACTGTGATGTACCTGGGCCTGACTAAGGCACTGAAACTGACTTTGCATTTTAGTTGTATGATTAAATAAACTGCAAATTCTTTTATGTAATAAATAATAAAGGACATTGAGATATTTCAGCTTGCATTTTATTCACCCCATTGTGTCTGAGTGCTACAGCACATAGGAAGATGGTTTTAAGAGCAGTAGGTGGTCTTCCATACCATATGTGCTACAGTAACTAATGAGGACAAGTTAGGAATGTTTTGTCAACACTAATACAAAAATGCCTTGATGTTACAGATGTGTATCTTATTTTAGGCACAGTTCATTAGTTTAAAAAATAATTTAAAAAATTTGCTTATGTAAGAGCACTTATATTACTACAAAATTCAGAAATTACATCCCTCATGATTTTGGCAAAAAAGTAGAGTTGATCAATAATACTAAGTAAAACCATTGCTGTCTCATAATTGTAGGTGAGAGAATGCATTGTTCATACATGCTAATACATTGTTTCAGTTTTCAACAAGAAGTAACTTTAGATTTTAAATAACCCTCAAGACGGTAACAGGACCCTCACATTAAACAAAAGTGTGGAATAAAAAAAAATTACATTAAAATGCAATATACTTTAACATGGGTGGATCCAACAGTTGCCACTTATGCAAGTAATCCACTGGAACTAGATTTCAAATAAAGAGATCTTTGAGAGGATTAACAAATAGCATTGCCCTGTAAGCTTGTCTCTCAAAACAAAAGCTGAAATTTATTCTTCATTTACACATATAAAGCCCCCTTGAAATTCAAAAGATTGCAAAAGCAATGAAGGAACTATTTAATCCAGATCCCTAAATCCACTGAGGGCACTTTAATATTAAAATGTAAATTCAGTTTATTTGAATATCAGAAATACTAAGAATAATTTTTTTTTTGACGCTCATAGCCTAGAAGAGGGAATATATTACATACCTTATATTATAATAAGACTTCACGCTACAATTAATTTCAGGTGAGTATAATATAATACATGCAGAATATGAAAATTATTATATTCTGAAAATGCTCTTCAAATGATTAAGAGCAGAAACACAGAAAAAAACCCCAAACCTTTACTCAGGTACAATGACTTCACTGTAAGTATCACTACTTTCATGCATAAACTTACAGTCTCTTGCACCAATAACTGATTTCAGTTGAAGATGCTTTTCTAAATCAAGTCCAATGCCCATAAACATTATTGTGATAATTTTATCATGACCTTACAAAAACAAGTATGCAAATAGTAGCAGCTGAAAGTTCAACATGGGAGAAGAAAGGATGAATGAACAAAGGCAAATCCTCATAGAAGACTCTTAATCAAGTTAAAGGAAGAATATCCACTATATGTCCATGAATTACATTAGGCAATTCTTTTTCTATTGTTAAACTAGAGCAGGCCTCATACATGGGTTCTGTTTATTGCCTTGAATCTGACATATGGAACACAAAGAGTAATCAGATTAGGTGACTAATCAGGATGATCAACAGAGGCAGTCCTGGATTGTATTTCCTCTAGGTCATGCTATTACTATAAACACAGAAGACAAGGCCTGTTTGCTTACAATAGGAAATAATTAAACTGAACATCAGTATTTTACATGTTTGTATGACCAAATGCTAGTCACACAAAATACAACTTTCATTTATCCTAAGATAAGAATGTCAGCATAGAAGTGAATTCCACCAATACCATTTATATTCCTAATTCTTAAATGAAGAAATGCACAGGATATTTTATAGAAAAAAAAATTTCAATCTTCCACAAGATGTACCTCAGTAGCACCTAATTATTCTTCTATCACAATGTCATTTATTAAGAACTCTTCATTGATTTTAAAACATTTCAATTCTGTTGTTGTGCTCTTTAAGAATTCAAGATGTATAATGGCACAGTATTTGATACTGCTGTGTAAGAAGATTTCTGATTCATGCCCAGCTAGCTAAAAGGTCAACACAGTACCTTAAAAACCTCTTAGGGCTTCCTGCATCTGGTGAAAGGGTTCAAAGAGAGTTCTGCATCAATTACACAGCCTTTAAATGTACGTTCATGTGACTATTGATTGGCTCATCAGTAAACTTCCGTTTAAGACTTTTATATCATCTTTTGCCATGTTCTTAAAGGAGAACTTCTTATCATTATACTTGTGATAGAAACATATCCTGAATACTAAGCTATATGTACAGGGAGTGGTAAATCAAGACAGAGATCAACATATACTGGTCAAGAAAATTTCTTATTACATTTTTAAGTGTGGGGGCAAAAATGCGCCTGCTTCTAAGGCTACTGTAAAAAGTGGGTTTCAGCAGCCCATAGCTCTAGGAAAGATACAATGGAGCAGGACTGGTGCTATCATTTAGCAGATGAGCTGGGAAAAAAGTGGAGGCTTTCAGACAGGAAAGGCCATCTCTTTCAGGCATGAAAACACTCTCCAATCCTGCATTGTTAGTCTCTTCCTTTACTTATCTGGTGTTACATTACATGTCTTAGAAGGGAGAAGGCCAGTTGCCTGAGCATGAAAACGTTCTGACCTGTAAGAGTCACTGCTTAACTCAACCTGGGCACGTCTTTAAAGGACACCAGCTCCTGTGGCTTAAATTATATCCTAATGCATGCTGTTCAAAGAAGTGAGTCCCTGAACAGTGACAGAGGCTACTGTTCCTACAAGATCCCTCTTCCCCTGGTTGCAGAGGTTGGGAAGCTTAGCAGAATATGGGACAAGAGGATAAGAACAGATGGCACAGTGATTACAGCCGCTGAGTATTCCCTTGTGCTGCACAGCAGCTCACTTAATCCAAACTTTCTATAAGTGTTGTCATTTGTCTGTTTGCTTTCCTGGTGCCCAACAGGACACATCTTGGGTTTGATTTGTACAAGTGCTACCATTAAGAGTTTGACCATCAAATCTGCTAGAATTGCTATGTATTTTTAAGCATTATAAACCACACTTACTGGGTTAGGTACCAAAAATGATACATACTTCATTTTAGATAATTTGCCAGCTTACGTTAAAATACTACTAATGTAATTCACACAGATGGAAAACAGCACCATTTTCTGGTAGGTGGCTGAAGACGACAGAATTAAAGTTCAATCAAAATATTTAGGAACTACTGATTTCATTAACATGCCATTTCAAAAGTAACAGAGATAGCAGGAAATCAGTCAATCTGCCTGAGAATGGTCCTGGATTCTCAATTAATGTGGAAATAAAATAAGCATAAATCACTTTCCTAATATTCACAAATATGGCAAATTAGCTGATACACTACTATTGGAATAAATTCAGAATAATGTAAAATAGCATGAGACTAGGCGAGCCAGGAGAATTAAATAATGTATGTCACTTATTTGAGTTCTAATTACCTCCATGTTCAGCCTTGGATCTTAGTATCTTTCAAAGGTTTTAGAAAAATAATTATTTTATTAAATGCAAAGTATATATGCTACAATTCACAAACATGATTCAATTTTCCATTCTGTTGTATTAAGTAAGTTCAAAATAGTTTGTAAGGTTTCAAGGACATATAAAACATATTCTTGAGGCATGTTACTACTTCCTTTACTCCATGCCTGAAGTTTAGCAGGGTAAAGAGGACAGACTGGTACCTGAAAGTATGAACTGTTAGAAAGTAATGAGCTGAAAGTGAGTGGGTAAGGAAAATGCCTGCAAGGCTTTAGAAATGAGAAGCAGAATAATAAAATAAGTACAGGCTTACTTGGGCAGATAACCAGAAAATATTAGGATTTTAAGTTTATTACAATAAAAAGGGTAAAATCTAAATATCATGAACACAGTTAACTGACAAAGAGAAATGACGTTCCATGTTAAGTCTGCCATGAATGTTAAAGTCATATTCTAATGAGATAATAAAAAAATGTTTTGTTGAAGAGATTTTAGGTGTAGCATTTTGTATATTGAACTGGTTTGAGTTTGGTTCAAGTTGCACTCTTGAAAGTTATTTAACCAACATTCTGGTTCCTCCAACCTGCTGTACCACAATGAACAGGTGGTATAAATAACGCTACATTTTCTCCTGTCAGGAGAAGTGCTTTTTGTCTGACCTAACAGGGAGGAATGATGGAAAAGAGCTCTGTAGCCATTCCATTACATACCATGAATGCAGTATACTCCATGATCCTTCTGAAACAACACGCTGAATTGACATTTATATATCATCTCTCCACCTATTTTTTTTTTTTTTTAGATCTCTAAATTGTTACTCCTTACATGAAGTACTTCTATAAAATCCACTTGGTGTCTGCAAACTTTACTTGAACATTGCTGTATGAAATCTTTTCAAAGACTGAAACATCCTGCCAGGCATTTTTTAATGTTATAGAGAAAGCCTGATTTTTCCCAATCTCAAGTAGACATACTTTCAAATACTTTTAGAAGTCATTCATTCCTGCTTAAAATGAGCTCTTAATAAGGATTCTTAAAGAAGATTACATGACGCAAGAACCAAACTAATCATATTTCAATCATATTTGCCTCTCTTCCATCTGAACTTTCTGGTAGGTTCGAAATGCACTGCTGCTGAAGAGAACCTTTTTCACATAAAACTGTGAATAGGAACACAGTTCTGAAACGAACACACTGAAGTTATAAAGTCCAGTCATTTGCACGCAACTGTGGCCTGAAAGTTTTTTCAAAACAGTGATGAAGCCTGATCTTAAAATTCAGAGATTTCATGTAAGACTTCTAAAAGCTTATGATTTGATCTGTTATACACAATGTTCACAACCCCACCCTCCACCATTTCTCAAAGGAAATTATCTTAAATGTTTTTCTTCCTTCCTTCTTATAAAAGATGAATCTTATAGGCTGGTGTGAACGTTTAAATTAGGTGATCAATTGTTTGTCTCAAGTTCATACAGAATTTGGAAAAACTCTCATATTTCTGGTATAAAAGGTCTTTGTTCTCTAAGGAGAATGTGTACCTTGTCTAAGAAAACAATTTAATTTATGTACTTAAATGTTTCATGTGTGATCTATACTTGGAAGAAATAAAATCAATTAGGATCTACATCAGAGAATCACAGAACGTGAAGGATTTGAAATGGATCTTAAAGAACACCTAGTTCCACCCCACCCTTGTCATTGACAGGGGCACCTCCCACCAGACCAGGTTGCTCAAGGCCTTAACCAACTACATCCTCTCATTGCTGTTTTGTTAATTTCCTCCTAAGCATTTTTTCTCAGCTTCATACACCTATTCCTCATTAGTGCTACTGGAAACAGTCCAGCAGAAGTTTGGAGTTGACAGGTGTAACAATACCATTTTATACTTGAGCTCAAGCACATAGTAGAAATGCAGTTGTTTTTACATTCCCATGTTGATATCATAGATTAAAAAATGTTTAACTCATTAAAAACTTTATAAATTAAGAGCAACAGAAGCATTATGATCTTTACAACTTTTATTTGCTGTTATCTGTGCTATTTCAAGAGTTTCTTTCACAAATCAAGTGTTGTCCTTCCATATGCAAAGATTACATATATAAAGACCCAATAATGTAAATACATATAAATAGTACAGCACTACCATGGAACTAATACTGAGTCCCATTTAGGGTTCAGAAACAATGTTCTTGGAATACTTTCTCCACTAAGTATGTTTCTGCTGATGGCTCCTTGTTGGTGCCTTACAGTATAAAACATAAAAAAAGAACCTTTAAAATATCTATCCTAAACCAGTATAATTAATTATGGTGCTTTATATTTACGCTATTGTGTGGTCATGCAGCTTTCTTTAAAGACTTGTCCTTTGTGATGAAAAGAACTGCGTTCAAGACTCTTAAAATACCTGTCTATAGGATGCTTTCAAAGACTTACACACTTACTGTAAAGTGTTTAAGATGAAGTCTGTTCAATTACTGTTTGTAAAATATGGCATAAAACATGTTTACATGCACATAAACATTAATCCATAAAAAACTTTCTCAAATCCTTTGTTCTTACAGAAGGGTGAGAAAATATGCAGGTATTGAAAAACGCGTCCTACGTTTCCAGAGACTCCGCAGCTGGAAAAAGAGCAAAGAGAGACCTATGCCTTCTGTCCCAAGGTACGGCTCGTACGTAAGCTGAGCTAAAATGCACGTCTTAACCTTACGTGATTTAGTCAACACAGCAGCTATGGTTTCTGAACATCAGTATAAAATCAACAGGAACATCCCTAGCAGACCCTAGCAGATTTTTAATCTTAGACTTTCTTCCTTTAACTCCGCACATTCTCGAGTGAGATAAAGTTCTCGTTGTGAGGATCCTGTCCCCCAAGGCTGTCATCACGGTAGCACTCCGGCAGTACCACGTACCCGCGGCGCCGCTCCCCTCTCCCAGCTTTTGGGCCGGGGCGGGAGGGGCTCCCCGGGGCGTGTCTGGGGAAGAGCCGCAGCGCCGGCTCGCCGCCTCCGCCTCGGCACAGAAGGGGGGAGCGCGGAGAGGCGGCGCTGCCCGGCCTCCCGCTCCTCCGGCAGCTCGGCGCGGCCCAGCGCTCCCTGCCTCGCTGACGGGGGTCGCAAGGCCCTTCCGGCGGCTGCAGCAGGCACAGAGGGGTCCCGTGGTGCTGAGGCAGCCGGGACGCGGCTGCTGCCGCCCCTCCCCGCCGCCTCCCGCCACGGCCCGGCCCCCGCTACCTGCTCGCCGGGCGGCCTCTCCAGCAGCTGCGAGCAGACATCCGCGCACTCCCGGAACTTCCTCCGCCTGAAGTAGCTCCAGGCCTGGAACAGCGGCTCCAGCCCCATCTCGCCGGCGGGCGCACCGCAGCA
>VZTI01004088.1:731199-746509 GCA_013397865.1 Struthidea cinerea | reverse complement strand
GCCGGGCCCCGCCTCGGCCGGCTGGGGCGGAGCGCCGGGGCCGCGGGGGAGGTGACTCTGGGCGGCCTCCGGGGACCCTGTCGCTGGTGCCGGCCAGCTGTCTAGCTGCCCGGCGACCCTGGGCACGGAGCTGCGGCCCCGCTCTTGGCCGAGCCCCTCCCTGCCAGCGCCTCTCGTGGGCTTATTACATCCGTGACTGAAAACAAAGTTTGATCTGTAATACTGGGATCAGTAGGCTTCCAATAACCCCACTGTTCGTAACTGTTGTTTTCTGTCCCATCATCAAGAGGCATTTGGAGTTAGAATAAGTGCCTAAACAAGAATAATACAGTCCACTAATCTATATTTGGGTAAAATGTCCTTTGGAGCCATGGAGCCCTGGCTGAGCAAAGTACAGATTCCTGTGAGCAACACTTTTCAGTCTTGCAGACTCCATCAGTTCCTTTAGTTCATTAGTTTTTGCAGGGAAATTACCAGACTGAGATATTTAGAGATTTAAAAGTTGGAATACAGTTGCTCCTAGTTTATATGTACTACAAAATGGTGATTGCAACCATCAGCCAAAGTAAAAGGAAGAAAAAATCCCTAGGGATGCTTGGAGCAGTAACTGCATTTGTGTGAAATTCTTTGAAGGGTGAACACCAAGAAGACTGCTGAAATCGCATTGTTGGCATTTAAGGAGATCATTCTGGTCTTATTGCTTTTGTCTCACCTAAACTACCAATTTGTCCAAGATGCAAGAAATTAATACCCAGGCTAGCAAGATCAATGTCAGGTGTAAAGATGGAGAAGCAGAAGTGGCAGTCCTAGGACTACAGCTAATTCAATTATGGAGTAAGTGGCTTGAACTGAAGTAGCAGTTATAGACAGCTTTGTTTTGGTCGTCCTGTGAGCAGTGCACAGGTCTTTGGGTTTGCGTGGCAAGGCTTTGGGTGAGAGCCCATATGAGTGGCGTCTGTGAGAAGCTGATAGAAGCTTCCCCTATGTCCAATAGAGCTGCTGGCCAAGGCCAATGGCGGTAGCACCTCTGGAATAACAATTTTAAAAGGGGAGAAAAAACCTTCACAACTGCAGCTCAAGACAGGACTGAGAATATGTGAAACAACTCTGAAAGCACCAAGGTCAGTTAAAGAAGAAGGGGGAGCAGTGCTCCAGGCACCGAAGCAGAGATCCTGCAGCCTGTGGTGAAGACCATGGTGAGGCAGCCCATGGAGGACTACAGTGGAGCAGAGGATGCTTGAAGGAAGCAGGTGGCTGCTCAAAGGAAGCTGTGACCCCATGGAAAGCTCGTGCTGAAGCAGGCTTCTGGCAGGACCTGTGCATCCATGAAGACTGGATCAGGTTCACTGACAGGACTTGTGACCCCATGGGGGACCCACACTGGAGCAGCCTGTTCCTGAAGGGCTGCATCCCATGGAAGAGTGACCCACGCTGGGGTAGTTTGTAAAGAACAGTAGCCTGTGGGAAGGACTCACAGTGAAGAAGTTCATGCGGGATGGTCTCTCCAATGGGAGACACCCCACACTTGAGCAAGGTAAGGACTTCTGTCCCTTAGAAAGAAGGATGACCAGTGACATATGTGATGAACTGACCACAGCCCCCTTTCCCCATTCCCTTGCATGGCTGGAGGGGAGGAGGTGGAGAAAATTGGGAGTGAAGTTGTGCTCAGGAAGAAGGGAGGGGTGGGAGGAAGGTGTTTTAAGATTTAGTTTTTATTCCTCATTATCCCACTTTGATTTGATTGTTAATAAAATAAACTGATTTCCCCAAGTTGAGTCTGTTTTTCTTGTGAAGGTAAATGGTGAGTGATCTCTCCCTGTCCTTATCTTGACCCATGAGCCATTCATTGTATTTTCTCTCCCCTGCCCAGCTAAGACTGGAGTGGTTGTGGCTTTGGTGGATACCTGGCATCCAGCCTGGGTCAATCCACCAACAGGGAAACACTGATCTGAGTGAAATCTTTTTTGGAACCCATGCCATCCCTGGTTAAGAAGGGTGGAAAGAAAATAGGACAATAGTTTCTGTCCATTCTCTGCTTTGTGGTCAGACTTAGCACAATGAGCAGGATGTGCTCTTTAGAGAAATTGTGAACACTGTTTAAAACCCCCATATTTATGAAAAATACTAACTTGAAGTTCCTCTACTTTTATGTATATTTATTTGATGATCTGTTTTTAAATTCTTGCTGTTACCACATTAGGTAATTACCCAGCTTGTCTGGGCTGCTACTTTTTTATGGAATATAATGCGAACGGCACTTTCAGTGGGTAGAGGTGCATTTTGAGGTCAGTGCAATAGTTCCAAAGTTGTTAGATTAAACTGCCAAACTGGTGTTAGTTGGTTTACTGGAGACAAATAATGCCAGAATGTTTTTAAAACGCAGCTTTCTTTTGTGAACAGGTCACCACATCAGTTAAACATACCATTTATATGCACAGGAAAACAGAGGAGACCAATAGCACCTAAATTTTATTGATTCCAACACTACCATCTTAAAAAGAAATCATAATTAAAGCGCTGCATGTACTTTTTATTTTGTGGACACCTATTTTAAGCTTTACTATCTTAGTGACTCCTTCCAGACCACGAAGGAAATTAAATGTCTAAGGACGCTGAGAATGTTTGATTATAACAGGGTTTTTAATGATTTCCATTTTGAGATAACGAATGAAAATGCAACACCATGAAGCCATGATTGCAGATTAAGGTTTCAAAGTACTCTGTCAACCTGGGAGCATTCAGGTGAGTGAATTAGTCATAGATATTGTGCTCTGGCTAAATCCATGCCCTGGCTCACCTGAGCATGTTTGGCTTGCTTTATATGCGGGATAAAATTGACGTTCTTCTGAAGAAAGCTTATGACTTTTCAGAAGAAAAAACTGAAATGAGGCTATGTGACTGGAAACCAATGAGAATAAATTGTGAGTCATGTGAACTGCCAGTATTTGGTCCCTGGTCATGGGAGGATTCCTCCAAAAGCAAGAAAAACTGTAAGCATTTCAAATAGCCCTTTTGAGGGAGAGGTTTAAAAGGAATGCTTTTAAAATTAAAGAATTGCTGTATATTTAATCAGTAACACATATATTACTGGACTTCAGCCATACTTTTATCGCTCAAAGATTCTATCTATAACAGAAAAGGTCACAGATACTGCTGTATAGCTTCTCAGCAAAAGGAAGGGGAAGATGGTTCTGCAGCAATTTTTGTTTGTTATGCTGTTGGGAAAGGTATTCACTGCACTTAGTGATCAAGCTGAAATAATGTTGTCCTATGGTAGCAATTACATAAAGATGCATCTTCAGCTTTTTTACAATGAGATTTTGCAGTGTTGCTAATGACAGGAAAATCAATTTTCCTTCTTTCCAACCACCCCCTGCAAGGGGTTTTTGTTCTCTGTTTGATTGCAGATAAGAGAAGGAATTTTTTTCAGTTTCTACATGATATATGAAGCCAGGAAAGTTTTCTCTGGTATTGGCACACAGATCATACTATGCATATCATCTTTGAAGTCTTTTCCACTAATAATATTGCTTTTCACTTCCTGTGTGGAGGAATATTCCAAGCTTTCTAATATGGGGACTGTCATTTATATTGATTATCGAAATCCCCAAATTTGAACCTTTTAACCAGTCTAGTGGTTTCTCCAAGTATCAATCTCTGTGGGTGGCCACATTCCACTTCTCTAACTTACTAAAATCCTGGAATACAACACAGAGAGTCCCTGTGGCTGTCTTTATGTGCTTTGTAGAGCCCTGTATGTCAGTCCCCCTCCAGTGTAACTTCATGAAAGCTAAACAGCCGGGAGTTATACTCAGGTCCTTCAGGAACAGGCTGTTCCAGTGTGGGCCCCCCATGGGGTCACAAGTCCTACCGTGAACCTGTTCCAGCATGGGCTCCTCTCTCCATGAGACCACAGGTCCTGCCAGGAGCCTGCTCCAGCACAGATTTCCCATGGGATCACAGCCTCCTTTGAGCACAGCCACCTTCTCTGGTGTGGGATCGTCCTCTAGGCTGCAGGTGGATCTCTGCTCCCCTGGTGACGTCCATGTGCTTCAAGGGCACAGCTGCCTCACCATGGCCTTCACCACGGGCTGCAAGGGAATCTCTGCTATAGCACCTGGACCACCTGCTTCCCCTCCTTTTGCACTGATCTTGATGCCTGCAGAGTTGTTTTCCTCACATTTTCTCACTCCTGTCTCTGGACACATTTACTTCTGTGCAATCACTTGGGTTTTTGGGTTTTTCTTCTTTCTTAAATATGTTATCACGGAGGCATTACTACCATCCCTGAGAGGCTCCACCTTGGCCAGTGGCAGGTCAGTTCTGGAGCTGGCTGGCATTGGCTCTGTTGGACGTGGGGCAAGCTTCAGCAGCTTCTGACAGAAGCCACTCATGTAGTCCCTGCTACCAGAACCTTTCCAGGCAAGCCTTATACAGTGGGTTGTTTTTTGCTCTGTTTGCTTGAGGGTCTGCTGCTGGCCTCCTGGCCTTTAAAGACCCCTGCTCTTGTTAGTTTCCTTGAAGTCACGTGAGCAGTGACTTCCTTTTATTTGTGTATGTCTGGTTCATTTAAGATTCCTTTTATTTGTGTATGTCTGGTTCAGATCTGCTGTATTTGCTCTGGTGATGTGGCCTTCCTGGATGCTAATGAGTCCAACCTGTCTGCTGAGATATATGATACCAGCCTCAACTGCAAATGCTGATGTTTATCTCAAAAAAAATGTATTGCATGCATTTGACTGATGCCAACATTAAAAGGAAAAAGTCCAGCAAATATCTTTCTGTAGGGTTGAAGATTATCTAAAAGAGCAAGTACAGAAGTAACAAAGCTGATTGGATGCTGGCCTAGAATGCAATTGCCTGCTGCTGCCACCAACCCGGCACAGTTGCCACTACTGATTTGTGAGAATGTGAAAGAGGAACTTACTACTCCCATTTCCCACAAAGATAAATTTCTGTCTAGTGCATAGGTGTGCAGTGTACCACATACCCCATTTTACTAAAGCCATTCTCTCTCTGGAAGTTGGATTGAGTTAAATCTGAGCCAAAGGTCAGTGGTAATTTGACTCTGGAAAAGTTTTCTGCATCAAGGCTTTTTGTTCTCAGAGTAGGTGCAACTCTGTTTGCTGGTCCTTTGTACATATGCCTTTCTATGCATGAAGTGAGCCACTAGTGAGCTGTGAGTTAATCATAGTCACTTAAGCTGTATATGTTAGATCTGGAAAGAATTCAACCAACTGGGCAACAAACGAGTGTCCCCTGTATGTAGCCACACTACACAACTGGCCTGCAAATGAAGTTACTCGGAATTGTGTTCATCACTGGGCTGACAGGAGCCTGGAGAGCCTGTTTGGTTTCCCAGGAGTTTTCTCACACAGGCTGTGGTGCAGGAAATAACTCAGTTGCACTCAAATGGATGATGGCTGTTGCTGGAGGCACACAGTCACAGCTTGGGAACATGCTGGCCCTTCCCCACAAACATAAGAACAAGATGTCTTTCATACTCTGGCATTGATGTCTGCAAGGTGTTAAGGAGTGGTTTTCAGCTCTAGAGAATTTCTTTCAGTATGTCGTTTATTCAAACATATATCTGATACCGCATTTGATGTTTGGAAGTGTTATCTATCACAAGATAGCTTTTCAGTGGCTTATGGGAAATGAGTGGTTGTTGTCAGTACTATTACTAGTGCTTAAATCTCAACGTTGAGGAATTACTTTTGGCATACTTGTGTGTAGAGTGTGGAAAAAGAATTGTTTTGAATATGCTTTGTTTCTTTCCCAGAGCTCAGGGCTAAGACATTGTTTGTAGTTTACTAGAGCTATCCACTTCTTTCACCTACTCTCTCAAAATGAGGAAAATTAATTTTGTGGGAAGTTCAACAAAATTAATTTGGGGAATTACACCTGAGATGTATCTGTTTTGTAGGAGAAGAACAAATTGTAATTTTTCTGTTTAGCATTGACAGAAAAAAAATATCAGAACTTAGTAATAGCAGCATCCTGGGAGAGATTGTTTAGGGGGAAAATACGATTCGCCATGCAAAATGTTACAAGTTGTGTTTCATTGTGTGATATTATGAAAGGTGGAAGTTGTCTGGCTTTAGTGCAATATAGGCTTGTCTGCCTTTTTTTACCCAAAGTTTTGTAGTCTGGTGGTCAGACCTTTCCATTACCTTAGGTAAAAATGCTTAACTGATTGTAATGTTCAAATGTTCTCCAACTATAATGAATCCCTCCATGTTTATTGAGTCAGTGCTACATTGGGACAATGATAGGTATGTGACACAACTACAGAAGTCACCAGGGTTTATTAAAGAAAAGTCACATGCTTGTCTTGTATAACTATGCACATTCATTGTATTAGAGGTGACGGGATCTTAGCTAGGATGTTTTGAGAGGCTATTGTCATCCTGTGCGAATGGACAGGAAATTTAGTGGGGCTGCTTTATTTACAGCAGGAGTATTGTGATGATATCACTGTCGCATAGGTAATTTGAACCTTGGCTTCATTTGTTTGAACCAAGAACAAGAAATTCAGGAATCAGACGTAAGGGTCAGTTCCTCTTCTGTCTATTTTTTATTCTTAATTTGAAAACTAATTGTCCCTGAGATAGGCTGCAATAAAAACTCTTACTATAGTGATTTATAGATGAAAATATGAGGGAGCACTACTGAATAGAATGGATACATTATTATTTATCCTTATTCATAAAACACAAGGGTTTTTATGATTGCTTTCTAAAAAACAGGGTTTGTGACAACTATAACTGTGTACTGGATTTTAGTCATATTTCAATTAACTGTTCAAAACCTTGTCGAGATTAAATGTTGCTTGGAGATTTAAATCTGCTTTGCATTTTCACCTTTTATTTTAATATAGTTTTTTTCTTTCTGCTGAGGACACTTTAAACTGATACTGAATACTGGCTCTGAATAAATAGATGTCTTTAATGTTTTTCATCTTTATACACTCCTCCAGAATAAATGATTGGTATGCGTAAAATGCTTTGCATTTTCCAAATGTTTTTATAGCTTTTCTGTGTCAGTCTCTTAATATTTAAACTCTGAGTATGAGATACACGAATTAGCTTCTTACAAAGTATGTACAGAAGAGAGTAGGACAGGACCCATCAACATTTAATATATCTTTTGTTTTAAAAACATAGATGCTATAGGTTGACTTTGTCTCCCATGGCTTAAAGTCTCCCATGGGAGTCTTCAGTGCACCAAACAATCATACTTATTTCTTGAATTAGGAATGCTAATACTCCAGCCTTATCACTCATCATGAATGCGCATTCTTATGATAAAACCAGAAATAGAACCTAAAAATAGACCCTAGAATTCTGTTGGTATCTTAAAATTTCTTAGGCAGCTCTGAGGAGCAATGTCCTGTATCCCTTAGTAGCTAACTCATTTAGATGCAGGCTACTGCTTCTGTCAGTTACTCATCTCTCTTGAGATATAGGATTACAGAAGAAAGATGTTGTTTGCAGCTCAATACAATTAACAAGGACTTGAAAATGAATATTGATGTTGTGACACATCTACCTGCAGATTGCCTCAGCTGGAAGTGTCTTGCTCACCTTTGAACACGAGTTGGCATCATGAAAGTTGACATGCAAAAAAGGTTCATTCTCATGAGTCAGATACCTTTAGTATTGGGAGAATTGAGAACAACAGAGCATAGAGCAGGTTTTGTTTTGTGTTCTTTGAATGAACCCAAATGGGACTACAGATCAGGCCATGCCAGGGGAAGGCACACAGTTGTGGCAGAAGGACACAAAGAGGAAGTTCCCTCTTTATGTGATATTTTCAGCAAGGACGCTGACATCTGAAGCTGAGTTCACATATTTGCTTGTACAACCCATTTCTTGCTGACTGTAGAAAATTAAGACGTCATGCAAATGAAATTGCTTTAAGAGTAGGGTTTTGTTCTGAGGCATGGATTCAGCATCCAGGAAAGTAATTTATAGTAACAGCTTAAGGTGTCATTCTGTGACCAACCAAGACAACAACATGCATCAATAGCAACTATCGCAATCATAAATAAGAATTCTGCTGTTTCTTTCTTATCATACATGATAACTTAGTCATTCTTACCATGGTCTAGCTGAAAAGGAACCATCCGGGAGTTGATAACAGAAATAAGGTGGCAATAATGTTCAAGTCCTAAACATCAGTCTTCCTACATAGGACTTTATGTCTGTACTGTATTATTTATGCATGGACTGAAGCCAATCTTTGTAATCACACCCACACCTCCTTCCGTGTATAGGTTGAATGGGATGCTTTTCAAGTGAGATTATTACCTTTCTTTTTATCTGCAGTGTTTCATATGAGGCACTATTTCTTGTTTGATGCAGATGCTCTGTATGCTGTGCTGAATATAGACTGGTGTTCATAACACTAGAAGAAATCAATGCAGCTATAAAAAACCAAACAGTGGCCTATGAAAAAGGCTGGCATGTTATTTCCATTTAAAGATAGGTTGCAAAAAATTGCAAAGGATCTGCTGATGACTGGATATTGAGCTCAAACATACTTGGGCTTGACTATTTTTCTTCCTTTTCAAGTTTAGAGCAGCTAGCATGCTTATTTGCAGTGGATCCTAAATATCAAAGTACGGAACCTGGTAATAATACTAAGTTACCAGTCATATTTTGAAATCTTGATATAAATGGGTTTTGTCATACATATATGTGTATATAAATGCAGTGGAGAGATAATACAGATCTCCTGGTACTCAGCCTGCTGTATTAATTACAAAGCCATTTCAGCATCATTGTTTGTTATATACCTGTTAGCTCTCACCAAAAAAAAATTATGTAGGTGCCCTAAAAATCTACTTTCTTCCTTTTAGGAGTCTTAGTCTGTTTCATTATTAGTTTATCATTTTTAGAGCAAAAATGTGGGGAAAAGATCTATTTTGAGGATGAGTGGAGTTTTATGAGGAGTGGCTGTTTTATAGAGCCTGTATAAAGGCTTGTGCACAGTGAATTACACTAGAAAGTTATATCATGTAGCAGTTTATGGCCCCTATTTTCTTTTACAATTGGAGGTGCTTGAAAAGAACTATTTGCTGTCCTAAAAGTGGGCTTTACTTCACTTGGCAGACTGACTGAAGTGCAGTGTGACTCTATTCCAGTCCTTAACTGATCTTTTCCAGTGCTCAGTTAAATCTGGTAGCATGAAGTTATACAATGAAATTTATTAATTCAAGGTCTGCATTCCACTGCTGGATTAATAGTATTATGTTACTTTTTAAGTTTCTCGGCATTATGAGAGTTAATACTGTTACTTTATTTAATGTTTAAATATTTTATTTCCTTCAGTTCTGAAAATTTGTATTATTGCTAGTAAATTATGTCATATTTGATAAGCCTCCAGTATTGTATGTTGATGCTATGTGGTGACTTATGGTTAAGATGTTTCATGATTCATTTTGACAGCTAAGCTTTTTGAGACCTTTTCCAAAGTCAGTACTGTGCATTGTATTTTGAAAACCTCATCAACCACTGTGTAAAAGGAGGTCATCTTGACCTTACAATTTTTAATCTAATAATTATCATCAGCCAGCTGAAATTTTGATTCATTCCCCAAACAATAGTAACAACATGTTTTGGGGTTGATCAGCCTACACTATCCTAGTTGTAAAGAAAGGATTTAAAACAGGTATAAAAGTTATCACTGTGTGCAAAGGTGTTGTTTCACATTGGTTTTGATCGTATCATAAAACGGAGCCTGAGATAGCTGTCACATAAGTAGAATTTAAAATAAATTGTATTCTATATTTAGTCATTAGTCAACAGTTGAAATTGAAGAGTTCAGAATCAGATTTTTATCATAAGTCTATTGATAGAAAATGCATTGGGTTTTAACTACCATCCCTGCATTTAAACCCGTTGAGGTTGTCATATGCTATGTCAAGCGCTGGTCTTGATACAAGTTCTTCGAACCACCTGGATTAATAACTTCTGTACACATATAATTTTACCTAAAATGCACACTAAAGAAAGCTGTTTAGATCCAAGCTGTATATATGTTGATTAGATCCATGTTGTGTAAATACAGTGTCATTGCTGAAAGAAACTGAGTGCTCCACTGAGGTGCATCGGAATGCATTCTGGTGTCAGTTTGTTGGCAGTCAGAAACACAGTAGTTTTTTCATTGTCTATAGACTAAAAAGAATTATTTTAGTGGACTGTTCCCATGTGCTAACACAGATTTTAGGGCCAAAGCTCATGACAGACATTTTAAGAAAGAATATAAATGTTAGCACCTAACTTCTGAGATTAATATTAAACATTATTTTACTACACCAACTTCAAATGGAACTAAATGTAGAAGTTCATTTGCATTTATTTGGGGAAAAATATAGATGGATGGAAGTTCTTAGACTGAGATTTTTGCTGTTGAATTCAGAAACCCTTCTTACACTTTAAAAAGAGAGGATTTGAACTCTGCATTACCTTAAAACAAGATCTTATGGTGAAAACATCATAGCTAAAGAAGGCACCATGCAGCTCTCGGTACTTGTGTTCCCTCTGCAGTTTCAGCCGATATTGTTTACTGATGTACTTGCATCACTTCCAAATGTCCAGAAATTATTGCTTTCTATAGTAATTATGGATTAATTTAATTTCAATGATGTTTATATCTTACTCATCCCTTTGCCAGGCCGAAGTTGAGAAACCATTACCTGAGGACATTTCTAAATCAAATTTCTGTGTATTGTGGCCTTGGTTGCTGTCTGTATTGTGACATGTTCATTGTCTTTTCAATAGGGTGCCTGTTTCTTCTAGTGCCTAGCATGAATGTTTACCAAATTAATACAATTGCTGTAATTATCAAGGTGTAATTTAACTTGCAGAAACAGAAAAAGTAATGTCTGTAATATTTAATTTTATACACATATAATTATTTTATTTTAATGTCAGCCATTATATAGAGTTCATCAATCAGTACCAAAAGAAAACACAGATTCATAGTTACCAAGTTTGTAATAGAACTTGCTTTTAAAATGGTTACGGAATTGGATGACGCTTTTACATAGGACATGATTTTAAAAAGCAGTTGCATTTTTCTCTTCCATGCATGTCAGCTACACCATTCTGAAATTGTCAGAATTTTTGGAAGTACAGTATAATGTACTCATGGCTTATTGCTCTTTAGCTCATCATTTTCCAACACCTTGTTATAAAGATACCTCCTTATGTGACCATACCCAGTACATGCTCCGATCCTGTATTTCCCAGACTCTTGTGTTGAGATGTGAAGAAATTAATAACTTTTCCTGTGCCATTTTCTTAATCTTAAGAAATTCCTTTGCTTTTTGATGATGCAATAGACTTACTGATTATGTCAAGCATTCTTATTTCTAATGTTACTCTTAAAAAAATAATCTCTGTTGTTAATTTAATAAAATATCTCAGTCCTTTAAAATTTTTTAATAATTCACATCTAATATGTTGCTGACATGGTATAAAATATCTCACTAAACTTTCATTCTCTGAAGGAGAATTAACTCACCTAGTGTTTGAGTTTGCCATGCTGTCTTTTTTCCTCAACTTCTTGTTTTTATCCAATAGTAAGCAGGCCTTTGTGATCCTACATATTTGCCTCAGTGCTGTGAAATGGTAGCAGGTAATTCTTATTACTCTCTCTTAAGTAGGTTTCTTAGTTTTGCAAAATATTCTTTTCAGACATTGTGTTCCCATAATAGACTGAGACCTTCTAATCCTCAAGAATGTTGAAATTAATGTTGTCACTTTTGTTCATCTCTTTCTTATTATATAATTACTACTTGAACCAGCTACTCTGTATTACTTAGGACTTAACAGAGAATAATCCCTCATTTTGTGTGCTCTGGAATTAGCTGTTCCAAGAGCATTTGTTTAAGAAATCACTTCTCTAAGCCTTGTTCCATTTAGCAGAACTTAAGATACATTGTAAATATATTTTCAATATGCTAAGAAGTAAGTTTTCTTGAAGGTATGCACTGTGAGACATTAAAATGCCACTTACGTGATTTCATTTAGAGAGGTGATG
Organism: Struthidea cinerea; assembly: GCA_013397865.1. NCBI lineage: Eukaryota > Metazoa > Chordata > Aves > Passeriformes > Corcoracidae > Struthidea > Struthidea cinerea. The sequence goes on along the minus strand of VZTI01004088.1, from coordinate 734,458 downwards.
TACCTGTGTCACTGTGTAATAATGAAACATAATTTGCAGTGAGTTTTGACATAATAGGAAAGATATAAAACTCACCACAGGCAGCTGAGGAAAAACAGCCAGACATTTGTAAAATACCTTACTGGAAGAACATAAAATGTCTTATTTGTCTAAAAGGTCATTTGCTTCCCGCTATAGCCGTAGCGGCAACAAAGCACAGCTGACCCTGCGATTGGCGCAGTCGTTACAGCATGGTGTTGATAACACCAAGGACGTGGGTTTGATCCCTGTATGGGCCATCCATATAAGAGCTGGACTCGATGATCCTTGTGGGTCCCTTCCAACGCAGAATATTCCGTGGAATCTGTGGAACTTCCTGCGAACATCAGCTGGCCCCATGTGCTCTGCCTGCAGCGATCAGCACCTTGGACAGCGCCGTGCCCGTCCCGCCAGGCTCGGCCGCGCGTCCCAGGCTGCCGCGAGCGACCGGAGGATGCTCCCTGGCCCACAACAGCTCGGAAAGCACTGGCCGTGCTCAGTTTCTGTATCTTCCGAGAAAAAGGCTGGTCAGGAACTGGTGTCTGAGTTTTGGGGTAAATGTGCAACGTAAACGAGAATGCCACGCTGATGGCGGAACATTGTGGGGCCTTGTGGCTCCCAAAGCGTTGACTGCCCGCAATGAGTGAGTGATATGGGAAGAGACATCCAGAGGCCAAAGGAAGGATGTGTGCCCGAGTGGGAACGCTCGTCAGAGCAGGGAGAGAGGAAGAGGTTGTTATGCTACACTGCTTCCTATTCCTGTCAAAAACAGATGCCAAGTGTGTAAAATTTCCCTTGCACACCTTGTGCATCAGCATAAGGTTAGTAAACTATGACAATGAATAGTTTTCCTCTTGTAATTTTCTCTCAGGAAATGCACTATTTTAGAGATGGTAGTAAATTCCCGAAAAATCTAAAGAAAATACTGGGTATTTGTGTGGTGAATGTGATGTGCAGCTGTTCCCATCCTCGCACTGCATATATGTAGTTTTTCTGACTATGGTTGTGGGTTCTTCTGTTCATTACACAAAATATGATCTGCAACTTCCAGTTAGAGACAATGTTGCTACATATTAAATTTTCTTCCTGATTGCTCTTTTTTGTTCTCTTCAGTTTTAGTTTTGGAACAAGTGACAGAAAACAGCCTGTTCACTTTCACTTACTAAATACTCTCTTGCTCTAATTTCTGAGTTGCAATTAAGACGACAAGATTAACATTTTAGCTCCACTGAAGTTAATACTGCACATTAGTATTGATCTCAGGAGATCCAGAATTTCCCTTTAAGTACTAATCTAAGAAAAGTATGTATTTATAGAGAGTAGAAGAAAGTAAAGACACCATAATTAAGTGTTTTGTACATTCATGTTTAAATATTCATTATATGGGCAGTAAATACAAAATTAATATATTCTTAATTTATACCATAAAAATACTCCCACTTTCAAATGAGCTTTTGCAACAGCAGAAGTCAAATATATCAGATGCCTGTGTCTGTTGATAATCAATCCAATTTCCAGAATGAGATTAGGCATCATTATAGAATTGTTCCTGTAACCACCTTCCCCATGGGATAGCAACACAGAACAGCCATGCAGAATCAACATCTGATTAGAAAGAATAATACATTTTGCAGTTCTAAGACAAGCTAGTTGGGAACTGTCCAGCCCATTTCCCTGGCTAGTTACCCCCCTCAGGACTTCCTGAGAAACTATGGCTCCCCAAGTTCAAAGGTGCTCCAGCTGCTTAGGGAGCAAATAGAAGGGGAAAAGACTGCTTATAATTTTCTGAGAGTAAGATTTTCTTTATCTGTTGGTTAGTATATACAGATTTTTGTCCTGATTAGGGATTAAAATCCTTTTCTTTAATTCAAAAAGTTATATGTTTCATGGAAGGGTAAGTTTCCTTGGATGTAAGTTTCAGTCTGCATGAATCTCTCTGCAGATTTCTGTTCCATGCTGTGTTGTTTTCATTAAATGTGTGGGACTGAAAGCTGCAACTGAGCCTGGTGTCACAAACATTGTCATTGTAAGAGCTTGAGAAAAATATTGTCTCTCAGTGTTTTACACTGTGAAAATATGTTAATATGAAGTTAATTGGCTGGAATGGTTAAATGCATGCATTTTTACAAAAGAATTATTTTTCTAAAACAATGAAAGGACTAATACAATATTAAGTTTATGCAAGAGAGATGTAAGGGGAAAAACTCCCTCTAATTAAAAGGAAAATAAAGTAGCATGGAAAAATGTCTCCAACATGAACTAACTAGTTAAAAGTAAATGTTTTGTGGGAGAATAGTCAATATGAGTAATAAAACAGTAAAAGATCAAAAGAAAATAAAGAAATGAAGATTTAAAGATAGATCCTGATAAAATAAATACGCTTGGAAAGACAAACCTCTGCTGAAAGTAATAGGAAAAATATTGGGTTTATTTTAAATTGTCAAACCAGTTACCCAGAAGCTTTTAGAACGGCTATTCGGCTTTGTAGCACAAAGCTGTTCGCATGATAACGTACATGTTCATTTTTTTAGCCAGCGAGGTACTCTATAGAGTGACAAAGCTGGAGTGGAGCACGTTTTCCTGACCGAAATTGTGGACCTGGTGAGGTGGTTCCCCAGCACTACTGGCTTATGCGGCACAGAGAAGTCGCTTCCACATCTGTGAGGTCGGAAAGTGGTGACTTTGCCACGTAAAACGCTTTGAGAACTGAGGCTGAAAAGTTGTGTATGGGGAAATTAGGGCTTGAATGGGGAAGTAACTTTTGTGTGGTGCGTGAGTCAGGCGGTGGGCTGAAAGGGTTAAGTATTCGTCATTAAAAATTACAGTTGACATTTTCTTCTCGGATGAAACGGAGCTGGCGTGCTGCCGGTCTCCAGTGAGAGCGGAGGGTGACTTCCACACACGGCTGAGAAGGGGCTGGGACTCATCCAGTCCCAGTGGCTGCCGAGAGCCGGCGGCGGTGCGTCGGGGGAAAGGCAAGGGACGGGCATGCTCCCCGAAGGGGCAGTAAAAACAAAAACCCCTTAAACTTGGGGAAGGGGGAGAACACAAAGCCTCGCTTAAGGAGGGGGAAAAAAAAGAAAAGGTAAATTAAAAAAGCCCCGCGACACGCCAGAACGCGCGGTGGTGAAGCGCATTCCCACCTGCCCGCTCGCCGCCACCACTCGGCGGCAGCTCCTCGCTCGGTCCCGCGTCGCCCCCGCTGCCCGCGCCCCCGGCAGCCCGTCGGGCCCGCCCGGCC
>VZTI01004088.1:720053-730810 GCA_013397865.1 Struthidea cinerea | reverse complement strand
ACTTCGTGGCGGGGGTCGGCGTGGTCTACAGCCCCCGGGAGCACCGGCAAAAATTCTACCTGGGGCACCAGGACGACATCATCAGGTACCGCCGGCGCCGCTCGCTCCCGGGCCGCATCCCGCCGCGGGCTCCGACCCCCTCCGGCCGTCCCGGCCCCACAGCCCCGCCCGCTCCTCCCTTCTCCCTGGCGCGGGGCTTGAGTATCCCCCCGCCGCCGGCTGCCCCAGGTGCCGTCCCGGGCAGCGCCGGTGATCCGTGTCCCGCCGGGGCTGTGGGAATCCGGGGAGCGGACCGAAATACATCAAGGACAGTCAGCGCTTCCTCACTGCCCCCCCTCACCCCCCCGCCCGGGCTTCGCCGTGGGTAGAAACAGCCTGGAAATGGCTTTTAGCTGTCGGATTTAATCAGCCGTGTTGTGTGTCCCCCACTGCCGCCGGTGTGCGGTGCCGAAACTTGTACGGGCGCCTGTGCCCGGCGCGGCAGCCCGAGGGTCGCCGCTCGGTCCCCAGCCGTCCCTGAATGTCAAAGGGCCGGCGGGAGGAAAGCAGTAATCGCGTGTGTGCCCCGGAGCACTTGGGCTGCGGAGGAGGTTAATCTGTAGCAGGTAGACCTTTGTCTAGTGTTTAAAAGGCGACGATTACATGGGGAATTAGTGGCCTGCCTGTAACTCACGCAACTTTTAAGGTAATCTTAAAAGAACAGCCTTTCTTGAGAAGTTGAGGCGGCTTCCGTAGCTCAGTAGTTCACTTGTCAGGGAATGTTTTCAGGTGCTGAGTCCATTAAAAAAAGTAATTACAAACTGATGTTGCAGAAAAAATGTGCTGGTATAATTTCTTGTGCGTATTTCCACTCCAAGGATGCTTTTGTAAGCCTAGTGGTGTTGTGAGATCAATGAGAGAATTTGAGGAGTATGAAGGGCAGATGTGAGCCTGAGTCATCAATCTTTTCCCTTCCAGTAGGTGTCATTGCAGATGGGTTTTAAATTCTGATTTCTTTTGGTCTTCCTGTTGGGGTAAGAGCTAGCGGTAGATACTTTTGTAAGTCTTTTGTAGGTTTTACAGCACAAAATTTGTTTTTATGATGCTTAATGCTCCAAGGTATACCTTCTGTATGTGTTACTCATGAGTAACAGGTATTGCCTGCAGAGAGCAGAATAGATGCTATGTCTTTCATTTAAACTTTTGGACACACTAGAAAACTTGGTCATAGCGGCCACTTTTTTCCTTTGTTTAAGTCTTCTTCTTGAAGAAATTTAAATAGTTTTGAAGTATGGCTGTGAATGTTCCTTAGAAGGGTGTCACTTTCATAGTATATTTCTCCTTGGTGCTAAACGTGAAGAAAACCTAGTCAGTGTACCATGGTAGACCATTGTACTAGGGGTGTTGAATCAGGAGTTTGAATCGCTGTTATTTGCATTGCTTAATGTTTTAACATTCTCACTTTAATCCAGGAAAAACTGTTTTCTTAAGAACTGCTAGCCACCTATGAGGTCAGGTGCTGCGGGAAATCCAGATCTGCAACTTGCTATTGTGCTGAGGTAGCGATGGCTCATTGCTCGTTCTAAGGCCGCGGTAGTGTAATATTACACTTTTAATACCGTGTATTCATGAGTGCTTCCGAATGACACCGTTTGTTTCAGTAGCACTTCTTGTAGCGGAAGAATTACATGGGTTTGAGCTACAACTGGGCAAGTTTTTTGTTTGCGTGTGGTAACAGTTTCCTGCTCAGTCTCTCTCAGCTTTGGTACAGTGTGCTACATTTGGCCAAAATGTGACAGAATTATTTAGAATAGTACAAAACCAAAAGAAAAAAAAAAAGTCTGCTGTAAGTCAGCTAACCAGAGAGAAAGGGTATGTGTCTGGTTTGTGTATGTACTTTGATTTGAATGGTACCATGGCCCAGCATAGAGGAGTTTCTCCTGCTCTGAATTGTACTGACGTGAGAATATAATTCTAAGTATGTTAAAGCATTACAGGTTTATGCAGTTAGAATTTTACATGCTTCTTAAATGCAAAAGCTATACAGAAATACTAGTATGCTTGAAGAAGAATGCTTGATTTAAAAGCAGTGTGGCTATTTCTAATAGTAAGATCAGACTTGCAGTGATCAGTCTTTCACTTGCTACTTTTTCTAAAATACAACATGGTACAATTTAAATGCCATCTTGCACTTTTCCTCACTCAACGTGGTTACCTAAACATGTTAGTTCTCAATATTTAAAGGAGTCATAGGAAGGTCAAATATTAAAAAAAACCCCAAAAACCAAAAAGCAGGTGCAAAAATGGGATTATGTAATATAGTAATCAGTGTTACTAAATTTTCTCTCTGAAGATAAACTCAACTGTTGTATTGCAAAAGAATTAATATATTTTGTGCTCTAATAGTCTCAGCAAATACTGTCTGAATGCTGAGATGTTTGGAATTTTTTAGTGAAAACAATGGGAGGATTGAGTATCTTTTACAAGTACAGGATCTCATTTGTGAAAGCAGTTCTGGTGACTGAAAATCTTACATATTTAAAGAATCAAACTTCCATGAGCCCAGCTCCATAGCTACAAGGACGAAGCATAAATATTGCTCACTACATGGTGATATTATTAGTACTCTTCATTATGAGAACTTTTATACTGTTAGCGTTCTTTGGATGACATTGTAATTGTAAACATCAATCAGGAGAGAGGAACTGCAATTCTTAAGTCAGAGACCATTTCTTTAGTAGTAGAAAACAATATTGGAGTAATGGACAGTCATAGGACGTTTTCCATTGGAAATTTCTAACACTAGCAGTTAGTTTTTGTTCTGCTTTTAAGTTTTACCTCCTTTTGTTAAATGAAACCCTGTAAACCTGCTGTAGGATTTTTTATGTAATTAGATGTTTTAACATAATTTATTTTCAGTATAAATGTCTAATCTTAATTTTAATCACAGTGTCCACACCCCAAATCCCTCAGCCTCAGTTAACTGTATAGTGAAAGTAAGAGAGCTGTCCTTCAGTGTTTTGTCCCTCAGATCTATTGACAACTCTTTTGGACTAGAAGAGGGTAGTTAAGATAATTTAAAACATCTTTTATTAGTCTGGGGTATTTTTGATTTTTTTTTTTTTTTTGAACAATGTCAGTTATAATCCATTTTTAAAAGGACTTTTCTTGCTTGCTGGTGAGCTTTTGGTTTTTATGTTTGTTTTTTATCTCTTCTGAGAATTACTTTCCAGAAATCAACTCACTGTTCCGGAGGATACAATTACATGTTTTCTATCTTACTTTTCTCCCATTTCTTATGTATTTGCATATTTTTATTGTTGAGGTCCAGGATGCATTCGAACACTTGTGGAAAATGTCACTCAGATGCAGAAATGCTTTGAAAATTTGCATCTTTTGGGAGTGCAGATAACTGAGTTTCTTGCATTTTCAAGAGTAAGTAAGGAGAAAAATCTTGTGCATGAAATCTCAGGTGACTTGCTTTGATCTGTTACCAGCAACATAACTTGGATGTCCGCTGTGTTTGTGGAAGTTCCCTGTCCAGCCTTGGCTGTGGGTGTGTAGGAGATACTAGTACTGAATGAAAATGCAAGTTATTCCTACAAAGCTACTGGTTTCAAGTGTGTGTTCTCTAGGATTTCATGAATCACCAAACTAGCTTGTGATTTGTAGAAAGGTTTGCTTTCTGCTAGATGAGGAAGAAACAGTATCTTGGTGTGTTCAGGTTAACTTTGTTCTCTCCATAATTTTATTGGTTTAGAGGATCCTAGGTTATTTAATGTAGGCTGTTCTTCAGAGAGACCTTAGGGGGACTGTATTTAAACCTGATCTGTATCAAGATTTCAGAAGACACCCCCTCAGAGCATTAACCTGTTATATGGTAAAACTCATGCTCATGTTGAGGCTCCTTATTTGTCTGGGCTAGCTAAAGCATATTTATGTATTGTATTTTTTTTTTTGCTGTAAGGTGAGAAAATTGGAAAGCCTGAACTTATCCACCTTTTTAAATGGCTGTCTAGTGGCAAAAGCCTTTGATGTCACTAGGACAATTCTCTATGCTGATGTGCTCCAAGGAGACTGCTGACATGCTCCAAGGTCACTTGTAGAATAATTTTTCCTTTTGATGCATTTTTTTTGCTTCTTTCTTTTTTTTTCTCTCTTTTTTTTTTTTTTTCCTTAATGCTAGCCCTGTGACCATCTTTTTTTTGTGGGCTTCAAAGTACTGGAATTTTACTGGGAATTAACTTTTCATCTGATGTTGATGATGCTATTGAAAAATAAAATCAAAATGTGAGGTTAAACCAGGGCATCTTTTTGAGATCTTTAGTAGACTTGGCAAAAGTGCATATTCCACTTTCCATGATGTCTGTTCTTAATTTCAAACTTTAGCACTTATTTGTAATTCTCCTTTGGCACCGTTATCTTTATGCTGACACAAAACAACCACACAACTGTGCCAGTCACAGAAAGAAGAATTATGTTTCTCTGTCAGAAGGAGACAAATGAGGAAGAGTTGTTATCTCTGTCCTACTTTTTTAATATCCATTATGCGAGCTAGCTGGCAAATAATAGCGCTTTTGTATATTCTTCCTAGAATTTTATCACTGTGTCTACTTGGTTAAGATGTTTGTGGTACGTTTAGGTTTAGTTGCTTAAGGTAGTAGCTGGTACACTTTATGCTAGTAAGAACTCTTGAATCTCTGCTGATAATGGCATTTATAGGTCTGCTGTTGAGCAACCATAGGCTGTGTCTAATAAGTTAATTTCCCTTCTTGTCTGAAGTCTGTATGTTTTTCCTTGTCTTGGACTAACTTGGGGGAAAGAAATCATGCATCATCTGCCCTAGGACTCATGCAGTGTTCTGCTTTTCAGGCAAACATAACTTAAAAAACTATTCAGAAAACATTGAAATTCTTTACTGTTAGAAGTTCTGGTACCAGAAACTAACCAATACCCTGCTACAAAGACAGAGGAGAAAGAAATGGCTCTACTTTCAGTTTGGTTAAAACCAAACTGTGGTTCTTCTCCCCCTTTGTGCCCCTCTGTATCCAAGACTGTAGAGAGGTAAATTGCATGTTTACAGGGAGCAGAGGTATGTGCAAGACAGGTAGAAAGAATGGCAGAGCATTTGTCTGTGTTCTCACAGAGATAGCGTTTGGCTGTTTCCAACAAAATAATTTTGCTTGTCTAAATCATGGCTTTTCTTAAGACAATTTTTCTTGTTGCTGTGATCTCCGTAGGTATTTACTGAACTTTGTTTTCCAAGGAACAAAACTAAGCAGCCAAACCTCTGGGCCCTAAATTGTGGTCTTTCCAGGCACTTTATTTAAAACTCTCTTCTTTTTATATTTCAAATTTCAGCTCAATCTAGAGGAGATTGTCCTCCCTGAGATACTATGATTTTGTTCCTGTGTTCCAGGCAAAATAAACCATTTCATTTTAGTGTCAGCATTTCTTACGTTCTAGTGAAAACCAAAACCACTAATATCATCTGTGCTCTCCGGTGTTAGTGCTGTCTGCCAACTCCAATTTATCTATTTACTGTCGCACTCCGAATGTTAGTCTAACCATCAACAGCTAAGAAACTGTTGGACTCTGTCAGCTGCTTTCTAAGACTGCTCTTAGATAATGCTCTCTGGGAGGCAGGTCCAGCCTTCCTCTGTGTGGCTGTCAGCTGTGGTTTGCAAACAGAAATTCTAGCAATGCAGTGATTAGTCACATCCTAGTTTTGAATGGCAACAGATCTTTTCCTCACCCTCGCTTTTCATTAACTGTGCATCGTTACGACGTTGGATGACCTGCTGTTGCACTTTTTTAGTAAAGATGCTGTGTATTTCTACCCTCTCATTGTATCAGTCTGCCTCTCTTTGATTGCTTTTCATTAGATTCTAGTAATCAAAAAAAATTATGAAAAGAGATAATACCTTCTCAGAAAAAGAGCCAAACACATTTCACAAGAACATAGAGGGAAATTATTTTGTTTCCATCTTTTGTGTTCCACCAGTAGTCTGACACCTTAAGATTCATCCTAGTTCTCAAAAAACCTCAACAAATAGTTGAAGCAATTGAAAGTTGGGGTATCTGCTGTCAGGTTTATTGTCTTGTTCTTGTCTGGAATAAATGGCATATGTTTCTGACCTAACTGCAGATGACAGTCAAGCACAAATATTAAGCAATAAAGAGTAGGTTCAGCTACAAAACTTTGTCTGGTGAAATTCTATTAATTGGTTTGGCAGCAGATCTATGAAATTTCACTAGGAATTTTATGATTAGTTGTGTATTTTGGATTTCAGGGAATTTAACTGAATGAATACCATGGTTGCCTTATAAGGAAAAATTTCTTAATTATCATGTGCAACCTCTTCTGTCTTTTGAATTATGAATGTGACAGAGGAAAAAAAAGCTTCAGCATGTTCTGGTGAGGAATTTTTTGTATGCACTTGAATTCTATACAGTCCAGACCTTTCTAGAAGAGAACTCTGTTGTTTATTCATTTGCACAAAGGTAATCTCCCAAACTATTTCAACAATTATAGCCATCGAAGAAGGCCAGTCATCCCCCGTTGTGTCCTCTAATAACTGTACTGGAGGAAAACAGGAATAAAATCCATTTTGCAGTATGCTTCAAATGTGAAATGGATCATGCATAGAAACACCTCAAAATATTGCTTGTCTAATACTTAGGAAACATACAAGGTGCATACAGTCTGGATTATTAGGTATGGTGTTAGGAAACCAGTCTTTGTTCTTAAGTCCCAAAGAAAGTCCTTGGTAGGAGTATTTCCCCTTGGCTCAGTGCTGGTGAGACTGCACCTGGAGTACTGTGTGCAGTTCTGGGCTCCTCAGTACGAGAGACATGTGGAACTACTAAAGAGAGTCCATCGAAGGGCCACAAAGATGATTAAGAATCTGGACCATCTCTCCCGAGGAAAGGCGGAGAGAGCTGCAACCATTTAGCCCAGAGAAGAGAAGGCTCAGAGTGCATCTGATCAATGCATATAAATAGCTGAAGGGAAAGTGTAAAGAAGATGGATCCAGGCTCTTTTCAGTGGTGCCCAGTGACAAGTCAAGTGACTTTCCAACCAAAAATAAATGCTGTAGGCCCGTGCTGAACAGTGGGAGTTTTCAGAATGGAAGTTCAGTTTGAAAGCTTCAGTGTTTTGACTACAAACATTATTTATTACCTTCTTCCCACGCACAAATTCAAATAAAAATAATTTAATGTAAATTTAGTTAAGGAATTAATTTCTCAAACTATTTTTTATTGAAGAAAATTAGACATTAACAATAGATTGTGGGGTTTTGATATGCAATAGAATGTTTGCTGTGAAATGAAATACCTTTAATAGTTCATTTTCCGTAACAAAGAATGGGCTTTGGGGTGTGTGCTGGTGGGTTCCTGCTCAAACACGGCACCTGGGGTTCACTCTCTATTCGCACTTGATGAGGAAACCACATTCTTGCTTCAAAGAGCAAAAGCAATGTAATGCTGAAGTCATGTAATGTGTACCATTCTGAGAGGTCGATTACAGCCACCCAAATCACTTGAGCAGGTTAATTCACCAAGCTACTGTACTTTGTTAATAAGCCATTAAGGCATTTTTCTGAATATGATCTTTTGAAGAATTGATTTCTCTTTTTCCCCAGAAAGTTTATATTTCCAGCTGAAAAATCAAGTCTTCTTAGCTTATTCTTTGGGCTTATGTGGTGTCATGGTTCTTTCGTTTATACTAAAGATAAATCAATTGATTCACTTTACCATCTCCGGATGATCTTCTTGAGCATACTCAGTTTATTTCCCTCCACAAAAGAAGTCATGACTTAAATAGAACCTAAATTATGTCATAATTAAACTAAGCAGTCCTCCCATAAGGCTCTAGCTTCAGTAACTTTTGTCTATCAGTCAAAATGGCATTTCTTACAGCAGAAGCAATTGCTGGGGCAAGGGGTGAGATAATTACCCTGCTGACCATTTTATGCCGTGGTTCACAAGGACAAAGTCCCAGTTAAGCTCTTTCCAGCTTTTCTTTCCAAGTGGTCTCAAATTGTCAAATGTGTAAAAGTCTGAAGTGAAGATTTGGGTTCATCTCTTAAACAGTTCAGGGGGAGAGATGAAAGACAGTGATGTGCTTTCTCCCTGAGGAAAACCAAGTTTTCCGGGTAGTTCTAGACCTGTTCTGGAACATGTTGTACTGTCTGAAAGATGTTTTTTTGAGGGATTTATTGTTGAATCTTCATTACAAATTTTTTTTTTACTGAGAGTTTTGTATGTCATCTTTAAAAAAAAAATAAAATTCTTGGAGTTTGTTTGATAAAATGAAAATATTTTAGGAATACAGAATAAAATATTTCCTGGATTCAGTTTGAAGTGATACTAAAATAAGCCTGTTGTTTAATACACCTGCATACCACTGAAAACTTTATTTTTCCTAATTAAAACTACGTGACTAGAAATACCAAAAATATCCAACCAGAACTGAACATTTAAAACATACTAGAAGTTGATTAAAGTAGATCATCACAGCAAGGAGCTACAGGCTTAGGAGCTTGCCTTCATACATTGTGCTTTTCGTAGCCAGCAGTCACATCACCTTCTGATCTGATTCTGTCAGGGCTCACAGGCAGGGTCAGGTCAGGTCAATACTTAAGTGGGAAAACATCTTGCTGCTGTAGAAAATGCTGTGCTTGATTTCGTACTTGGGTCTTTTTGTCAGAGCTATTGCAACAACATGAGGCTCTAGGACAATGTCTGAGAAGAACAGGAAATGTAAGCAAAGGCTTAATAATGTTTGATTCTTAAAAATTGTGAAGTATTTCTGCAGAAATTTTGAGGTCTGCCCTAATCTTTTAGATTTTCCAAATTGTAGTCAAAGAAGTTATGTGTCTGTGTACTCGTGTTTTCAGTGTTTCAATTTGTTAGTCATTCTCTTGATATAGGGAGGAAAGTAGATTATGCTCCTTGTCAATTTTTTAACAGCATTATGGGGTTAACTTACTGTGTTTGCAGTGTTATTATGATAGTGATGGGCAGTAACTTAGCATGTTTCAATAAAATCGAATTGTTGATTTTTTTTATCCCCTTCTAATTGTTTTAGATTGAAAACCGTAGGGTACGTGTTCTGTATGACATCAAGAAATCGGTTTAGATTTTACTGTAATTAATAACACAAGCATTGTAGGCTTTCTAAAAAAGATGTGTGCTTTAAATGGAACCTGAAATAATTACAAAAAGATGTTTCTAGTTTTATGTCATCTACATTTTGGGGTTTTTGAAGTTTAAACTGACACTGACATTAAGCTAAAAAGTCTGTAGAATTTAGTGTTACCTTTTATAATATCTCAAGGGTTTTTCTTTTACTTCAAGATGTAGTTTATCTAGTTTTTCAAAATATTATTATACAACTTACAGAATTGTATTTGTGATTTAGGACAGCACTTTTGTTTAGCATCAAGGACTTCAAAAGAAAAATAATTTATTATTCATAAAAGTGGCAAAGATGTCTGATCTGTACTGATAAAGATGAGTCATATGCTCACGTTATCATTTAGATTTGTTAAGATACACCTAAATTATAATGCTATTATAATATGATCAAGGAAATTAGTTTATTCACAATATATTTATTTGACTTGAAATAAACAATTGGTTTTACTGCATTCACGTGGTAAGCAAAGCTACTGAGCACTTGAAATACCTTGAAAAGAAAAATAAAGCTATAATTTTCCTTGAACTTAGGTAGCAGAGTGTGAAAGGTCCCATAACCATCCTAATAATTTGGTTGAATGTTTAACCTAGGTGGTGTTGAATGTTCTCTCAAACATGTAGTGAAGATTTTCTGCCCAATGGGATTCTGGTGTGTCATCTGGTGTAGTGTGAATTTCCCCTGGTGCAACAGTGAAGCACCTTACAGAATGTTATAGATACATACAAATCACTTCCATTAGGGCACAGATCGCTCTGATTACTCCAGTGGCAACGAAAGTCTTCCATTTGTACAAGAAATACCCAGGATCGTTATTTGCATTGCTGTTGTAGCTATTACCTTAGTAATAGACTTTGAAAATGCAGTGCTTGATTTGCACAAAAAAGGTCAGAATCAGCCAAGATTGCCTTAACTCTTGGTAGCAAAAGGTATGACTGGATTTTTAAGACAGGCTTATGATACCTATCAGTTTTATGTTGCAAGAGATAGAAACCACAAAGAATTCCAGTGTGTGCATCATCTGATAACACCGCTACTATTCTGCATTTGAAGCAAGATATCTTTGTGAGACCACTTCTGTTAGAAAAGCAGTTTTTCTTGTTACTTTGCCTAGCTGCTAAAGGATGCCTGCATTATTAAATCTCCAAAGAAATACTATATCTTTTCTTCAGAGTAGCTGTCCTCAGCCTAGTTGCAAAAGACTTTCCTTTAACTAGGAATCCTCATTGCTGTTGAGAAGCTTCCTGGTGAACTCCTTTTCTTTTGAGTAAGTTCTGTAAGATGGTGCCTGATGCTTATTCTTCTATGAAAGCCCTGGCTATTCAGATATCAGTTCAGAAAATACAGTGAACAATCCTTCCAACCATTTTTCATAGGTTTCTGATTTAATTTCACTGCCTGGTCATCCAAGCTTTTTCAGAGGAGTTCCTTTAGAGTGCCTATTGCTTTGGGATGGAGACAGGATGGATCAAGACTCCTATCTGTATGCAAAGGTCAGTCTGATTCTTTTGCTTTAGAAGCGCAAATCATTTCAGAAAAAAAACCAAAAAAATCCACCACCCCCCCGCCCCCCCCC
>VZTI01004088.1:623007-720018 GCA_013397865.1 Struthidea cinerea | reverse complement strand
CGCCCAAAACTCATCCCAAAACCAAACAGCAGTGACCAACTTCTAATTGCTCAAATATTCATGAGGTCATCATAGATAAATATTTTTAGGGGCTCCTTTTCTGGGAATTTGAATTCAAGAATCAAGAGAAATGTATCCAGAGAGTGAGTTGCATAACTGGAGAATAACGTCGGTTTGAACAAAATGATCAGCTTTAGAGGTACCTGCAGTAGTATTTCCACTGATGGTTTAGCCAGATCGGTGACAGATTGCATTTAGGTAAATTTTTCATTTGCCTTTTACATTGTGTGGACTGTAGGAAGTATTACACCTTAAACTTTGGCTTCATATGAAGTATATTGATAAGATATTTGGCATAGAATTACATGTAAAAAAAATGCTTGATTAAGGTGAAGAATTCAGCTGAAAGAAAAGAAATAAAACTGAGGCAAAGGACCATACCTAATAATAAAGAAAATGTGTCCAAGCTGAAAATCGTGTTTATATATTGCTCATAGTTACATTAAAATCATTGTGTTCTCACCTCTAGCTCATACATTTCACTCCTGATTACTTAATGTATTTTTTACTTTACCACAACTGAGAATGAAATTTGTAGATATAACGTAGTCTTGTAACAATGTTCTAAAAGAGTGCTTTACTGCTTTGATTCTTTCTAGTTATGTGGGACATTTCTTGTGACTAAATCTAGCTGGATATTTTAAAAATAACAGTGACCCTTCAATTTTCTGAACCATAGGGTAACTTATTTCAAGAACAAAGCTCCTGAAAATGTCAGACTGTGATATAAGTGCATGCAAATATTATATATGCAAGCCATTGGGGAAAAAAACTCAAAGGGTATTTAAATGTAAAAATCACTTTAAAACAATTATGCATTTTAGTTATGGTGGTTAGACGTCTCCATTTTATCAAGACAGTTTGCATGCAGAATGAGTGGGTTAATTCTATGTTTTGGTTAGCTGGCAATAGTATAAACCTTCTCCTGACTTTTAGAACTATGCTAATTCCTGTTCCCTGCTTATAATCTCTCTACAAGAGCAAGCAAGGTGAATGATGCTTTATTTTAGATCAAGACAAGGCATCTGACAGCATTTGGAAATTGCCTGAAGATTTATTGTGGCGAGTGTGACATTTTAAGTGAAATAGCCTTTTGGAGTACTTGGGGAAATAACAGGAATATTTGAAGAACTGGTAAATGTTTGGTTTGGAATTTTTTTAGATCAAGGTTGCACGTTAGGTGGTATTTGTGGTTTTTAGTTACAGGTTTGTCTTTTGCTTACTGTTTTTTCAACTGCAGTTTCTTCTGCCATAGAAATTAATATCACAAAAATGAATAGCCTTTGAAACATTATTCAGTAATAATTTATAAATAATCATGATTTTATCTTTTGCAGGTTACAGCATGTGCTTATGAGAATGAATATTACATTACATTACATTACATTTCTCATTGGGGTTAGTCAACTGGATCAGTATTCTTGAGATAAACATAAATTTTAAGCAGATTTGTATTTTCTTGAAAGTGTTATTAATGAATGCTCTTTATCCCTCTTCTCCTTTTTATTGCTTTTCAGTAATTAAGTTTGTGAGCCCACATGGGTGACTTCTTTCATTACCTACCAACTACACATTGACCTCTGAGTCCCTTCAATATTCTCTAGTTTTCCTATCCTTCTTTCCTGTTTTGTTTATGGTTCTGGTACATCTGGGGATTTTGTTTGTTTTAGGAGATGGTCTTTCGTGTAAATACTTTTGTGGCCTTTATCTCATTTTTACAGTTTTTTTTCCTAAACAAGGGTTCAGAAGTTGTCCCAACTTTAAGTGGTATCCTGGTTCTTTTCAGTTTTCTGGGTGCAAAGTTAGATTCCGGGGTGGTAAATTTGAGACAAGTGTTACAGATGTCCTTGACATTTTTTTCTCTAGGAAAACATCTCTGTTGAATACCTGCAGAGCACCTGTAGGCCTGATATTCTCAAGAACTCCTGAAGAAATCTAGTGTATCTGCAGTCTCCAGGGCTGGCAAGATAGTGTTCTCTGCTCTAAACCTTCTTTGGCTGGTAATAAAATACAGTCAGTTGAAGCACAGAATGAATGTTGTGCTTATCTCAGCTTTTTTCAATAGCAGCTCTGCCACGGCCTTCTTCCCACCATTCCTTACTTTAAGCCAACTGCTAATTTTATCAGGATAACTTTTCTGTATAAAAGAAGAACCTTTCAAAAATTGCCACTAATTATTCTGTGACTCCACTCAAATATTCAGATGAGAAGTTCTTGCACATTCAGAGATTTTCATTAATATGTCCCACAGGAGAAAAGATGGAATTGCTGTTTAATATACTTATTCAGAAATATGAAAGAAAAGTGTACATTCTGTGATTTTTTTTTTCTATGCAATACTAGAAGATCTAGTATATATTTTAAAAATAGTAGATGGAAGATCAGAAGTGGTTAAAAACTGTTGTAAGCCTCATAGAGAAGAAGCAAATCATGATGACTGGGTAAAGGGTTGTTCAAAGGGTTTTAGTAGTAGTGAAAGATTTGGAAACAAGAAAATTTTGTACATCAAGCAAGTTAATTTAGCTAACTTTTATGGTCAGAAGCATCCAAAATAACCTTTCTTTGAAAAGAAACTTTTGAAATGGTCTTGGCTAAAAAATTTGGAGTAAATGCTTCTTTGACCTTAAGTAATTTATTCTCTAGATTTCTAATTTGGCAATGGAATGAGTCTTTGTGCACTGAAAAATGAGTAATTTTAAATGTGGTAAGAACTTTTGCCATTTAGTTTCACTTTCTAGACTGTATTTCATTACAAAATTTATTTGAAATTAATTCTATTCATATTTTATAACCATGCTTGTCTCAGTGTCCCCATAATTAAGTGGCTACAGCATGATAATATTTAGTAAAGTACTTTCTTAGCTTATAAACTGTCTTGAATGGGAAATCAGTGTTTCCACTTTAATTTTAAACCGTGTTGGTTTTTTAGTCTGTGATCATTTTGTAGGTTTGTGTGCTTTTCACCACGTGTTCAGGAGTGAAAGACTGCTTTCTAACTTTGTGACTCACAAATCATAACCAAATAATTTACTATACTTCCTGATTTGTTAAGGAATCTCTTTTGTGTCATCAAATCTGGTGACCCAAAGGAGCTGAGCAGCTGCACTGCCCCCCTCCTAAGTTACTGACAGCTGATTGTACTATGTCGTCTCTCCACAGATCTTGCACTTCTGGTTTCTTTTTTCCTTTTTTTTTCCCTCTCTCTTTTTTTTTTTTTCTTGTTGCTAGTTCTAGGAAACTCATGTTTGAGACTTTATATGTAATGATGGTTTAAATAATTGGTCTTAAGTCTGTTCATTGTCTTGTGAGGAAAGAAGGAAATTGAATATTTTTTTAGGTGGGCTTCTTACTTACCTTCTGGCTCTAGTATGTCACATTATTGTACCACCAGTTCTTTAATATGAATAGCTAATAAAGAATATATAAAGAATAACAGGACATTATCTTAGCAAATTTATCTCCAAATGATTCTGGAGTAGATGATATTTCTAGCTTTCATGTGAGAAGATGTTTTAGCTAGGGACATGTAAGTAATTTTGCTGTCTTCTTTTTCAAGGGGCACATTAGAAAAGAAATTTTTTCCTCCGATTGTGAAAACCTGGTGATTAAATTGTCAAGATCATGTAGAATTTGTAAAAATCCAGCAACCCCACTCAGTCAAACCATGAGTTCTCCTACTGGCACTGGCAAAATCATTCATATTTGAAAATAAGGGGAATATCTTTAATCAGTTTTCTAGAGACGATAACTTACTAGAAAGCTAAAGCCAATCCCTTCTTCAGCAGTGGAGGATATGAGAATGCAAGACAAAAATGGACATCTTCATAAAGAGGCATATATTCCCAGAATCCTTTCACTCAGTTCTCATATTCAGTGAGTTGGGAACTTTGCATCAATGTTGCTTTACTCACTCTCTAACTCTTTCCTTCTCTTTGAAGTACATCTGGTTTCTTTTTTTTGCCCCTTCTGTGGAGTTCAGGAACAAATAGAAGCCCAAAGCAATCTTTAGAATTCTTTAGAATTCTTTAGGATTCTCTGTGTTGTTTATAAATGTTTCTTGTTAACCTAAAAACATTCAGATCCAAGAGGAGAAAATACAGAATGGTAATGAGATAAACTGCAGCTGGGAATAACCAATGTACAGTTTGAGTTCACCATCCCTGTCTCCACTTCAGACTCTCTTACTTTGAAGTTGAATGCTTGTGCAATTTAAGGAATCTTCAGAAAGCCATATTTGACATTATTGTTGCTGAGGCAATAACTATATGGAAGGCCAGTGGTGATGCTCCATTGCGAGTACTGCTTTGTTTTGTCTATGGAAAGTAAGTGTGCTCTGACTTGATCTGTTAAAACTTTGATGAGAGGTGTTTGCTGATTACAGCTCTTGCTGCTTTAAGATCTTAAATAGTACGACAGAAATGTTTGTACCTTCCCCTGTTATTCTTTCTGGGAAACATGGATAAATGACAGCAAATAAGAAAATATTCTCCACTGTATGTAAAATGTCTGTAAACATACCATGAAAATATTTTGCTTTATTTAAGCATAGAAACAATTTCACACTCAAAATTAGCTCTTAATTAATAGATGTCTGAGATGCTGTAATATTACTGCAGTATTCTTTTGTGTATTTTTACTGGTGCCCTAGTTTTATGAAGCTCAGGAGTAGTCACATGAATATATTCTTGGATTTTCATCCAATATTGTTGCTAAGGAAACATCATCTTTAATACTGTATCCTTGTCTGCAGCTTGTCTGTATTAATCAATGCCTGGTAATGCTCAGCACAAACCAAGTAAAGATTAAAAAAAAAGTCTTAATTTCTTTTATTATCAAGTAATTTATTATTGACTATTCTCCTTCAGGATCCCCTGCCACTACAAAGGTCACACAAATTGGAGGGTCTTGTCCATGTCCCTAGTCTCATTCCATGCAGATACAACATGGGCAGGTTTTATATTTTTTTGTAATTGGCTGCCATTAGTATTTAATATAATAATCTAACAGTGGTCTTGTATAGTGCATAGATCTGGTCAAAATGTTGGGAAATGCTTACCTATTGCTCTAAAAGGGAGAAAGAACCTTTTCTGTATGTATTAAGAAGAGGAGCATGAATGTACTAAAGTGAGAAACATATCCCTTTTCAGTATACTCTTAAAACTCTACTACTGCATTTCAGCCCAATTTGAATATCTGGCTAGGAAAAGACCTGTCATCCAGACATATCAGTGGAAATCTCAGTTCACTGCAAGTCCAGCTATTTGGTTTGTTGCAATAGTGACAGGCAAGTTTTTTGAATTTTCTATTTCTGAACTCTTCTGAGAAGTACCAAGTTCTAGAGCCAATTTAAAAATTAATTTGACTTAGCAGTTTGTTAGCTTAATACCCGCTTTTTTTCATGATCATGTTTGCCTTTTGGACATGTTCTTACATATCTAGTTCTTTAGAGACACTACATTAGATCTAACATCTGTTATTGAAAAGCCCAGGTCAGAAAAGCCAGAGGCAAACAAGGCCTGAAGAACTTGTCTCATTAGGAATATCTGTTTCCTTTTTTGGACAAGCGGCAATATCTCATTCATCATCTTAGTCATCCTTCAAGGAAGAGGAAAGAAATCAAGCACCAGTTTACAGTCTAGCTGTGTGGGCTAGATGCAAGCACAGTTTCAGCAGTCTAAGCTGGATAGGTCATACCAGCTCTCATTACCAGGATAGTAAAGGGAACACGAGTTCTCTCCTTCTGAGTGCAGTAAAGAGAACACAAGTCCTCTTCTTCTGAGTGCAGAGCTTTTTATGCCACTAAGCAATCTCTTTCTTCTCCCTAAGGAAAAAAAATGCAAGAAAATATTTGTGAGGGACTCTGTACCTAAGCCCACAGGTCCCATACTAACAGATTTGAAAGCTGCCTTTAGAGCTGAGCCATATTCATACTTTTCTGCCTGACTTCAGGAGCTGAATGGATGAACGGCAAGCAGGTATTGCAGATACCATCCCAAGAGTTTTATGATGTTAGCACCTCAGTAGAGGTGTGTTGAAGATTTTACCCAGAGTATCCAGAGAGAGCTCAAACTCATTGTTTGAGCCTGTTAACTGCATCACACCCACGAGTTCTTACAGTCTGTGTATGGCAAACGTTTATTGTTACTCGTTTCTGGGCACCATTCTAGTTAAACTTTTTCTTTCTGCACTAGGAAGCTATTTACAGTGTTTTGCTCAGGGCTGTTCTAACAATGAACATTCCCAAATATATGAGTTGTATTGATGTTTTTACTCTAGAGGTTAGATCAAGATACAGTATTTTTGTATTAAGTGCTATGCTTATAGGGGCTGCTTGATCACTGATAGTCCAATGAAAGAACTGAGAAGAGTACCATAGTGCGTACAATTGGAGTCTAATGCTTGATGTTTGATGAGGACCCAAAATTTCAGATCCATAATTCTGCATGGTGGTCCATGGGATTAATAATAGCCAAGACTTGAGTATTAAGGAAAAACATTGTCTTATCATTCATGGCTCATATGAAAATCATGCAAATAAGTGTAGCAGTTACTGGTTTAGTGTTGGTAATAGAAAAAGTAGTTCCTTGGCTTTTTCCATGCTTCTCTTTTTCATCTGTTCTGATAGCCTGTGAGATAGAATACTTACAGTTAGTACTTTAAGCTGTCCCTCACTCCTTGGTCTCTAAGAAAAGATGCGGAAAGGTATTTTCAGGTAGGTGTTTCTTCAGCTGCTGCTAACAGCTTTGCTAATCAGTTTCCCTAAAAACTCACCATATTTACATTTTTTGAAAAAGCTTGCTGTCTTAAAATATTTATTGTACAAATATTTTCTTCTTTCAATGACTGTCTAGAAAAGTTTTTGGCAGTTTACTGTAGAGACTGAAGTGATAGGGGAAGGGCATTGGTAATTCTACGGTGTTGTCTGTTGTGGTTAAAATACAGGCTTTGGATCTTAATTTGTGCTGCATTATTATCCCCTATCAAGGCAGAATTTGAGCTCAATTGTTTGTGCCAGTATTCTGTATTGTGATGTAGAAAGAACTAATATTGTGGTATTTCTATTGGTTATTATTTGCCATTAATTAATTGGAAATAGAGAAAACCTTCTCTATATTTACCAAATATTCTTTGAATGAAATTAGTCACTATGCCTGGGCTAAGGACAATGTTCTCCTTTCCCATGGTAGTGCCTTTACCGTTGTCCCTTCCATCTCTGTTGCATTGTGTTTCTCTACAGACTCTCGTCTTTAGTTTAAAACATAAAAAGCTAATTTTTGGTTGCTGAAAATTGTTTTGAAAGGTGTGATGTGGGGGTGCTTTTGCCTGTATGTGTGTCCAGGGTGGTGCTTGAGTATTTTGGTGTAGTTGTGGGGTGGTTTTTGCTTTTTGTCTAAAAATGCACAATGCACTGTTAGCACAGATAAGAACAGGATTGAAGAGGTGGTGAATCAGACGCGAGACTGCTGTGTTTTTTCTATTTTCCTCTTAGTTTCTGTCTCTTCTTGCTTGTTCTTCTCACTTCCTTTTTTGAATTTCTTTATTGTTCATTTGGTCTAATCGTTCCCTTTCTGTGGTGCCATTCTAAAAATTAGATCATTTTGGATGCAGCATTTTCTCTCCCTCCAGATGCTTTTCCCTTTTCCTGTGAGTACACCATCTGCCTTTGTGTGCTCTGGGAGATGTGCAGGTGTTAGGCAGGATTAGGTGGCAGAACTGAATTGAAATGTGATAATTCTTGCCTGCCAGCTCCTTTCTGCAATGTTTTTTAATTGTAAAGTTGCTCTGTCAAATAATCAAGAAGGGAAGAACTGGAGAAACATCTCTGGAAGTGAAGTGAACCAATGTGGGGACTTGTTGGTTACTTTATCCTGGTTCTGAGGGTAACGGGCAGTAGCAAAGAGCAGAAATTCCCAAAGAAAAAAGGAAAGGTTCAGAGGCTTTTTTACCTTTTCAACTTTGAAGTTAGAAGTTCTGCTCAGAGTTGTGCATGTGGAATTTGTAAAGCAGTATCAACCAGCTGAATTGCTATTTTAAAACAGAAAAAATATAGAAGTGTATTGTGTACTGTAGTGAAACTTCATAAAATATTAAGCATCTTCTAATGTGGTTTTCTCTTGCTCTTTCTGTATATAGAAAATGTAAACATCTTTTGAATTAGACATTTTTTCTGGTAATTTCCTGGTTAGCTTTAACCTTGCTGTTTTGTCTATATTTATAGACTTCCCTTGTCTCCACCCCTTGAACTTTATTTATCAAAACCTGTCTTCAGGTGTAAGATCATCTTACCTTTGCAAAGTGCTCAACCTTTCTCCTTTCCAAGTGATTTTGAGAAGATAAATGTATTTCCTGTGTGTTGTTAGTGGTTCTGTCCACCAGTCTCTCAAGATCACTCATTACCCTGGGATTCATTAGGCTAGGAAAATTTTAGCCAAATTAAACGGCCAACTTTGGAAATTATGTCTTCCTGACTTATATGTGCTATTTCTACATCATTCTGGACTGCTGTATCTAGTGTGTGTGGAATTTAATCAAGTAGTTTGTTTGGGTTTCTGTTAGAATATATTCTTATTTTTCTGTATTATGAAATCTGAATGCTCAGACCTCATGTCCTCCCTTAACAGCTTGCTGGTATAAACAAAATGAAGAAATATCTTGCTGACTAGCATGTTTTCTAGCTTGGTTCCAGATTTGGCAGAACAGTTCTGATGATCCTCAAGTGCACTCTGAAAGACTGAAATACAAGCTATAAGAAAATTGTGTACAAAATTAGGAAATGCAGAAAGTTAATAATTATTCGAAACCAGCTATTCCCAAT
This sequence comes from Struthidea cinerea, assembly GCA_013397865.1. Classification (NCBI taxonomy): domain Eukaryota; kingdom Metazoa; phylum Chordata; class Aves; order Passeriformes; family Corcoracidae; genus Struthidea; species Struthidea cinerea. The sequence continues at coordinate 711,143 of VZTI01004088.1, read as the reverse complement.
TGCTCTATATTAAAATTAAGACATTTAAGATAATCTTCATGGCTCTTCCGTTTGGTCATCTGAAGTGTAGTCATTGCCTCTAGTCTAAGCTAGTCATGCTTTGGGTTGCTGTACAATCAGCAGAGAGACAGCTCCAGGCAGCTGTCCTGCCATAAAAAGTATGTCAAATACTGTGTGGAATAAAGAACTTCTGGAGATACCCACTACTCTCCATTGATGATTGATGTGTAGATAGTTCAACACTAACTTCTGTTTTCCATTGCTTGTGTTTAAGTTTTAAGAAGCAGAAAAAAAGGAAAAAAGATATTTCTCTTAGTGCGTGAAAATCTGACCTAATTTAGTAAACACTTTTGGAACAGAGGATTATTGACTATTTTGCAATTAATTTAAATATAGAAGGCTTTTGAAGGTTTAATTCAAGAAAGATGTTGGTATGTACTATATTAAGATAATTTTACCGCTACTGTGGAATCTGTGATACAGAATGACTTTTTAATATCTACTATCAATGGGAAAATATTTTAAAATAATTTCAAAGAAAAAAAATTAATACAACTAACTAGGCAAATACAAAAGTTTCATGCAAAAATATTTTATATCTTTTTTTTGGCAGCCTTGCTTTGCATCCTGAACGCGTGTTGGTGGCAACAGGTCAAGTTGGGAAGGAACCATACATCTGTGTGTGGGATTCATACACTGTGCAAACTGTATCTGTTCTGAAAGATGTTCACACACACGGTATAGCTTGCTTGGCCTTTGATTTAGATGGTCAGGTATGTAACATATATTCTTCTTTCAAACACTTGAGTGAATTGTTTATCTACTAGAAATCTTGTCACATGGTTTTTCTTAGAAAAAGAAAGTACATCATCTCAGGTTTTATATGCTTATTCTCAAGTTGAGGAAAATAAAATTACGTTACTAATGAATGCCAGATATTCGCATTTGGCATGAAAAGTATAACTTCAAATGTTTTTTGAATTGAGATGAGGTGGTAGGGAGGTTCTTGTGATCTGTGGGCCACAGTTCAGGGTTAGACCAAGTGGATGGAGATAGTGGACCTCCCCTGTGCAGGGGCATGTCTGGTGCCCAGAGTGATGGCAGCCCCATTGTGTTACTCATCTTGGACTCCTTCAGGCAATATCCCCTTCTCTATCATGCATTTTGTGGCTCTCCACATTTTGATTGTTTGTTCAGACTCATATATCCTGGATCTAAGAGTCAAGAAAAAGATTTCATTGGATTATAATTTTGTTGCTTTTGAACATTGTCTGAGTAGTCAGTGGGTTCTCAGAGCTGCTACCTATAATGGAGATTGTTTTTACCAGACACTTACTCCTCTGAGTAAAGAGGCTTTCTTGACTGATGTATTAGAAATGGAAAATTTAATGGTTATATTCACATGTTAGGTAGCAGCTGAAGAGGTATCAACTGTGAAAATCCTTTCTGGAGATGTGCTTTCCTGGTCTATGAAGCATTTCTTTCCCTCCCACTCAGCCTTGCAATGCGATACTCAGATTTACCTGTATTCTCAGTTCCTTTTGCTTGCTAAAAAGGTCAATATCTGTCAGTTACTGCTGTTTTCTCAAGTGAGGATGTATTGTAGAGGCCAGTTGCTGTCCTTAAGAGAATATCAAATGGAGCTGTATTGAACACAAGAGGAAAGCCCAGCTGTAACTTGTTTCTGTTAAAACATGTTGTAATTGTTGTAGGAAAGTTCTGAGTGTGTTTCTGAAATGACCTCTCATTGTTTAGGAAGTCAGATTCTAGAGTCAGCTTCTTTCTAGAACATCATTTCTACATCACGGCGATATCTTTTCTCTAGCTTGTTCTTATCATATAACCTTGTGTCACTTCCTCACTAGAATGGCCTTCGTAATTTAAGGTCAAGATACATCAAATTAGGATTGAAATCCCCTAACTTTTCAAAGATGGAATAGAAAGGTTAGATTTTGTAGTATTAATAAATAGGAGGCATGGATAGAAATTGTATTTAACTTGTTTATTTTTCTTCTCATAATCTTGGAGTTTTTCAGACAGTAAAGGAATTATGTTATTTGGAATAGGTTTCTGTCATTGGGAAAAAGATTATGATTAAAGTTTGGAGTTTGCTTTTACAAGCTCACTGGATAATCTGTGTAGAAATTGAAACTGAATTTGTCTTTAATGTGTGTAAGTATTAACTGCTGAACAGTGAAAAAAACTTTCTCCTAAGGATTTAGGAGAGGAAAGGAAAAACTTTCTTGTTATCAACATCAAGATGGCACAATTAATGCATAAACTGAACAAAAATACTCGTTTTCTTTAAAAACTAAACCAAAATCACTCCACTTTTTTTTTTTATTCAATCGTGTTAGTCTTTCTGTTGAGAATTTCTATAGGAAAAATAACATTTCTATAGGAAGAATTTCTATAGGAAAAATAACATTTTGACTGGTTAACAGATACAATAAAATTGGCTAATATGGTCAATGATTTGTGTCAAGATATCTGTGCAAGGTGTCTTCACAGTCAAGACCAGAATAGCTGCAGAGCATAGGGAGATCTCAAAATTTTATTTTTCTCAACTTTCTGGAATAATCTTTTTGCCCGTCCTAGTTTTACAGTTTAATTGGCTTCAAACTCTTTCTGAATAATAAAGCCTTCATGAAATTGTGTTTGGGGTCTCTTTGGATTCTGGTTTGAGAAAGGATTCGGAAAGAAATATTTACTCATATGTGTCTTGAAGAATCAAGCAAAAGACTTAAAGCATTTAACTGTTTTTAATCTTTTGTTTGTTGCCAAGAAGATTGAAGAAAATATTTTTTCTTTGTATCTCTTGAACTTGTAAAATAAATCCTAAATGCTGCAAGTTACATGTAATTAAAGGTAAACACATACAGTTTCAACTTCAGTGATTATTCCTTTTTTGCAAATGTTTCCTGACTGCTGCTTGCCCTGTGTGCTATATATAATTATGTATCTTAGACACTATAAATCAGAAATATGTTGTTATCTAGGTATTTCTTTATGGTCATGATGTTGTACCTGAAAAGATGTTTTGGCGTAAGATATTGCTTATGTTTTCTTATATATCAAAATGGAGGTATTGCTTCTATATCCAATATGTTACACATTTTTTACCACTCATTCAAAATAATGACTTTAGCTTTCACTAATATATTGAGTTATTTTTATTTGTTTAATTTGGACGCTTTTAGCGTTTGGTCTCAGTCGGTTTGGATTCGAAAAACACAGTTTGTGTATGGGACTGGAGAAAAGGAAAATTGTTATCAATGGCTCCTGGTCATACAGACAGAGTAAGTATAAATAGTCTGAGTGTCAATGTAATTTTAGTTTGTTAAACCATGTCTGTATATACATATTAGACCTATGTCCGAACAAAACCCATTTTGTTTTAGAAATTGAATTTGCATAAAAGTTGATATGCATTAAGACATGGAGATATTTAAGATATGTGCATTTATTTCTTAAATAAAATGTGTAACTCAGTATTTATTTGTGTCTGGTTTGTTGAGACGGTAAGCAGTTAGGGGAAGTGCAGAATTAATCCACTTCTTAGACCCTAATCCCCATATGGGAAATCAAAATGCAGATAATTCCTTAAAATTTTGTAGTCTGTAAATGAACCTTAATGTTCTTTTGTCCTGTGTTTTAATTACTCTAGGGAAAAAAAAGCCAGAATTATATTGGGTATATATTGAAACTTCAGTATTGAATGAGAGCATAAAAAAGTCTTTCTAATGAATCCATTCAAAGCATTTCAGATTCCCTGTTAATTTGCTAAAAGTTTTTACTGTTTTAACTGTCCCATGCTAGAAGGGCCATCTCTGCTGACATCCTTGGGTTTTTTTATGCAGATATTTGATATTTCTTGGGATTTATACCAGCCAAACAAGCTCGTCAGCTGTGGCGTAAAACACATCAAGGTAATGAAATAACTCTTTATTTATAAAATATTTAAGCTGCAGTAGTATATACTCTATAGAACATATAAAAATAGAATCTAAAAGGAATGTAGACTGATAATATGGAAGGCCCTGTGTAAGAATAATATTAGTTCTTAGAACTGCGATCGTGGATCACACCTGACTACACTAGATATTTTAAAAGATCTGTGTAGTGGAAAACAGACCCTTTCTGCTCAAAAGACGTCATGCCCTGGCAGAAGTAATGTAGTGGGAATGGAACAGTTGTCAGTAGCATTGTATGAAATGACTGTAATATAGTTTAAAATTCAAGTTCTCTAAAACACACTGTTTGAAATCCCAGGTAGTGTAAGACAGGATGCACACGTTTAATGTGATTCCAGGTACTCAGGTTTCTGAATCTTGAACAGTGAGTGAATTGCTGCACTACAGAGACTAAATGAATTGAAAAACTGTTTCTTACCATTTAGAGAGAGTACGGGGGGACAGTGGAAGAGAAAGAACAAGCATTTTCCTTTTCTTTAATTATTTTCCCTGCTTGTATTCATACCTTTGTCATTTGGAGCACTCTGTACCTGTTACAGGACTCATAATTTGGACAGTTCATGTCTTTTTCAAGCATGCTCTCTTTGATCCATGTAGCAAATGCTGTGCAGAAACAACTTCTTTTTCAGGTTTAACTTTGTCAGCAGGATTATCAATGATTAGAAACGATGTTTCATGTCAGTCAAAGTCACTGTCTTCTCCCATGCACTGTTTTCTGTGTTACCACGTAGCAGCAGTAGGTGGCAGCTTGAAAGTTCTGTATTGCTGTTATGTGTAGTTTCCCATGATGGGGAAAATGTGTTGCTTTTTATACGATGAACTTTTAGACTAGTATGTATTAATGGCTTACTGGAAAAAGTCTTAAGTCTGTTGGCTAGATTGCATAAGTCTGATTTGGCATAGTGTTTAGCATGTCAGTTACTCATTTCCATGAACTTGGCTAATAATGATCTTTTTTTTCTGCTTCTCTAAGAGGACCTTTATGCCGATAGTGAGCTATTATTTGCCAGCAGAGATTTAGTATATTTAAGATGCTTTATTATGTCAAAACATATCTATTTAGATAAGCAAAAGTTTGTTTGAGCAACTTTTGAGGCTCTACAAAGCCTTTCTAAATAGCGACAACGTTTTAAAAATAATTGGTGTTTCCTCTGGGAAACCATTATGGAAAATCAGAATTCTAGAGATATTTAAGCACTTGGATCAGGCAAGAGATTTTTGTTGATGTGTGTTTTTCTTAAACCACACCTTGTTCTTTCAGATATCAAGAATTACTTTCATGTTTTTAATACCATTGTATTTTTCCTCAGATGATATTTTGTACAATTGTAATAGTAATAAATCAAATTATGTAGATAATTCCAAGTGAACTGGTCTTGAGGAATTACTTTTCTTAGCTTCCACGTTGGAGCTAAGTGTTTGATTTATGCAGTGACTCTGTAGTTGCTTCTCAAGCAACAACATGGTCTATGTCTTGAAATCTGTACTTGAGTTGAAAAAATACCACTGTCATGGTTTCACCCCAGCCAGCAGCCAAGCCCCAACCAGGTGCTCGCTCACTCCACCACCAGCAGGGAGAGGATTGGAAGGGTAAAAGCTGGAACACTCATGGGTTGAGGTAAAGACAGTTTAATAGGGAAAGCAAAACCTGCACATGCAAGCAAAGCACACTGAGGAATTAATTCACTTCTTCCCAGGGACAGACAGGTGTTCATCCATCTTCACAAGAGCACATGTAGTGGTGGCTTGGGAAGACAAACTCCATCACTCCAAATGTCCCCCCTTCCCTCCTTCTTCCCCTCACTTTATATACTGAACATGTTGTCATATGGTCTGGAATATCCCTTTGGTCAGTTTTGGTCACCTGTCCTGGCTAAATCTCTTCTCAGCCTCTCATGCACCCCCAGCTTCCTTGCCAGTGTGGCAGTAGGAAAGCAGAAGAGCCCTTGGCTGTGCAAGCCCCTGCTCAGAGATAACAAAACCATTTCTGTATTATCAACACTGTATTCAGCCAAATCCAAAACACAGCCCCATACCAGCCATTGTGAAGAAAATTAACTATCCCAGCCCAAACCAGCACAACTAGTTAGGATACTGGGATTTGTCTAATCAGTACTAGTTATTCTAATCATTAATGGTTATTTATGGTTATTTCTCAATTACAGTATTGCAGGTACAAAAATCTGTTCATGGTAACTGCTTACGTTATCCCATATTAATTGAAGTCTGTTCAGAATTTTGAATTGATTATTGGTAACAAAGTGCCTTGCTGTGAAATACAGTTTCATAAACATGTATACAGGGAACTATATATGCTGAGACAATGTAAGATTAACCTGTCAGCAGTGATGCTTTCATGTTTTGCATTGGATTACTTCAGCAGCTTCACTTTCCAGTACACATTTACATGTTTGGACAGGAGGGTTTGAAAGGAATATGCAAGTGTTCTTGTTTGCAGAGATCTCAGAAACTACAGTGTGTACCTGGAGACTAAGTTGGCAAGTGCTGTGCTCTGACAAGAGACTTTGCATGTCTTTAGTTTAGGAGTCATTGGTACATGTTGGGTGACCTAGGAGGAAATTCACACTTGTGTGATTAGTGCAATCACATACCGATGGTTTATCAGAAAGTTCTTAAAAATCTCTGCCACAAATGTCTACTTTGTGTGATCCATGGTTCTGATGAGAAATAAGGCTGCAGTAAAACCAGGTGCTTTCAAACAGAGCGAATAGCAGCCTTATCAGAAATCTACATGCTTAGGTGGCATCTTGAAATGTCTAAAGTAACATAAAGTACAAATGCAGCATTTTCAACATGAAAGTTGAAAGAAAGATAATTCTATTATGAAATGCTTTTGGAAAATAACTGAAAATACAACTGAGTCTCAAATTATTATTTGAAAGAATTTTAGTTTGATTTAATACTGATATCCCAAAATTCCTTCTCAACTAGTCTGTTATGCTGATTCTATGGAAAGATAAAGTTGGTTAATAACATAAAGCATTGTTAAACTGGAGAACTGAGGCATGGAAAAGGCGATGAATGATGATGTATTTCGCAGGCAAGGTACTTCTCTTTCAGATCTATATATTAAATTATAAGGTATTAGCAAAAGTCATCTTTCTAAATCACTGTGTTACAGTTCTGGAGCTTGTGTGGTAATTCACTGACACCAAAACGTGGTGTCTTTGGCAAGACTGGTGATCTCCAGACTATATTGTGCCTCGCCTGTGCAAGGGATGAAGTGACGTATTCTGGTGCACTGAATGGAGATATATACGTATGGAAAGGAATCAACCTTGTGCGGACAATACAGGGAGCACATGCTGTAAGTATATCTCTCTAAATAATATTAAATGTTAAGTAGATTTCTGGAAAGCTGGAAAGAGCAATGCAAGGTCACCATGTCTGTGTTCCTAAATGGTTTCAATGATACTCAGTATGTCTTATTTGAATATTTTTTAGAACAGTATACAGCTTTGAAAAGTGAAGACATCTCAATGAAAGTTTAATAAAAATTTTCCAAAGTGATTGGTAATATTTTAATTGAAATGTTTAATACGGCTGTAAAGTGATTATAATTTTGCTATGTAAGTTTTAATTATATTTTCTATGTTATTTCAAAGCATATGGGTTTGTGATTAAAGTAGGCAGCAAAAGAAACCACTTTGTGGTTTGCAATCTGATTTGTGCATACTAAAATGAAAATCCTCATTACCTCTCATTTGGTAATATGCAGCATTAGGCTTCTAATTGTCCAAGTATCACCTTAAAAACAAAGCCAACCAGTTTCTGGTTGGTTTAACCTATGAAGCATGAAACTGCTACAGTCACTTTCTGAAGCTATATGATTTGCTGGTTGAATGTTAATTTTTGTTTTGAAAAGCATTGTGCTTTCTTGATAATATTTGAAGTTCCCATATTAGCAATTTAACATGGTGTGAAAAAACAAGCCTATGAGTTCTGATATTGCAGCTTCAAAATTCTAGATGAAAATCAGTAACAGTTAATGGTTTTTGCCTTTTTTTTTTTTTTTGCATTTGTAAGAATGTGTTTGTTTTAACTGGCATGTTGGACTGGGTGGCCTGACGTTTGTAACTGAAGTATAAGAGTCACTCTTTGATTTAATCAGGGAGAATGAAGGGGACAAAGTGACGAATGATATGTGTGTGGGAGAAGTTGCAGTCAGTTGTAGTAAGGAGACTCTTGGTTTACCAAAGATTTAGAAATGTACAGTCAGGATAATTGCAGCTTGTTGGATGAACTAATAGTTTAAAAGTGACTGGACTGCTTTTTCAGACAGTTGTATAATGACACTGTATCTGGTTATGAACAAAGGTGAAGTTATGAAGAACATCTGTGTCTGAAACATATTCCAGACTGTATTTTGCATTTGAGGTTTCTTTATATACATAGAAGTGTGTATATATATATATATATATATAAAAATAAACATATAAGCACACACAAGCATACTGTCCTGTATGCATGTGTAGCAATATTTAATGTATTCAAGAAGGCCCAAATCATAAATCAGGAAGTATGATATTTATGGTGTTGAGTAATCCCTGATTCTTGCTTTGTAACTTCAGATCTGGTTTTAGTCTTCATAATAAGTGTTCAATAGCATTCTGGTTTTTTCTGTGTTTTCCTAAGATGATTGGACATTGTATATGGAGACCTGGATTCCCGGAGGAAAGAGTGCACTTAGTCTCCTGTCGAAAACTGATGCCAAAAGAGTCTCCCATCCTGTTGGTGCTGTAGGAGACAGCTGTTCTCCATATTAACATACTTGGACTATTTAGACTTGCAACAGTTTATTTCTCAGAATAATGCAGTGCTTTTCAGCTGTTTAAGTGTGAAATGACACAACTGATAAACAAGATGATGAAAGCTTGTTGCTCCATTCCCTTATGTGCTGTGTCAGTTCTTAATTGACCGTAAGATCAAATTTGAAGTGCAGTACTCCTTATCATCAGTAACATCAATGGATGGAGCTCAGGTGACCTTGGAGTCTAGACTTCTATTTTTGACTCTGTCATCTAGGCTCAATGGAATTGTACTTTGCAGTACTGAAGATTAAGTAGGGACACTAGTTCATATCTTTGTAATTTGTTTTTACAAGAGATTAGAGTCACTATAAATATCACCAATTTCAGGGGAAAAAATACCCCAATAAAATACGGAAACTTCTTTCCAACAAAATGAAACCTTGTTTTATCAATAAAAAATTACTTTAAAGGATAATGTTGACAGGCTACTCTAAGCCCAACATATGGAAACTTGGAATGACAGTGTCCCTTCAGCCATAATAAAATATTATAATGATGTTTTAATAAATTAATGTACTTAATTTTATAAATTATAAATTATGTCCTTCTTGTCCAAAGAAAATGCAAGTGTAAATAACAAGATTTATGTTGTACGTGTATTGCTGAAGGGAAAGCGTGCATGTAATAGAGAACTGATATGAATTTCTCTTTAGTATGCTAGTGTTGGAATTGTCATACCTGCATACCTGTTTATCATCCTGCATCATTACTCCTCAACAGGATTGATGTAAACTGTAATCTTATTGGAAATTGACATGTCTCATTATTTGCATGAATACCATTCTTTTCTTGCAGCATAAACAGTGGATATCTGAGATACTGGAAAACATTTTCTGAAGCACAATAGTGATGTGGAGAAATAGTCCAGCCCCAGATTTATGAAGTTATTATTAAGACATTGTCTGCATTAATACAGAAAACATGTTCTTTTCAAAGGGTGGTTCTCTCTGTTGTGGTTGCCCTAGCTGAAAAGACATTTTTTGTTGTAAGAACAGTTCAATGAGAAAAATAAACCGTGCTCTCCCAGTATGAACAGCCAAGGAAACAGATAGGAGCTTTAACACTAACAAGCAAAATAAGAATTCCTAATTCAGGCAGATTATCTGTTTTCTGTCATAGCAATACTAAGAACTGTAGAGAGAGGAAAGTAGAGTTTCCTGCAAATTCCTATCTGAGTTTGAGTAGAAACAAAAAGTTGAAAGCAAATAGGTTGAGGTGACTGGAGAATTAGTTGGAAGAGGATTAGTGAGTTCACTTAATATAGAAGTAGGAATGAAAAGCAAGAAAAGATGGAAATGAGCAGAGTTTAGGAATAAAAGCACAGAGTTCATGTGCAGGGAGTGATGGATAGCAATGGGAAACTCCAATTCTAGATTTGCCTCCTAAATAATAATCCTAATAATGAAAATTTTAAAAGGGAGAGAGAAAACAATAACATGAAAGCATGTATAAATTCATTGGCAATGGTACTACTCCATGAGGTTATTTGTAGGCAATGCATCTGGCTCTAGAAAGTTAATAAATACCTGGACTATGAAAAAAAAAATCTTTTAATAGATGTCTCATTTGTGTACCAGTGCAAAAAACAGATTATAGAATCTTCTGCTTATCACCTTATGTGTTCTAAATTCAAGGTAGTCCATGACTGTTAATATATATATACAAGATGTTACTTGGATATTAAAACAAAATTATATGCTTATTTAAAAACACTATATGTTTTAAAGATTCTTGTCTGCTAGGCTTTTGCTTTGCATAGTAAATGTACACAAGATGCTTTCTCAGCAGATGAATAATTAATTTTGAGATAGTCTTTCAGAGGTACACATTAAAGTTGTGTGGATTGATGTCAGAAACTGAGGTTAAATAACAAGCTTGAGGTTAAATAACAGGCACTCTGTTAAAACTATTGCATGCCTATGTCAGTTGGCTGGATACTAATTAAATATAGATGGAAACAATATAATGAACTTAAATGAATGGTTTTAAGCTGGTATCATGTACCAACACATTAAGTCATGCGGTATTTTCTCCTGCTGCTTAGACTAGTCATTGGTTTCAAAGGTAACTGTCCACTTCTTTTAGAGGTGTATAGACAACTACTTTAAATTTTTATAGTAGTATGCACATTTTTAAACTGCTTTGTGGATGGTTTGTTAGACAGGCAGATCACATTTCACAGTAGTGTCTCTCCACTATAAACTCATACCTATCGTAAATGTTTGCAATCCATTTCCCTACTGTGCAGTGTACAGTGGGAGAGACAATGTCTCAGAGTAAGTGCCCAACATATGTGTTGCTTTACGTGCTTTACATATGTCTGCATCCTGTAGTGTGTCTGGGAGTAAAAAGGAGGCACTGGAGTTCTTTCTGTATTGGTACAGTGTCTCTGTTCCCCATGTTGCTCAGTAGTAGTCAGTTGCTTCTGAAGTTTCCGTATGGTGTTCCAAGCTTGGTCCTAATTATAGCTAACTGCAGTCATCATGTGTTTTAGGAATTGCATAGGCGGAGTTAGAGTGGTGGATTTTATACAAACAACTGCATTTAGATAAGTTGACACTTGATTTTTGTCCTTTGGGGGCAAGATAGGTCTAGCAGCAATAGGAAACCAGAAACTGCCTCAGTATTGGAAGCTTTTTGGATTCAAGTAGTGGCTAAGTATTTATGCAGGAGGGATCATCTTTGTCAAATTCTTTTCAAAACTTGTCCAGCTTTCAACTATAATTTCTGGTAGGTCTGGGCATTTATTTTTTTATTTGCACTCATTCAACTCTTTTTTTGAATTTGAGGGAACACAGATGTGATACCAGCTGGTTATGTTGGAAAAACAGGAAATATTCAGCATTCTGAGAAAACTGCTGATCAATTTGAGATATTATTTCCAGAATTTTCATGTTCATTAGGAAATGCAATGAAAAATTTGTAAAAGAAGAATGCAGTCTGTATGTCAGGCTTCATAACTTTTAAGTGGAAGTCTCTGATCTAGACCTTTTGTTTTCATTCAGAAGCACAGTCTTTGTGGCTCACATTCAATTGCATCTAACAAAGTCAGTGCGATTGTTTGCCTCTCGTTACTGCTAGGGGGTTTTTGACCATCAAGAATCAAATTATGAATAATGAAAATTTCAGGCTGAAAGATTAAAGAAGCATGAAGACTCCAAAGTTGATTTGCATTAACAATCTCAAGATTGTTTTTAAAAGGAAGGATTTAGTGGAGGATTTACTGGCCAAGCTACCCGAGTAAAGAATCTGTCTTTTCCCCATTAAGTGTGAGCCTAACAATTATATGAAATGTAGCAAAGCTCAGCTTTTTCCATTAGATACTTACAGTCCCCATTAATGAGGGACATTTTTATAGTTTTCATCTCATTCTCTTATTCCAGTGGCACAAAGACTGAAATGAGAGTGTCCTATTGCATTTCAAGAGATTGAGCAAGCACATCTGCCTAATCTCCTTGACAACCAGTATGTCCTTTTCAAGATAAGGATATTCTGTGGAATGGAAAACAGATTAATGCTGGATCCACTTGATCTTATCTACAGAGCATTCCATCAGCTCCCACATTGCCAAATGTCTGATTATTTTTTTAATTCTGACTAATTAAATAATGGATTTTGGAAAGAGTTAATTAGAGAAAAGAAAATAATTCTATTATGAAGATTGCGTTCTAAAAAGAGCTTTAAAAGACTTAAACTTGGGCAGAATTCAGCATATGCTACAACATGAGTGGAAATTCCTCTAGACTTTTATTTATTCCATGGCACTAGAATCATAGACTCATTAAGGTTGGAAAAGGCCTCCAAGATCATCGAGTCCAGCTGTTAACCTAGCACCACTGTGTTCACTGCTAAACCCTATCCACAAGTGCCACATCCACCTGTTTTTGAGCACTTCCAGGGATTATCCCTCTAGGACTTCCCTGGGCAGCCTGTTCCAATCCCTGGGCAACCTTTTCAGTGAAGAATTTTTTACTAGTATCCAATCTAAACCTTCCCTAGCACAACTTGAGGCCATTTCCTCTCATCCTGTCACTTGTTACCTGGAAGAAGAGACTGACCCCCACCTGGCTACAGCCTCCTATCAGGCAGTTGTAGACAATGATTAGGTCTCCCCTGAGCCTCTTTTTCTCCAGGCTAAACAACTCAGCTCCCTCAGCTTCTCCTCATAAGACTTCTTCTCACAATATTAAAGGTTAATGCAGTAAAACAGACAGACACACATGGAGAGAAACAAATACAGTTTGTGTTGTATTCTCGAAAACCTCTAGGCTCCTAAAGAAACAGAAAGAGGATTTTCAGGATGTTAGAGATGATGAGAGTTAGCCTTCTAATCTGCTTATGACTTAAAAATTCCACTACATTTTTGTTTAGGCATGTACTGCTCCTGAACTTGTGGCCTGTCATAAAAGCCTCTTTCTTGAGAATGGACGTGACATGCCAAAAAATTTGAGTTCTGTTACCCTAGTCTTCCAGTTTTGATTGTCATTTGACATTCTAGTGGGCTTCTTTTTTTTTTTGTAAAAGCCGAGAGATTTCTTTCTTCTTAACTTGAAAAATGATATCCTTGTTAACCTGATGTTAGAGAAGCAAACATAATCCATATTTCATTATGACCAGTCCATTATGATATTTTTCTTAGTTGTAATTTAAGAAGAAAAAACATACTGGTAGGAGAGAATAGTCAAGAGTACCCCCGAATTCTCACAAGTCATATTGTATCCTAATTTGTTCTGTGAGTGTACAGCTTTGTTTTCCCCCAGAAGCCAATCTCTACTTTGCGAATTGCTTTCATCTTTGGGGTTAATGTGCTTCATTACTGTAAAACATGGACCCCAATCCAAAGAAATTGTTGGAACTTCACATTTACTTCTTTACAAAACTGAAATTTCAGATCAGTATTATGGAAAATATATGTATGTTATTGGCTGTTCTACTCCCTTTTGGACAGCAGTTATAGACAGATTTTCTCTTCCATTGTTTCTAATGCTCTCTTGTTTACTTCTGTCATTGCTAGATATTACAGATTTTAAATAAATATAGAGGAATTTTTTTAACTTCTCATAGGCTTATCAGCTAAAGTTGTCCTTTCAGTAGCTTTGCTTACTGAAATGTGTGAGTTATTTCTCTTCTGAGTTGTGGTGGTAATGAGAAAAACTCAATAGTGTGTATGCTATTTAGATATGTATCATGTTAAATCAAATACAGTGGCTATAGTATCTTTATTTTAATACTACAAATATCATCCTTGCCTCTTTGTTATCCTGAAGAAAACCTGTATCAAGTGAGTTGAAGAAAATGGGTTACTTTTTGTTTCTTGATGTTCGCCTTTAAAATAAGAGCTTATATTAATTTTTCAATGGTGTAGCATAATCATTGTTTTTCTTATGTTTTATTTCTAAACTTAAATTTTAAATCAATCTTCCTTGGTTTAGAATATGAAGAAATCCCAGATGTTTTTTGCATTGTTGCATAGCAGCTGAGTAATAGCAACAAAGGCCCTAAACCAAGCCTAACAGAGATCATGGGGAATCTTCACGTTGACATTTATTAGAGTTGGACCAGGTCCTACGGCAAGAGGATATGAAACCAAGCTCTTTCTAGGGATAAGAAGCAGCATCACTATGATGATGATAATCAGAATGAAAGCATTCTTGCAGCAATTCTCTTACTGTTTATCACTTATTGTTAATTCTGCTTGTTTTGAGTTTGTTTCCATTTCTGACTCTCCCCTATTGAAGCTTATATTAGTTGCATACTGGTTTTCTCTAATCTGTATATGTTGTTAAAAATAACCTTCTTCTCTCTTTAGGCAGGAATTTTCAGCATGAATGCATGTGAAGAGGGATTTGCCACTGGTGGCAGGGATGGCTGTGTTCGCTTGTGGGACTTAAATTTTAAACCAATTACTGTGATTGATCTCAGGGAAACAGACCAGGGATACAAAGGTAAAGAGGAGTTTTCACTTTCAATATACCAATAAGATAGGAGATTTATCAGTGTTTTGAACAAGAAAAGACTTTAAAACCCAAAAGTGTTGTTTTATGTATGTTACTATCAACTACTTGCTAGAAATACAGTCGATCATGCCCACTAGTATGAAGGTCACAGTTACTGTTACAAAAAAACCCACATATGATGAAGATGTACACACAGATTTAATTTTTTATGCACATTGTTTTTAGAGCACAGCAGTTTTTAACGGGGAACAGTAATGCTGTAAGAGAACTTGAAAGAGGCAGTGAGATCAAATTTCATTTGCTAGTTATCCAAATTTTCATTGAAACTATTTGGATGTTATCTACAGTTTTGTGGAACTTAGAACAGTGCTTACTTGTAAGTATGACTTCAGTTACAGTTCATGTCATGCTAAAATTTTACATAGAGTGTTCCAGATACTGTTGCTGTAATGATTTAGGATAAGAATACAAACATACACTGAAGCACTAATGTCACTTACAATATTGCTTTTGTTGGCACTTGGTTTTCTTTGTCCCCAGTCACTTTTGTTATTTTCTAATTTCTTGCCAATAATTTGAAAATGTGCTAGAATGTCTGATAGCAATCAGATACTCAGGGTCAATACATTACTGATTACAAGTGAAGTCTTTGTATGCTGTAATTGACATGGCATTCCCACCAAGATTGTGAAGTATTGTGACAAGATGAAATACATTTCATTTTAAATATGCCCTGCAGTAGGGTGGCTTTGTTTTAAATTTAAATTTACTCAGCTACTGCTTCACAGTTCTGATGCATGTAGCTGAAAGCTGTTTCATTCCCTGTTTCATTCTTTCAAACTTGTTCTCCACTCCAGTTTATCTCCTTTACTTTTGATGTAACAGACTCGTACCATAAACTTTTGCCTTGCCAAATGCCCATGACAGAGCAAGTAGATTTTAAAAAAAATCTTGAATAAAATGAGTTTCCTGACTTTTTTTTCCTTCACTCTTTTTTTCTTATATACTTTTGAGGACTGCCTTTATGACCTGTCCTCTTGCTCATTTTCTTAATTGCATGTTCTGCTATTCCAATATCTTACCTCTTGGTATACTCTATATATATCCTCCAAGTAGTTACACTGTATTTCAAAATGTCTCCGTCCATCACAAGTAGTTCCAAATTACTGAAACTGCTGTCTTAATCATCCTTCATCAAATTTTTGGTTGGTTGTTTCTTTACTTTTAAAGCATTGTAGAGAGTATAGCCATATACATAGACATCTAAATTATAGGACGGAATGGTAAGGTGCCGATATTCAGCAGTACAATCAACAGATCAAATCTGTAAAGCAATAGAGATGCTGTGGGGGGCTCGAGAAGCACAACAGATGTGCATTTTGAGGGGTGTTTGAGGGGCATTAGCTCTAGTCTGGTTCAGTAGACTGAGCACTGCATTGCAGTTGGAGTGCACTCCTGGAGCACATAGTTTTGTTTCGTGTGCAGGGAGTTCTTTATTTGTGCATTTGAAGGCTACCTTGTAATGCAAAGCATGTTAAGTAGGCACAATCAGGAGCTTTGCTCTGAGAGCTAGCTTTGTCAGAATCAAAACATCCGTGCAGATGCACCAGACTGGCCCATTAACCCACCATTCTCTGTTTGGAGTCATGCAGGTTTTTTCCAATGTAAAATTAATAACATTGGGCTTTTCTTTTCCCTCTACATAGATAAAAATATTTTTCAAAAGCACATCAACCGCTACAATATTCCTTTCTCTTATCTGATAGATATAATTTTGTCTCACATATTAGTCCAGAGTAGTTTTTCAAAGGTATTTTTGAGCTATTCTCCACGAAAGTCAGTGTTTAGGCAAAGTGAGGTAAATTAGGCATTGCTACCATCTTGTTATGTACCTTTCAAATTGGCAACATTGAGTTGCACCATCAGAATGTAAAAAATACAGCCTGTTTTAAAAGGTGCATATTTCTAAAACTGGCTTCTCAGTGTAAACTCTCCTAACTTACATGTTATGATTCCCAACCTTATCTACAAACAAAGCCTGTGAGTGCTTACTTACTTACTCCACTGTAAGCCTAAAAACAAATTCAGTTGTTAAGAATGTTAAATTCCATCATGAATCTTTTTCACCTCTCTGTAAGTTGTTTCGGTTTGATTCATTGTTATTTTTTTATTTAGTAGGATAAATAATTCTATATACTATTAAGATGTTAAAAAGAATTGGGCTGTATGACTGGCTTACATATAATGCTTGTTCCCACTGATGCTTCTGTCAGCATATATAATTTAGGTTCACGTACCTGGTACTAAAGTCCATGGTTTGATCAGAAATTGTAATTTTTATTCTCTGCTACCTTTGTTGAAATGTAAAGATATTAAGGGCATAATTTCAGCTTCAAATGTCAGTATTATATTTGTCCTTTATTAAAATCAGACTCACATTTTATTTTAGAAATTTTTTAATGCTAAGCTTAAAAAGTTTATGTTCCAAGGGCAAGTATGCCACTATCTATGAAATAGAAAGAGTAAAAGAAGTAAATTGAGGAGTAAGAGAAGGTATAGGGATACTTCTTGACATTTTTTTGCTTTTATGCTTTGTCATTTGCGACTTTACCTTTGTTTTAGAAGTTCTGAGGATGTGTCTCTCAGTAACAATCTCTTCTACAGGTCTCTCTGTAAGAAGTGTTTGCTGGAGAGGAGACCATATACTCGTTGGGACACAAGATAGTGAAATTTTTGAAATTGTGGTGCATGAGCGTAA
The DNA here is from genome assembly GCA_013397865.1 of Struthidea cinerea. NCBI lineage: Eukaryota > Metazoa > Chordata > Aves > Passeriformes > Corcoracidae > Struthidea > Struthidea cinerea. Next base: position 693,622 of record VZTI01004088.1, on the reverse strand, counting down.
TAAGCCTTTCCTGATAATGCAGGGGCACTGTGAAGGAGAGCTGTGGGCTTTGGCTGTCCATCCTACAAAGCCCCTGGCCATGACTGGAAGCGATGATCGATCAGTCAGGTTAAATTTTTTCTTTGTTAAACTACATACAGTTTTATACAATCAACTCATTTTGTAGGTAACCTAATTGAAATGTATACATTTTAAAGGTATTAAAATGTGGCATTGATGTACTTCTATAGTTAAGTTATGCAGGAAATTAGTGTTCTCCAGTAATAAAACACAGTGGAAGTGTATATTTCCCAAAACCTCCCATGTATGAAATTTGAAAACATTTCATTTAGGCTAACATGGAGCACTCAGAGACGAGTATCCTTTAAGTCTTTCCTTTTCAGGAGTTATGTTAAGCATGCACAGCTTGGGATGAAAAAATTATGATAAAAATTTACACATTTAGCTCTTACCATATTTACTTTTTCAAATGCTGGAAATTAACTTCTAATGTGTGAATTTCATCAAACCTAGTGCATGCATTGTAAACAGAATATAAATGCTCAGCCCACCGAATTACTCCCTTTTACATGTTCATCTCTATTTTTTTGGGTCAAAACCACCTTTACTTTCTTATAAGTTAAATGTGTTGGTATTTTTGTTAAATATCTCAAGTGTAACACCCTTAAGCAAATCAGTAATTCAATTATTAATATTGAAATAATACTCTCAAATTCCAGAAATGTTTTGTAAATAATAGATGTAATCTACCTTGCTGTAAAAACTTACATATTATAATATTATTAGTTGAAAGGAGTTATCAATAATGACTTTTTAATAGGAAAAGCTGTTTATACTGATCAAAGTCTTTAAATGTTATTTAATGTTCTTGACTAAAATGATTAGCAAAATAGTGGAATTTTTGCAGGGGTGGTCTAAAAGTATATGCTGTCATATGCTATCCTTTTTTATATTCAGAAAATCAAAATTAACCTGTCCCCACATTTTCCCACTAGAGATGTTCCCACCTCTTAAAATGTAAGAATATTTCTTGCTGTATGCAAAAGTCACACTTATGTCTTAGATTTTCCTTGTGGAAAATTATTTTAAAATAGGACACTTCCGTGTCCATCGTTGTGCAGAAATTGTGGGCTTCATCTTGCCTGTGACAAAGCTGCACACCCTTTTTTACATTTCAAATAATTACTTTATTTTAGAATTTGGAGTTTAATAGACCATGCTCTGATTGCCCGGTGCAACATGGAAGAACCCATTCGCTGTGCTGCAGTTAGTACTGATGGAATCCATCTTGCTCTTGGAATGAAGGATGGCTCTTTCACTGTGCTTCGGGTCAGGTATGTTACAAAAATTAAAAATAGATACATTATTAATATATTGATACTCTTGTGGCCATGGAGGCGATCACTTGTGTTTTTGTTTTAAATTGTGGAGCATGCTCAGATTTTTGTAATGTGTGCTTCATATGTTCATGCTGATCTGTAGCAACCCATTTGAAAAAGTATATTGGTCTATTTGCAGAGAGTGGCAGTGCTCTGGGAAATGTTTTTCTTTAGGTTTTAGATTTATTAATTGTCCATGAATTACTAAGAAATAAATTTTCGTTACTTCCTAAATTGTTTCCATGTGTTGGAATTCTGCTGTCAGCACATCATGCATACAAAACCAGTGCTGCCTTGTGCTGCTGTGATCCCACAGTTTTAAAGGGAAAATGAGATCCGTGTCTCCTGTCAGTGAATTTTCCTTCCCCGGAGGGAATAAAGATCTCATAATCTACCTGATGAAATTTTCTTGTGGACCCAGTTTGAACTGTTCCTTTTGTTCGCTGTCCCTCAGCCCAGTGAAGCACCTTCTTGTGTCACTGTTTCCTTATCTTTTTTCTCCATGAAGCCATAACGAACTCTAAAAACAGCAGTGTTGTGTTGGCACACAGGATAATTAAGTTCAATATATAATTTCGCAATCTTGTTCGTTTTTTAGACTGGGAACTTGACAGTGTGATGAGGCTCTTCTCTACTTATGACATGCTTTCTTTCATACTACAGAGATATGACTGAGGTTGTTCATATCAAAGACAGGAAAGAAGCTATTCATGAACTCAAATATTCTCCAGATGGGAATTTCCTAGCTGTTGGTTCCAATGACAGCTCTGTGGATGTATATGGTGTTGTTCAGCGATACAAGAAAGTTGGGGAATGTATTGGATCCTTAAGCTTCATCACGCATATGGATTGGTCTTCAGACAGTAAATACTTACAGACCAATGATGGCAATGGAAAGAGACTTTTTTACAGAATGCCAAGTAAGATTCTGAGTTGCTTTTGTGATATTTGTTACTTATCACAGAAATAACATGTAGGGGTTTTGTAAAAACAGCATTTTGTAAAAAATGTAAATCCTGGTTCAAAGCATGGGGATATAGAGAAAGTTTTTTGTAAGTTCATAAGAGTATTTGCCACATTTTAATAAGTACAGCATTTTTCTGGCAAAGTTACTGAAATATTTTTATTCTTACATCTTTACGCTTCTTTCCAATGCATCTTTTCATACTAGAGATGTTGACTTACAATCTGTTTAATTTCTCAAAAATTAAATTTTGTTCTCACTTCTATTTAGAAGAATTAAAATGCAGCATTTAAATTAGATTTTGCAGTAGCTTAATAGCTTTGTACTTATGGAGCTTGGATATTAAATGAATTATCATTTGATTGCACTGTATGGTTTTTAAAATGTGTGGAAAAATCAGCATGTTGCTGCTCAGAAAAGGCGTTTGGTTTTCTAGAAAAATGTTTGTGGCAGACTGAGGAATTCAGCTTAAAAAAGCTTTTATAGAACTTTGTGACGACTCCATTACTGCAAGTGTTTTCAAGACAATTCTCTTGAAAACTTAACTGAACTGTCCCATACTCTTGAAATAATTTCTGTCAAAGTGGTTCCCTCTGTAGAGGACCTATGCACATATTATGATCTTAAAGCTTGAAATTTAAGTAGTCCTTATGATAATATGCCAATGGCAGTGTTTATCGCAAGGCTTGACTTCTACCTGTTGCACAGACTCTTTACATAATATCATTCTGTATTCTTCCCAGTCATCTCAGTAGTATTTGTATTTGTAGTAATTGTGTATTATCACTGAAATTCCACTGTGAGATAAGGAACTTACAGTTGTGCGGTACAAGATCTGCAGGACTTAGTTATAGATATAACCAGTATTGGTAATTATTGTTTACATGGATTTAGTGATTGAAAGGCTGAGAAGTGAATTGCTGTCCTCCTCACCTTCTGCAGGTGTGTGTGCAGTCTGACTCACAGCTTTTACATTTGCTTGCACCATTCTTGCATTGCTCCAGCCCTTGGCTTCTGGCCTTTCCAGAAGACAAGTATTTATTAAACGGGCCTTTGGTCTGACTCAGCTCCTCGGCTCTTACTTTGTGGGGTTGGATCAATCTCATTACAGACAGAGCTGATGTGAAATAATGTGACAAGTATCTAAGCACAAAACTGGTATTTTTCGTAATTTGCAGGGGCCAGATATGAGTTCTTCAGTTCTTGCTCTAAGAATCTAAATCCAAGTTTCTAGAATCATTCAGCAACAGAATTTTTTATGAACTTTAGCTTAGAATGATTTTATGTATTTTTGATAAATATTTTTAAAAATAACACAGCCTCAAGCAGATACCAAGAAATAATATAAACTGTGAAGTACCAAACCTATGATCTTCTGTTAAATAGTCTTGAGAAGCTTTATTACTAATACTGTTGGTCATAATAGGGAATACTAGATCAGGACAGTTTCAGAAGTCAGTTTTTAATTCTGTTGCACTTGGATTCGATTTTTAGAGAATTTTTAAAAAATGTTACATTCTTTAGAATTGCATAAGTGAATATTGAAAAATGATTCTTTATTTTTTGCTTAGGTGGAAAAGAAGTAACAAACAAGGAGGAGTTGAAGGGCATTCAGTGGGCATCATGGACCTGTGTTTCTGGCGTTGAAGTTAATGGAATCTGGCCCAAATATTCAGATATAAATGATATAAATTCTGTGGATGCGAATTTTATTGGGCAAGTTATGGTTACAGCTGATGATTATGGAATAGTAAAGCTCTTTCGATACCCATGTCTAAGAAAAGGTAAAATTTTGCCTTTAAAATTCAATTATACTTGTATTTTTTAATTGTGGCTATTCAAGAAAAATGTATTAGAAGCCTGGAAAATGAAACAGTTTTTAATGTCACTTTTTGCAAAAAGAGTTTTAAAGAATGGGGGAATATCAGTCTTTAAAAACACAACACCCAGAACATTTCTTTAAGTACATAAAGCTTGAAGACATATCCTAAGACCCATCCATGGAGTTGTAGCCTGTATTAAACGTGAATGGTGGCCAGAATGAAGTTCTTCAAATGGCTCTGAAACAATGAAGCCTTTCTGGTCTAAAAAGATATCTTTATAATGCAGTGCTCTTAGGAACTTCAGTAACTTATCCAGTGATTGTGTTGTAATTATGTAGCAGGGAAAACCGTAACTTGAGGTAGCTGTGCTACTACTACCACCAGTTCTACTGCTAAACGTGGGAGGAGATGAATTGCTGGAAGCGCTTAGCACTCGGATTGTACAGTGGGAACCCGTGCTACAAGCATGTGTATGGGGGTGTTTTCACAGACGTAAATATACATGATTTAAATAACTGTATTTTTTCAAAGTAGAAGTTATAATTGTAAAAATCTTGGTTTGTAAAAAGTAAAATAAAATTAATACAGTGAAAGTTTAAAAATCTCTAGTACACCTCAATACAGCATTATCATATGTCTTTTTTTCTTGTTTTTAACTTGATGAAGTTATATTTTGGAACTTAAATTTTAAAATGAATCTTATACACAGATTAAAATTTGTAAAAACTGCAAAAAGTTGTTGCTATTGATTAAAATACCAGTCGTAATTTAAATATCTTTATTAAACACTACTTTTTCTATGGGTTCCTTAATATGATTTTCTGAGGTGCTTCTGAAACATTTGTTTCACAAACATTGAGAGAGATTTTTATTTTTGTTCCAGGAGCAAAGTTTAAAAAATATCTTGGTCATTCTGCTCATGTGACAAACGTCAGATGGTCGCATGATCACCAGTGGGTTGTTTCCATTGGGGGAGCTGATCATTCTGTCTTTCAGTGGAAGTTTGTCCCCGACCGCAAGTTGAAGGACACTCTTCATATAGCACCCCAAGGTAAGTAACTAACTAAAAAAAGCACCAACAAAAGGGTGGAAGGTGGGGAGGCTAAAAGAGAAGTAAAATTCTTAGGTGCAGCTATTGAAATAAATGTTCAAAATTGTCAGTCTGCACAATTATAACTGTTGTTGTTCTTTAAACTTTGCAGGTGTCTGAAGCACCTGATAGAATTGTCTAATACTTGTCAGTACCCTGTGTGTTCAGGCTAACAAGTGTGTGAAAAAGCCTTCACTGCTGTGTTTCCTTTGCAAAGAAAAATTTTGAAAGTTCAGATCACAGATACGAATTTCTGAATTCTGTATATATCATCCTTTACTAAATTGACAACAACTGGATGCTCAGATGTCACTGGAAAAATAGATTTTTCTACTAATTTGATTAAAATTTTGAAGTATTTAGATGATAATTTAAGTACTATGACTGATTAATTTTTTTTTAAAGGAGAATATAGATGTTTGATGTTTGGGAAAAAATGGAGATCATGTTTCCACTAGTGACTAATACAACAATTATTGTCATGAGTTTCCTAAAATCAAAACAGTTAAATGAGTGCCTCCCTTGGAAATTCCTAAAGGAATTTAGAGAATCCTTTGGGGAAATAAGCGTATAGAATTACAATAACATAGGCTGTTTCACCATTTAATTGCTCAGATCAAATGAATAGGTATCAGTGTGGATCCAGCAAACAGGTCAGTGAATACAGATGCAGTGCTGAACTTGTCAGTGACAAATGCAGAAGGAAATAATGATAGGCTCTTCCTACATGTCAAACTTTACATGACTACCCTTTTTCTCTGCAGTCACAAAAATATTTGCCCCTTTCTTCCCATCTATAATTTTTTCCCTCCTCCCTAACCTACCTGAAGAATTTCTACTCTCATCAGTGGCTGACTTTAACATAAGTTTCTCTTTGGACCCTTTGTTAAGTTCGTGCAAGTCTTAGTTTCTGCTTTATACTCATTATTTCATTCTCTTCTTTTTTCCTTTCCTCCTAACATTAAAGTTGATGAAACAATTTTAGTTAATGAAAACTAACTCACTTCAACACCCAGAATTATCATATTTATGGCTTATTTCTTATGTAGCAGCAGAATTGTTCCTGTCAATTTTTAGCAGTTTTTGTTGTGGTTAATATAAGCACCGATTATCAAATCAGAAACTTTAAGCAGTTACTTTAAACAATTTCTGGCTTGTAATTTAGGTTAATTAATTTTTTATTTCTGTTTTCTTGGTGACAGAAAGTCTGGTTGATTCTAATAGTGATGAATCAGATTCAGATCAGTCTGATGTTCCAGAGCTGGACTCTGAAATTGAACAAGAGACACAGATCACCTATCGTCGGCAGGTAAAGGTTTTAGTTTTAATGGCAGTTGGAAGCTTCCCAGGATTTAAGTTGGTCATTGATGAAGACTGTTGAAATCTCAAAAGTGGAGACACTGCATGGGAACTGACCAAAACCTTTAGAATTTTTGTTACCTGATGCATTCAAAATATCAAGGTTACTAAAATAAAATGTTTAATTAATAATTAAAAGTAAGATATTAATTAATATTAATATTAACAGGGAGAAAAATTATTGCATGTATTCCTAGAATGCAATTTAAAACCAAGTTGCAGTATACAATCACTGGCTACAGATATTGGAGGGTTTCTTTCAATTATGTCAGAATAACATTTTCGTGAGTGGTAAGTGTGGCTGAATTCTCAGAAACATGTTTTTCTGATGAATCTTTTAATTTTTAAGTATGCTTTTTCTTACAGGTTTACAAAGAAGATCTACCTCAACTTAAAGAGCAATGCAAAGAAAAAAGAAAAAGTGCAGCTTCTAAGAGACGTGAGCGAGCTCCAGGGAACAGTATAAGACTACATTTTGTTCATGGGTATGCAAACTAGGATTCTTTAAAATATACAAGCAGACTGTTTGATTTTGTTGACTGGTATTTGTAATTTAATAATCTGATTGAAGACTTTAGGTCTGTTGCTTTGTGATTTACTGTTTTTATTTATATCTGTAGAAATAAATTTACACTAAATGAATAGAAAGCTTTGATGCCAACATACTAATTCTACACATGAATTCTGAAATGAATTTGCACTGAGACTTTAGCTGGTACTTACTGCTTGAATATAGGTGACTAAATAAAGTATTCAGCAGTCTCATCCATACTTTTCAGTATCTGGAAGGCAATAGTTCTCTTTCTTGTATTATTTTGATAGCTGGAACAGAAACTTTGTGTAGTTGAAGATGAATGGGTTCTGTACAAAGTGGTGTTTCTAGCAGTGATTTATTAAAAAAAAGAATGTATAAACTGTTTATACCTAGTCTGAAACAGCTCACATGTTCCTCTGTTAGTTTAGGAATTAAATGTAATACTTAATAGGTCTTTTAAGCTTGTTAAAAATGAATTTATTCTCTTTTTGGTGCTAATTTGAGTAGCAGAATGACTTTCAGATGCATCCTTGAAATCTTACAATTTCATCTTTAGGATTAGTAGTCTCTCATAACTCTTCATAAGTGAAGAATTTTTATCAGAACAAAGATGTGGTGTTTTAAAACAAACTGGTACTAGATGTTACTGCATCAGAATAATCATCAGAAATATAAATTCTCTTGATACAAAGCAAAACCAAAGCCTTTATTCAATTAAGACATTGCATATCAAGTTTTCCTTTCAAAAGATATGTCGCAGGAATACAGCTTCTTTTCAGACATAACTAAATGCATGGAGAAGTTACTGATACTGTCTCTCTTTATAATGGCACTTAAACAATTTTAGTAGGGTTCCACATGGAATGCTTAATAAATTACTTGGCTAAGAATAGTTAATATTCAACTCAGCAGTTTTGTCTGTAGAAGACGTGTAGTCTGAGTAATAGTATTGGAAATAATGACAACTGGGAAGCTTGGTACCGAGTTGGGTTTTTCTATTTCTCTTTTTGGTGCTCCAGAATTCTCAGTTGAAGATTTTTTTATCTGTATAGAAAATGCATTAAGGTGGGTAGCTGCTATATGTAGTCTTTAAAATTTCGTCTAAGAATAAAACCAAATGATCCTGAAGAAGATGTAGTACAAGCAAGGTCCCTGGATCTTTGGTATTATTGTTATTTCCTTCACAACAGAAGTGAAGCTTGACCAGAATATCCAGGAATGACCAGAAGTAGAATGTCCTGTTGAGTTCTGTCTGGTTACCCAATGGGCATCAAGAAAACTAATGAAGAATCCATGCTGAACAACAGATTTTTCTCAATGTCCAGGCTGTTAACTTTAAAGTGACCCACATCCAAGTGAGTAATAGGCATATTCTCTGATTCAGGAGGTCTGCTTTGCTTCATCTTTCTTTAGCTGCAATGGAAATGTCTTGGATGTTCCTTGAAAATCTAAGAAGTGGTGCTTTTTTTAATTAGGGGAATTAGAAGCTCTTTTTCTTTTCTTTGTTTTTGAGCTTGTTGGTCTTGTGTTCTGAATTTGTCAACTGCCTTGAAAGATGAACTTTTAAAAATCTCTTTATATCCTGTAAGAAATCTTTTAAACCTCTGGTTACTTTCTGTTTTGGAAGGGGATAAAATTTGGAGTGTGTGAGCCAGCTTCTGACTAACATGGATGAGGAAAGAACTTCTGTTAAGAGGTTCATCTTTAAGTGTGTCTTTCTCTAAGAGATCTGATGCAGACCTGATGCATTTAATAATGCAATTATTAAATTGGTATACAAATTTGGCCTCTTTTTGACTATTCCTGTATTTTAAATCTGCCATGTGTTTGGCAGGATGGTGGTTCAGAAACATGAACTATTCAGAAGAACCTTTTTCTTGGATTCAATGCTTATTATGCTTTCTTTTGGCTGGCAGGAAATAAGGATGCACATTTAATACTCATGCCCCATATTCTCTCAAAGCTATGCTGTTGATTTCACAAGAATGATTTTTTTATATTTTTGAATATTCATAGAATCATAGAATGATTTTTCAATATTCAAAGGATTTAAGCACAATCTAGTTTGAGTTTCAGGATATTCATTGAACTAACCTTACCGTAAGATAAAATTTGGTAACAGTTTCAAGATGACATGGGAATGGTCTTTAATGAGAGCCATATAACACCTTGCATGGATTCCTACAAGTACCTACAAATAGTATCTGAAGGGAATAGCCTATGAGTGGCTTCTCTTGAGAAAACACTACTGCTATGCAGGATATTTTTTTAAAAATAAGTCTCCACCTTTGTACTAAAGACTCTGTTCTCAATCATTTTAGTTTTGACATTTGGTTCTTCTAGAGATTTTTGGGGAAGAGTTGGACTACATTTGGAAACTTCCTACATATACTTTGAAGAGTTACATGCAAATTTTGAAACTCTTACAGCATTAGGCAAGCTATGGACATTGACTCTTTCCCCAGAGAGGACACTACTTATGAAGTTGCCTGTTAGTTGGATATAGATGTGTAACTTGCAAATGTGGGTAGGATTCGGCTTCAGGTTGCAGAATTCACAGTTATGTGCCCAAAAGGAGATGGTTTTATGTGCATATCTAAACTTCCATCACAGTCAATGGAGATCCAGTTAGTCGTCAGTGGAACATAAGGAGTGATTTGGCTCAGGTAAAATGAAATGCTGATGGTTGGCCAGCTGAGCAGCCCTGCAGGTTCAACTGACTGTATTGACTGTTGATTAAAATGTAGGAGTTAATGTGTCTAACAAACAAGTGAACACCTGTGTTTACATGACTTAGTCTCAAATTGAACATAGCCCCTGCTATTCATGACTTCGGTAATGGCAATTTTTTTTTCCTATGCAGCACTGAGGAAGCTGCATCTTCTTCTGATAGTTACTGTCATATTAACTTGAATCAATCCTCGATCATTAACTACGGCAGAATGCAGTCTTATATTTATTGTGCCTTGTTATATATTATCCAGTAACTACAATACAGAACATGCTTTCATTATTATTTAATTTATAGTTGCTAATCAAGATGCCTTGTAAATGTCTTTGGTTTGTTTTCTTCATGTGAATAAATTATTTCTCTTAATGCTTTTTCTGAGATTAGCTAGTAATCTCAGTTTTAAATTGGTTCAGTAATACGGAGATGTAAGTATTTTGGAACTGTGTAGAATATTCTTAGGGAATGATCTACATTGAAATATCCTTCTTTCCATTGCTGTTTAACCTAGGCCCATCGCTTTCCCTCTGGGGAAAAGGACCTCTATAGTCAAGGAGTTAGTAAACTGGCACATGGGAAAGACCAAATGTCTTTAATTTGGTTACAAAGAGTCTTTGTTGGCACTGCTTGATATTTTGGAAAATATGTTGTATTTCAATTGTAAACAACTGATTGTACTAATTTTTGTAATAAATAGAGGAAATTAACTAAACTTAACTTCTGTCACAAGAAGTTATAGATATAATTAATAAGAACTGTTTTCCTGCATTCTAGATACATTTTGGATATTTTGAGTAGTCCTGTGATTTATGACAGAGATGTACTCAGTTTCGCTAGGTTTAATTTAGGGTATATAGGCAATTGTTATGATGAGCTGGGAAAATTCTGAATTTCTGGGTTGCATGTAGGAGGACCTGAAACCCTTTTGCTGTCTTCATGCATTTTACTTTTCTAGGTGACTGCTAAGTTTGCAAGAAATTGCTCAAATTGCATACATATTTTCGTAGCTGTAGGGGTTTTTTTTAATATTCTCCTTTAGGGTGCATTTTTGGCCTTTTTTTTTTTTTTTTTTTTAAATTACTCTGTGTTTGCAAAGGAAATCCAGTATGTTTAGCAAAGCACAGTGCAGAGTGAAGCACTGGAAAACGATGTCTGAACAACAGTAAGTTCAGGTATCTTCTCTGGCACTGTGTCTGCCTTTATAATCCCTGCCCCTCACAGAGTGTTGTCATGTACTTAAAATGGTGATGTTACATACTGTGATAGGTTATTTTTGTTATTTTTCTTTATAGTTACTGCAGGTCATTGTATATTCTGTTCCTTAAAAACCTAGTGGCTGTACATTGAGGCAGGCAGACAGCACTTTAGGTTAGGCAGAAATCAGCTTCAAAACATCTGCACATGCTGCTACAGGGGAAGGTTGTTAGTGAAGGATGTGGGTGGAGGGAGAGCAAAGCAGGACTGAAGAGTCTGCACTTGTATTGTGAGTCTAAATTGCTGGTCACTTTGGGAAGAGCAGGGAGCAGACATATAGCTGAGCCTCAGATCAAATGTAAAGAGAGATTCTGCTAGAGACCTTGAAGGGACAGTAACTCAGGAGAAACTGAAAAGTTGCTGGATTAGGACCAAATCTGAAGTTAATAACCTGCCTGTGAATACCAGTCTAAACAGTGGGTTGAAGAGAGCCTTATTTAAAAGCTTTTATTTCTGTGCTATTGCAATTTTTGCTGGTTTAAGAAGTTCACTTTTCTTGTTTGTGATCTAATGAGACCCAGCTTTGGACTTCACAGTATGGCAGACAGTACAAAGCTGGGAGGAGAGGCTGGCAGACCCGATGGTTGTGCTGCCGTCTGGAGGGACCTGGACAGGTTAGAGAACTGGGCAGGGAGGAATTTCATGATCTTCCAAGAGTTTGAGATGCAAGTTCACAAAATGCAATGTTCTTCTTCTGAAGAGCAGCGGACCTGGATTATCTGCTGATGTGTTTAAAAACTTCATGTAGTGATTTTAGTAATTTTTCTCTAATCACATACAGTGACATAAGTACCATTGTGTGTAATGTAGGGGAGCCAACAGAAATACATTGTATTCAAATCTGCTCCAAGTATGTGCTGTGTTGTTTTCCGGTAACACATAGATCTAGTGTTTATGAACATGGATCCATGGTTTTTGGAATGTGCATTAAACTGAAGCTGGCCAGCTGCCTCACAGATTCTTTACTTCCCCAGTGCATATGGTTGCACAGTGTACATAAGGAAAGATGTATATAACTTCATGATCTTAGTCACGCCTAGGAAGAAATTAGTATACTGAGATAGTGCATACAGACCTCAGTTGGGAGTTGGCCTACTCATGCCAGTTTCTGTATCAGTACCGGAAGCAGACAGGTGTTCCTTCAAAAAAAGAAACTGTTCTAGAAAAAATTTATGCATTTGTTTTTTCTTCTGTTATCAATTTTCCAGAAACTATCATGTTTTGCTGCCTGATTTTTGAGCAGTAGGAGAAAGCCAAAACTAATGCTTTGGACATTTTCTATTTCACTTAACTACATGTTGCATGCCCAACTTCTCCATGTGGTCTGAAAAAATTAATAGCTATTACTTTCTCTTCTAAATTAGATGTGGAAAGTAACAATTAAGTGCCACTGTTAAACTAGTGCTTGTAGTACTGATGTCTGAATAGTAACTTAGATTGATAAATTGCTGTTCCTTTGGGGAAGTATATTCATAATTTTAAAACACTGAAATGGTAGTTGGTAAGTAGTGTGAGTTTTACGTGTGCAAAATTCATCCAGCATAATTTTGGCTCAGTTTCAGTATATAAGTTTATGACTTTGAACAAACCTTTTTTCTTTAATTAGTTACAGAGGTTACGACTGTCGAAGCAATCTCTTCTACACGCAGACGGGGGAAATTGTATACCATGTGGCAGCGGTGGGAGTGGTGTACAACCGCCAGCAGAACACACAGCGCTTTTATCTAGGTCATGATGATGACATTCTTTGCCTTGCTATTCATCCCTTAAAGGACTATGTGGCAACAGGCCAGGTAGGATTCATGTTTATCTGCAATAACAATCTGAAGTTGTTACTGCTGAATTTAGAAAGGCCTTGGAGGTCTTGGGGGAAGAACATCCAGTCTACATTTATTCAGGTGAAGGACTGCATTTCTGTTGCAGATGGAATCATGATAAAAAACTGACACAGAAGTGTTTTTTACAGTTCTTTATATTATGATAAGAGTCTATAGTTCATAGTTTATCTGAACCTCTTTTAAAATTAAGAATAGATTAATATTTTGTATTCAGCATTATGTTGCTGCTTCTTGATAACTGGTGGAGGAAATGTGCAGATAAAATATATTTTTTTAATATCTTGTTTGTGACGATAGCTATATTAGTATTGCATTCATTTACTATTTCATAGTATGAAGTTAGCAGTTGTTATTACAGTCTGGCATTCCATTTTAATGTATTATATTTTTCATTATCACTTATACACAAACCATATACTGTTTGTGCATACAACAAAGGGATGTATGTTACTAGAGTTCATTTTATAATACTACTCCTACTACTAGTTAATTTTATCTTTTGCCAGACAGTTACTTTAGGTAAATTATTTTCACTCACATTTTCAAACAAGTCTTCTGGTAAATATTTATACACCAGGACTTGAAGGTTTGATCTGATATTTCAGAGTTTTTTATTTCTGCTTATCATTTTTATCATTGTTGCTGTTGTTATTATATAACAAATTGGAAAACATGAATTTTTTAATAGAAGTAAACTTTTGCTTATAATGCCCTTGATTTCTATAAAAATGTTGTGATTAACATAACTCTGTAGGTCAGTTAAAAAATTAGCCCTAAATATAAGAATTGAGTTGATTTAATTTTGGAGTAGTAAAGGCTATAAATAAAATGTCCATGAATTTACATTAACTTATGCTATCAGCAGAAAGATACACTCCATCATATACTATTTTATGCATACACATTACATGCTGTTGTATACTATGTTATATGAAGAAACTAGGTAATGCAGTAATCAAATTCCTCATGCCACACTGGTTCAGATTTTCCTGATAGTGGATGTTCTGAAAAGCTTTGCAAATATCTCAAGTTTGTGCCAAAACCAGAAATAAATCCTAGTTTTTCTGAGCCTTAAATGCAGGAGAGTTTTGTTCTGGTTTTGCAACCTTTCTATTTGTGCACTGAGGTGTAAACCCCTTGGAATAGCAAATAATCTTTTAAGTACTGACTAATAGTGTTTTTGTACATAGCTGAAAAAAATAAGATAGAAACCAAATTTGTTACCTACATTAGTGAATTCTAGTGGAAATTACTCCACAGGTATCAGTGTATTAGAATCTGCCTTGTAATGACACCAGAAAGCAACAGAAGTCACAGAAGTCACCTTGAGTTCTCCAATGCAGGGAAGCTGTCATACTAGCAATAAAAATAACCTTTTATTTTTAGACAGGGAATGATTGATGAAAAATTGATGGAATAAATATGCTACAGTGCAATCAATGAAGGGCTTTTTCTTCCCCCACCCCGGGGACTTCAGCTAATTGTGATTAATGTGCTTAAGTCATCTGGGAAGTGATATTTGGGAAGCAGCAAAAGGAATAATGTACAGCTAGCCAGACAGCTGTAATACTAGAAAAGTTCTATCACTGTAATTATTTTCAAACACTTTTTGAACCATTTTTAATACTTTTTAAACAACTGTGTAAAATAACTGAGAAATGAAAAAAAAAAATAGTTATGAATATGTATACTTTCAGGTTGGTCGGGATTCCTCAATACACATTTGGGATACAGAGACAATAAAGCCACTCTCAGTATTAAAGGGCTATCACCAGTATGGTGTTTGTGCTGTTGATTTTTCAGGTAATAAGTATTTATTTATTTATTTACACTTTTCCTTTTCTTTGTGAAAACACAAGCTAATCAGTTCTACTGAGAAATTGGGGGTTCCTTGACACTGAAAATTTTGTATTAAAAATATTCCCCAGTGTTCAGTGTCAAATGAGAGAGGCTGTCTTAAAATGAACATTCATTAGAAAGACCTTCTTTGGAGTCTTGCACATAGGAAATGCAAGAACAGGTTCTGTGCTGTTTTACAGCTGAACTGAGCACTTCAGAGTTTCTTTTGGTTGTATGAGGCAGGTGCACAGATCTGGAGTGTTGTGTTTGCTTTGCAACTGTGTGAGAAGATGTTTGAGCCAATTGGTCAGGTGTGCATTTTTTTCTTTTTTAAATGAAATCCTGAGAGCCATTTGGGTAGCACACTGATACATTCAGAAAGTCGAGTCACGGAGTTGTTCTGCTCAGAAACACAGGCTCTCTCTCCACCTTATACTAACGTCAGAAACTATCAGTTAAATCCCTTGAGATTTTTACACCCCATACGTTGTATCAGTATTAAATTTCCTCTGCTCCACTAGCTTCTATTCATTCTTTAATTGTTTGGATTTACTGGATAAGATCTCTAAACTCACAGCGAAGATGTGTGATCACAAAGATGAATGGTTTGTGGTCTTCGATGATTCTTACTTTTGTTTCTCCTTTTTCAAGATATGAATCTCATTCTCAAATTCTGGCATGGATATATAGAAATTTCAAAGATGGATACATGTCAGAAAATCATTGATCTTGAGTGAGCACAAATAGCTTGTTTATTGGAGCTTAATGAGGAATATGTGTCAAAGCTTTCCCAAAACTTCCCAGTACTACTAAGTTTAAGGGCATTTCACGAATTTCATTATATTGCTTCTGTCCTTTCCTGTTCAAAAATGAACAGAGATTTTCAGAGTGAGCATAAAATTTTCACAAGAACAACCTGTGGTGAATGTTTTTGTGCAACTATGTCAGCAGCTAACTGAACAAGGGATTTAATACAAACAGCATCTAAGTGCAAATTTTAGACAGGATAATTCAAAGTCCTACACTTCATCCAAGTTTAAAAGCAAACAGATGAAAAGACATGCCTCTAAACACATCATATGCTTATTTACCTGTTTGTACATTCTTCTTATAATATTTGTGAAGTTACAGTATTTTTAATATGGTTTCTTATTACTGCAACATAGTTATCTATCTACTCTCTTAATAATAAATTTATTATTCTAGCGGATGGGAAACGATTGGCTTCTGTTGGAATAGATGACAATCACACTATTGTACTCTGGGATTGGAAGAAAGGAGAAAAGCTTTCAGCAGTAAGGTAGGAATTTAACTGTATTTTAAAATTTGTACCTAGATTTACTATCAAATGACAGTAACAAAAATATATTCATTAAAGAACAAGAGTTCTCTAATAAAATAGCAGTTTCTATTACTTAAGTGATACAGGCAGTAACATCTATCACAGCCTTAAAAAGTTTCTGTGGAAAAAATAAATGAAGCTCTGGTAGTCAACGAGAACTATTACAGTGACGGCTCAACTGGTGAAGGAAGAAGGCATAGAAGACATTTCTGTGTTCTCAAATAATTTCTTTAAAACTCTGTGGACTTCTGTTTGCCCTCTTAAAGAAAGTGATACATGGTCTGTTCAGATCTTTTTCATCAGAGTTCACACCCTTTCTTGGCATAGTCGTTTGCAGTTGTTCTGCAGAGTTCTTTTTTCTTCAGGGTTCTTTCCTTTTCCTTTCTGTGTCCTGACAAGCCTGATCTAACTTTTAAGTCAACTCTACGTTGAACAGGAAATTAGACTGAGTAACTTTCAAAGGTTAAATATTTCGGAAGTTTCTTTGTGTCTGCACAGATTATTTAATATATGTTTATTAAACGAGTTTAAGACACAAGGTAGAACCCTATTTCTAATTCTGAATAATGTTATTGAAACCTTTGACTTTTTATTTTTTCCTAAGGATTTATTGCTTTAAATAGAGCAGTAGTATGAGTGGCTTTTGCCCTATGCTGTCTGGATTCAGTGCTTATGCTCTAAACATTGTTTTAGGTAGATTTAAAAGAGATTTATTACTCTCTGCAGTACAATGAAAAAAGTGACGGCTTCCCTTTTATCCATTAATTTCATTATTGCTCCTTAATTTCGTTTACTCTCATTTCATTTTTAAACACATGTTGAATTTCTTATCCACTGAAGAATGAAAATTCTGACTAGATGATGTAGATAAAGAGTACTCCCTTTCCAGTTACTTGTCAAAAGCCCAGTTAGCTTGGCTTCTCTGAAGACATTTGTCTGCCTTTCACCTGTTTTTTTAATTTTTTTTTTCATTTCTTCTACCCACGCAAAGGAATTGATTGGAATTTTGAGAGCAGCATCTGTACTTTGAAGATGACTGAGTCTGGAAAGAAACTGTTTCATACTTTCAGCCACTAGTTCATCTAGTGATCTGAAAGGACAGAAAATAAAAGATTATTGCCACTTTTGAACAAGGAGCAAAAATTAGGGACTATGGGCTCTTCTGCATTTTAAGTAAAGAAAAACACCTGTAAGCATTTCTTTGCATAGACAGCAAACATATTTGAAAGCTGTTTTTCAAACCGTAGGACCGAAGCAAGGCATTAGTTTTATAGAAGCATAGTAAGAAATCGAAAACGCACAAGAGGTTTCAATGTTTTTAGAAACAACTTTAATTTCCATTAAAAAATGTAATAGCAGCATAAATTTTATTCTAACAAAACCAGAAAAATCAGCTAAACGGTGAATGAAAATGTCAGTTTGTTTTCAAAATGAGCGAATTGATGTTAAGATTTATGACTTTACTCTTTTAAGTGTCATTATGAGCTGTCAAAGATCTAAATGCCATATAGCTAAACTTAATGCAAATATGTTTTCTTTTGCAAAGAAAATGCCTCCTGGTACATCTTTGATGTAAACATAATAACTCACCTGCCTTGGAAACTGAAGGGTAATGAAAGTAGGACAGGACTCAGTATTTGCTTCTTTGGCTTTCTACTTCCTCATTATAAACTATAAGTAGTGATTTGAAAGTAAATGTTAGCAAGATAGAGCAGGTATACATTAAAAAAAAGAAACAAAAAACCCACCCAAACCTATTTAAAAATATTAAGAGTTATACTTTTATTTAAATTATTTTGCTTTGCTTTCAGGGGAAGCAAAGATAAGATCTTTGTTGTTAAGATTAATCCTTACATGCCTGATAAATTGATTACAGTTGGAATTAAACACATGAAGTTCTGGCGGAGAGCAGGTAAGGACACTTTTCAGAATTAGAGCATTTTGTGTTACTGAAAGTTTAACTATTACATCTGTAATGTAATACATTACTGTATGTTTCTTGCATGAAAAGCTAATGTTTTCTCTGTATATCTCTTAGTGTTGCCCTAGCAATGATAATGTTTATTGACATTATGGCAGTAGTGGAAATTCTTTTTAAGATCAATTTGCCATGGAGCTAGAGCTACATAAGTAGAAAAGACCCTGCCTTTTCTTCCATCTGCTTTTATATCTAGTAATAATATAGCATATCTGAAAATTTTACAGTGCTGCTCTAAAATCATAGAACAGTTTTTGGAAGAAGGACCTTTACAACACATATGCTGTAAAAAGGCACAAGTATAAATACCACTAAGGTTATAAGAAATTCGCATACAAAATTCAGACAAAGTACTTGAAGAGGACACATCTGCCAGTTGAGAGCTCTTTGTCTAGATACCTCCGTTGTTCTTGACAATTAAAAACAAGGTTATTTGTGCTTGAGAAATTTTGAGCAGTGAAGAACCCATTCCCTGATACTTGTGTGAACGTCGTTGTTTCACACCTCAAATCATATATAAAGACATATGTGCTACAGAAGACTAGCTTATCAGCTAAGAATGTTCTAATTATTTATGCAGAATTTACATGAGTAAATATCAACTCACGTGAGTCCTGATAAAGATTCATTGTGTAGAGAAAACTCTGTGATGAAAAAGATTACAATTTTTCTCCAACAGAAATGAATCAAGATTGCCTGAAAGCAAGCTGTTGAAGTCTACATAAATTATTAATTTTCACAATTGAGCTTGCTATCTATAGAAAGAACAAAGTGTCTCAGACTATTTACTAAAAGAACTACTATAAATTCTTTAGAAAGAAATCTTAACTATGATAAAAGCCTGGAGATGGTGATTTTGAAGAAAGAAAGGAAATTGTTTAAAATGCCGCTTTTCTCTCTGGCATTGCTCAGTCGGAGGAATCAGACTTCTCTGATGCTGCAGCTCACCTGTGTGAAACTTCAGTGGCCCACTGGCAAGGTGGTCACCCCCCAGGAAACACACTCAGCAGAGTTAGAGAGAGGAGTGGAGTGTCAGTGCAGCTTAACAAATGCCAGCTTTCTGAAATCTGCAGTAGAGCAGGTGCACTTGATTGAGAAGTGACACAAAGGACATGCTCTGGACTAAATTGTCATCACTGCCTAGTGAGGGCAGAGGGGTTCCAAGACCTGACCTCTCAGTACAAGAACAATACGAAGTGTCAGATCCTGAGGGGCTTCCATGTTATACCGCATGAAGATTCCCTGTGTTGTTTAATATCACTGTGATGATATAAATGTGTCTTTCTAGCCAGAAGTTACTATGTGCTATAGCTGCCAAATGATTTTAGATATAAAAGAATTATAAAATTTATATATCTGGAAATAGATAATATTTCTATTATCCATATGCTAATATAAGTAAACCTCTAAAATAAAATTAGAAATCCTCTCACTAAACACATCATGAAAAGTGGGATGTGAAGATCTAAACTTTTTTTTCTTTCAAGACAATTCATTAGTAATTTCTTTGAACTGTGTGTGGTAGATGTTAAGTTTTTTGTTTAGATGCAAGTTTACGAATGCATTTTTTCTATATATGTCCATGTGGGTATATGTATGTATTCAAATCCAGATTCAAGTAGTAAGTTAAAAGTAAGGTTGGGTCTTTTGGGTTTTAGTTTTTTGTTTGGTTGGTTTTGGTTTGTTTTTTGGTGGGTTGATTGATTTTGGTTTTTATTGTAGTGAAAGTTGATGAATAATAAGAAATTTTATTTTGTGAGATCTCTTCTCAGACTCAATTTTTTGGGGAGCATGGGTGGACTAAAAGAAAAGGATTTGTTGCTCTGGGTAAGGTTATATAGTTCTTGGAAAATAGTTCTAAGCAGATGTCTAATGACTTGTTTTTGGTCTGAACCAGGAGGCGGACTAATTGGGAGAAAGGGCTGCATAGGTGCACTAGGAAGGACCGACACAATGATGTGTGCAGTATATGGCTGGACGGAAGAGATGGCGTTCTCTGGAACCTCCACGGGGGATGTGTGTATTTGGAGAGATGTGTTTCTCATAAAAACTGTCAAAGCACATGATGGTCCTGTGTTCAGCATGCACGCATTGGAAAAAGTAAATAAACTGCTGATTGTTTCTTTTATGTCTGGACAAAAAAGTCTGTGATAAAGCTAAACCTTTCCCAGACTCAGGAATCCATGTCCTTATTTTCATTACTGAAAGGCCTTGTGTGGTCTGGATTCAAAATAGTGTTTTGTGCATGTCTCTTATTCTTGTTACATGGCATGCTGTTTCTAAACCTTTGTGGTCAGTGACATCTTACTCAGTAATTTTCATAACCCCTTACTAAAGATTTAACAGTAACTGACTTAAGCATCAGTAAGTTCAGTGGAATATGTGAGCTTGTGAGACAGGAAGAAGACCATACTTGTACTATTTTGTGTTTTAATTACGCTCTACTCATAGACGAATTCAATCTGTAGATCACTAAGTACTTTCTCCAGATTCTCGGCTTCTTTTTAGCAGAGGAAAGCCTTTAAGCATGTGCTTAAAGGTGACTGAGTGTTCCAGTTAGACTATTTGTGTGTTTAAAGTTATGTATATGTTGTTGTTTTGCTAAGTTAGACCCAGTCACTCCACCTCCCAATATTTGAGTTTCAGAATAGTAGCGTTGGACAACACATGTGTTATTCATGCTGCAAGAACTGAGTGCTCCGAAAGAAAGTAGTAATGATTTCAGTGCTGACCATACCTGTTGCTTCATTAAATACCTGTATATAATTTTTAAAGACAGAATGGCACAAATGTGCATATATTTGAAAAATATAGCAACTAATAAAATTTTTGTGAGTGGTGCTAAGTTTGGTTTTGTAATGAGGTAAAATGCCAAAGAGATGTGGAGGCTAAATATCAAGAAAAACAATATAGTATGTTGGTTATCTTATTTTTCTAGAATGGTAGAAGCATATGGGTTAGAACTTCTAAATCCAGCCTGTGTACATGCACTGTTCAGAACTGTGCTGCATTCATCAAGAGGAGAAATCACTCATTTTGTTGCTCCTGTTCTTTTCATCTCTAACATCTGTACCTCTATGCATTACAGTGTTGTATATAGTCCATTTTCAGTATTGGCAGAAATCACTGAAAAATTAAGGAAAGATAATAATCAATTATATCTAGTGATTTTTGTTTCTTTTCCCCCAGGGATTTGTCACTGGAGGAAAGGATGGTGTAGTAGCTCTCTGGGATGATACCTTTGAACGTTGTCTCAAAACCTATGCCATCAAAAGGGCTGCTCTGGCTCCCGGATCCAAAGGTAACACAGACTTTATCCTATGTTGTGTTCTATTTTTAAAGTACTTTCTTGAGAAATCTTTGTGAAATTGCTTTCCCTGGTAAGAGGAAATCCACATTTGACATAATGAATACTAAAATGATTTTTGTTTAAGCTTTATTGATTCTCAATAAGTAATTTTTCTGTTGGGACAGGACTGGTGTGTTGTAGTGTCTGTTTGCACATTTGGTGGGTGGAGGTCATAATATTTAGTTTACTGTTAGCCTAAATTAATTGATATAGCTTCAAGTTTCTTATCATCAAGGTAGTTTTTTTGTTTGCGGTTGGGGGGGGTTGGGGTTTTGTTTGTTTGTTTGTGGTTTTGGGGGGTTTTTTTGTTTGTTTTGTTTTTATTAAAGTGGCAAGCAAAAAGCCTATTATGTTTCTGATCATGAAGTCTCTTACCTGATCTTTTTTGTTTTGGAGAAAGGAAGGAATTCAAAATTGTGGTTAGTTTTTAAGGTATTAGTAGTTAATTTTCTGTAAATGCATGTGTCTTTTGATATCTTTAAAGAACATTTTCATTCCTATTTTTCCTGTTTCTACCACTTATTCTTGATCTTAATGCTAATTTACAGTTCCCTGTATTTTCATTCTGAATAGCCTTTTCTGTTGTCCCCTTCCCTTAAAGTTATGTTTGCTGTGTTCTAAAGTATATGATTTGATTTTCAAACATGATGAATGTAAATACTCATTAATGAAAAAATTGTACTCCAGAGTGTTTCATTCTCATAGCTGGTTTACAAAAACCTAGATTTCAAGGTACCATAATTGGTAGCAATATAGTAGTATAGTTGATACTTCACATGCACAGAGTCAGGCTGATTAAACTTCTTGATATATTACTAAATCCTCCCAAATGAATCCAGACATGTTATTTCATGCAGGAGTGTTTTCACTGTTTATTACTGAGTAGCTTTTTCTACAGTGAGAAGGTAATGTGCATACGTGTGAAAAATCCTCTTTAAGGCATACTTGAGAATCTTCTGTCTTCTAACATTTTAATGTTCTAGGTCTCCTCTTAGAAGATAATCCTTCTATACGTGCCATATCGTTAGGACATGGTCATATTCTAGTGGGCACAAAGAATGGTGAAATATTGGAGGTGGATAAAAGTGGACCAATAACTCTGCTGGTTCAGGTTCGTGTTAAATATCAGTCAAATATGTCATACCCCAAACATGATTTTATTCTTCAAGTAAAGACTTGTGGAATAAGAAGCACTTTAACTACTAATGAAGTTAGTGAGTTACTGTCACTTTTAATTAGACTAGACCATTATGACTCCTTAATGAGCAAAATGGAACATAGAATTTCAGTACTGGTTTGTTCAATGAGTTCATCCTTTCAAACAGACCAGGATCATATATCTGTTTTGAAAAAAAAAAAAAAAAAGTGCGTGAAAGTGAAAGAAAAGTGTGTGAAATGGATCCTCTACTAAATTCCTTATTAACTTCTTTTGAGTAATAATTACTCTTATTTTTAAAAGTTGTCTCCTTGACATTTGTTTTGAGATTTTACTTGTAATTATGTAAAAAGTTTCAGTTTTCTTTGTCATACCAAACAACTGCATTTTTTACTAAACAGATTTTTACATTGCATCAACATATCATTTTCTCCATAGCTGGGTAAAAATCTCTGGATTCTCTCTTTTCTGAGTGGCCAGTGCAATAGATAAAGAACTGTATTTGTTAAAAGAAAATGTTAGAATCTAAGGTAAAGAAAAAAATCTAGTTCATAGAATAGTTTGGGTTGGAAGGGACCTTTAAAGGTCATCATGTCCAAACCCCCTGCAGTAAGCAAGGACATATTCAAATAGATCAGATTGTTCAGAGTCCCATCCAATCTGGCCTTGGATGTTTCTGGAGGTGGGGCATCTGCAACATCTCTGGGCAACCTGTCCCAGTCCTCGTCACAGAAAGTTTCTTTCTTCTATCTAGTCTGAATCTACCTTCTTTTACCTTAAACCCATTACCCCTTGTCCTGTCACTACAAACCTTACTAAAAAGTGTCCCCATCTTTCTCATAAGCCCCCTTTAATTACTAAGAGGTTGCAACAAGACCTCCCTGAAGCCTTCTCTCCTCTAGACTGAGCACCTCCTACTCTCTCAGCCTGACTCCGTAGGAGAGGTGCTCCAGCTCTTTGAACCTTTCTGTGGCCCTCTTCTGGACCCTTTCCAACAGGTCCATATTTTCCGGTGCTGAGAACTCCAGAGACGGACAAAGTACTGGAGTCCCACCGGAGTGGATTAGAGGGGCAGAATCACCTCCCTTGACCTGCTGGTCACATTTCTTTTGATGCAGCCCAGTTTGCTTTCTGGGTTCCAAGTGCACATTGCCAGCTCATGTCCAACTTGCTGTCCACCAAAACCTCCAAGTTCTCTTCAGGGCTGCTCTAAGTCCATTTTCTGCCCAGCCGTGTTTGTGCTTGGGATTGCCCTGACCTACATGCAGGACCTTGCACTTGGCCTTGTTGAGCTTCATGCACGGATCCATCTGTCAGGCCTGTCCAGGTCCCTCTGGATGGGGTCCCTTCCCTCCAGCATGTTGACCGCACCACTCAGCGTAGTGTCGTCTGCAGACTTGCTGAGGGTGCACTCAGTCCCACTGTCCATGTCATTGATGTAGATGTGTGTGAGGATTATTTCACAGTTTCTGTAGTACTAATTACTATAATTTTGCACAAGTAGCAGGGTGAATTTTTTCAGGTGTTCTGTGTTTTTATTCAGATGTTTATTATCCTCTAAATAATGCATGCTCTCCTTTTTTTTTTTTTTCCAACTTCCTTAAATGTATTATTTCTTATTTCAGTTTAAAATAAAAAAGAAACCTGATTTGTTGTGTTTTTTCAGGGTCACATGGAGGGGGAAGTTTGGGGTCTAGCTACTCATCCTCATTTACCTATTTGTGCCACTGTAAGTGATGACAAAACCTTAAGAATATGGGATTTATCTCCTAGCCATTGTATGTTAGCTGTTCGCAAATTGAAAAAGGGTAAGATGTTTAGTATGAAAAATATTTAACTGATGCAATTGACATTTACAAGCATTATGAATCTTTTGAAAGCAGGACTGAATAAATTCCTTTTTTTTCTCAAATTATTTTATGAATGCTGTGTTCATGAGTTATGCAGCCCTTAAGATAATACATCTGTACAAAAAAAGTTCTGTGTAGTACTGTTCTGAAGATTATTTGCAATTGTAACTTACTTAAGTCAATAAATTAACAATAAAAGTTGAGCCAACTACATAAATGCCATGTTGCTTATAATACTGCAAGGCTTTTCTGATACTTTGAATCTAGAAATTTTTGGAAGAAATCTTAGAAGGAATGTTGAAATTCTCTTCTTTGTGAATGTTTGAAGGATCTGGAATGTTAAGAAAAGAGAAGTCATAAAATTTTTACTCATTGTTTAGGATATAATTAAATTCTATTTTGACAGATGGAAAATCTGTTGTAAGTGACATCATATATTGTGATTTTTTTTAGGATTAGGCTGGACTGGCCCTGACAAGCTTCTAATGCTATGTATGCTTTGCTAGACAAAGGAGTACAATAGGCTTTATCTGTTTGGCATTCAGCAATGCAGTTTGATTCAGACATAATGGGAAGCTTAACTGAAGACGATTTAGATTGATATAGTAAATGTAGAAGAGTCACAAGCTCACACAAGCAGGGATTAAACAAGAAAGTTTCTAGTTGGCGAACTCTGTTCAAGTCTTAAAGCTGATATTTCTTAATATTTTTAAGAGTACTTTTGGCAAAAAAAAGTCTCTAATTACTATTTGCTGATGAGACACATTTTGAGATGTTTTGGCAATCTTAAAAAGTACCTGTGTACTGTACAGGAAAAGATGGATGCTTCTGCAGACTGAGTAATGGAATTGAAATAATATTTGTTAATTATAAAAGGCACGATCCAATGACTGTAAGAAAAATGTCTGTGTAGGTCAGGAGTAACTTTAAGAGCAGAAGGCTCAGGATGTTGTCGCTGATTGCAGGGTGACAATTACATGTGTTAGTGAGGTATTTTTCCCAAGACATATTGAAGTAGTCATGTAATTTACAAGACACAAATCAGGATATTTTTGGTGTGCATTTCTCTTCTATGTTCAGCTGAATTCAATTAAATTAAAAGTTGAGAATGGAGAAAGGAACTACAGGATAATGAATAAGAAGCCTTGTGGTGAAGCCATCTAAGTAAAGGATTGCTGTGTACAAGTTAATCAGAGGAACAAATAGTAGGGGAAAATATTTATGCTAACGGAAAATCCTGGCATGAAAATACGTCTATTTTAGTTGGCCGTATATAAATTTACATTGGAAATGAAATTGTTTTTCAAACAGTACTTGACGTGTTTATTGGAAGGATTCTATGACCTAATGACTTACTGTTTGTGATAGCAAATTACTGAATTCTGTGAATCCAGAGGGTCTTTTCCAGCTGTGTTCTCCTTATCAGAGCAAATGGTAACAAACAGGCAGCACCAGATAAAAAGGAGATCAAGTTAAAAATATGCAGACAAAAGTGATTAATCTGTATTACTGATGTAGAACATGTGTCAATTAATATGCAAATTCTAAGATTCTGGGCCTGTGTACCTGTTTGTATGCTATCCCAGCTTGGAAATTATTTTGGCAGCATCTAGGAAACTTCCTTGAAATTTTTACAGTATGAGAATAGCTTTCCTTTACTACTGGAAAAATAGATCTAAAAGAAGGATAATGCACTGTAAATGTAGCTGAATGCAATTTCTTTATTCCTCATAGGAGGCAGATGTTGCTGCTTTTCTCCTGATGGAAAAGCATTAGCTGTTGGTCTCAACGATGGAAGTTTTTTGATAGTTAATGCAGATACCCTGGAGGATTTAGTCTCTTTCCAGCACAGGAAAGATGTTATTTCAGAGATCAGATTTTCTCCTGGTAAGTGATTTTTTTTTAAATTAAAATTTTAATATTGAGATTGTTCAAGTAAGCTTTATCACATTTACGAGGTAAAAGTAATAAAGACTTGTAGTACTTTTACATGTTAAAAATAGATCAGCAAAACTAATACTAACATTTTGAAAGACCATGGTGTAAAGTCCTGTGTTGCTCATTGAAGGATCAGATTATTAGAATAGGTTTGCTTATTGTAACCTCCTGAATACAACAGTCAGTTTTAAATCATGAACATCCAGCAGCTCCCTAGGGTTCCACTTTATGAGCTGCATAAGTTTGACGCATCACTGAGGTTGCTGTTAGCTAATAAGAATACTTCAAACTGATGGGTCAGAAAGTTCTGGCAACTTCTATTGCCTTATTTTTCCCCCCTTAGCACTCCCAGTGAGGCTAGGTTTATTTCCAACACTATAGCTCATATTTCAGGAACTCAAAATGCATGGCCTACTTCAGTTAAAATACCTATCTGTTGGAGAAGTTTGATGCAAATTACTGAAATGAATTCTCATACAACATTACTTTCTGATTCCCTAAGCCTTACCACTCTCTGAATGCCATAAATGCTTAAAATTTCAGCAAATGTTTTTTATGTCTTGAAAATGTAATGATATAATAGTTGTATATTTCATGCTGATTATGTGATATGAAAATCACTTTGTCAGGGAATATGTATAAATTAGCAAGCTGATGACAAAGAATTCTAAGTTGCGTATAGCTAAATTCCAGAATTTACTTGTGTTTAATATGCAGAGAACTACAATTTTTTGAAAATGTTTTTGTTTATATTGGTGTGTTTTAGGGGCTGGAAAGTACTTAGCTGTGGCATCCTGTGACAACTTTGTAGATATTTACAATGTAATGAGCAGTAAAAGAGTAGGAATCTGCAAGGGAGCCTCCAGCTATATCACGCACATGGACTGGGACATAAGAGGTAAGCAGCATTCATTGTAAAAATGTACTGGAAGATTGATTACATTAGAGGCTATTACAGTACATGTATATGAATTTGTGGTATCACTGGCAGATTTGGTTCTTCAGCTTACGAATATGCTCTCACAGCATCTGAATAAATATTAAAACCATGATTTTTACTGCCACATACATATTTAGAAATTGTGCCATTTGAAGTAAAATGGTTTGTCTCTGTAGACTGGTTTTTTGGATTTTTTAAAAATCTCTCCTGTTTATTATTTGATTTCACAAGGGCAGTTAGTGGTAGAACATGGGGGAAAGGCCTTAAGCTGAAGGAGGGTATGTTTAGATTAGATATTAGGAAGAAATTCTTTACCGTAAGCGTGGTGAGGCCCTGGAAACGGCCACTCAGAGAGGTTGTGGATGCCCCAGTCCTGAAGCTGGTCAAGACCAGGCTGGATGGGGCTCTGAGCAACCTGGTCTAGTGGCAGGGGGAGTGGAACTAGATGGTCTCTGAGGTCCCTTCCAACCCCAAACATTCTATGATTCTATGTTTCTGCTTCTTGAATGTACAGTGTACAATGCAGTTGTATCTGTAGCTCAGGAAAATGTGTCCTTATTGTCACACATAGCAGAAAGACCGGATTTCCTGTGTTCCAGGGTATTGATATGTGATTAATTAAAATACTAAATTTAGTCCTGTTTCATTCAAAAGTAAGGCTGTGTAATTGTGCATTCTATTTGTTCATGTTCTTATTACTCTACATAATCACTTTTGAAACAGTCTGATTTATTTTGAAAGAGTGTTATAAGTTAGCCTCCTTTGAGGATTTTGAAAAGGAAGAGGACAGAAACATTGGTGAGAATTTCCCTCAGAAATGAAGTAGTATAAAGCTGTAAAGAAGTCACCTGCTTGGGATCAGCCAGTGGCCAGGCAGCATATGTGCTTCTCCACCCCAAGAGCACGTGCATCAATAACCAGTTATCATAAACAAGCCTTGAATTGGACCCAGTACATTTTGTCTACCATCTGATGGGACAGCCATGATAAGGAGAGAAAAGTGATGCATTAGTAGAGTTTTCAAAGGGAGGAGAAAGGGTTGTGAATTTAAGGTATCAAAGGACTTAGATCTCTTTCGAAGACCATTCTTCCAGATCCATTATTTATGTATGCAGCTTTTTCCAGTAGAAACAAATAATTGATGTAATGCAGTTAGCAATAAAAAATTCAAACTAAACTTTCTTTTTTCCTTCTGTAAAATGGAATCTTCTATGTTAACATACAATATGTATGTCATATGTTTTATAGGGAAACTTTTGCAAGTCAACACTGGTGCTAAAGAGCAGTTGTTTTTTGAAGCTCCTCGTGGGAAAAAGCAGACAATTCCTAGTTTGGAGGTGAGAAACTGTACTGCCTTCTTAACCTGTTTACAAATTAGAGTTATGAAACAGCCATCTATACAACGTAAGAGGGAATGATGTATAAAACTGTAATTTTTAACTTTTTAAACAATAAAATATGTAGGGGATTTCACATTTTTCTATTAACTAACAGACATTTGGCTGACTTAGTCATGGAAATCTCACTAGACTTCTGTGTGCCTTTTCTGGTACTAAACACCTTTGAAAACCTATTGCAGATTACTTAACTCTAAACTTGCTGTGGAAAACCTCATGTTAGTCTTTACATAACAATGTAATATAGTATAAATAATACGTATAGGAAAGTGTAGTATATTGTAGCTGTAATGTTGTTTTGTTTTCTCAGACATAGAGTGTAGTCATAGGGCAGGCAGCAAAAATGGATACTTTTCAAATAATATTTTCCATTGTGAAAGGCAGTGTTGGAAAATATAATTTGGTTTTTTTTAGCCTGGAAGGGCAGGTAAGGTAAACATTTTCAAAATAGGTTTCTTTAGGTTTTGGAATGAAAAGTTAATAGAGGTAAAATTATAGGTCTCAAGTGAAATCCTGAATGTTAAGAAAATAAGTGATTAATATATTAAAATACTATCTTTTAGATAGTGTAAGGACTTTTTCTTGAAATCAGATATGGAAGAAAAATGCCTGAGAAAAAGTATGCTCTGTCTCAAATGGGTTGTTTTTGTAGGTAGAAAAGATTGGCTGGGCATCATGGACAAGTGTTTTGGGCTCTTGCTGTGAAGGGATCTGGCCCATAATTGGTGAAGTCACAGATGTAACTGCTTCATGCCTCACTAGTGATAGTAAAGTATTAGCCACAGGAGATGATTTTGGATTCGTGAAACTGTTTCGATACCCTGCTAAAGTAAGTAATTTTCAGCTGTTTATGGAGAATATTTATTAATAAATCTGCCTTTTCAAAACTGTGAAAATTCATCACTCAGAAGAAAATAATGCTTTTATATATTTTTTCTCCTTATGATCAAAGAAAGCATTCAGTATTACATTGCAGTTTGCAGTGCATTAAACTTGCAGTTAGTAAGAATGATCATTCCAGGTCAGACTACAGAGCCATCTCATGCAGTGTCCTGCTGCTGACTTTAGCAAATGAATAGGAAAAACTTTAAGAATGGGAATTTTTTGGAAGACAATGAATGTCTCTTTCTCACCTGGATTTCATTCATGATTTTAAGGACCTTCATTCTGTCCAATGTCAGTCTTTTTTTTTCTAAGATGAAGAGCTTTGATATTATTTAATCACGCATCATAGAAAAGCCATTCCAGAAGCACATTGTATTTTTACTGCTCTTCAAGTACCTCTAGTTTTCCTGTATATTCATTGGTAAATGTGTCTTCAATTTTGAAATGTTGCCACGCTAAGGATAGTAACAGTACACAAGTACTGACTCAAAATATTGTTTGTGAATTTTGTTCCAACTCAGTTAGGTTATTGTCTCTCTTAGGAGAAGTGATCCAGTGTTTATTGCTGGAATCTGTTTATAAACTAATTCTGGCATGCTTGATATAGAGATAAGGTTAACATTTCATGAAGTTGCTACAGGAGGGGCACTTGGCAAATCATGTGTTACAATCATGAAATACAAAACAGCTGAAGCATGAACTGTAAAGAAGTTAGGATGATGTCATTGTGCACTGGCACTCATTTCAGTTTTGTGTAGCAGACTGGTTAAATTTGATCTTTGTGTTTATTTTCCCCTTCTTAGGGAAAGTTTGGAAAATTTAAGAGGTATGTTGCTCACAGTACCCATGTGACAAACGTCCGTTGGACCTACGATGACAGTTTGTTGGTCACTGTTGGAGGAGCAGACACCTCTTTAATGCTGTGGACTTATGAGATGGAAGGACATCGGGATAGCAGGCAGTGTGACAGTGAAGAGTCTGATCTAGATTCTGAAGAAGATGGAGGTCAGTAGTAATTTAGGCAACTAGCTGGATTATGCTATTTCAAGAAGGTTTATTAATGGAAAACTGCAAATTTAGAAATAAGCATGATTTATAGAATGTTTTGATCTTAAGTAGCGAAGACTCTTCAAAAATGTTAAATAAAATTTGGTTTTGGGGAAAGGACTGATAAACTGCTGTGAAGAAAATGATAATGAAGTGTTTGAGTTACTGCTTTCAGTTAGAGTACATAAACAGACTCTTGACATCTTTTAAAGTGTCAATTATACATAGCTACCCAAAATCTATATATAAAATAGAATTGTCACCATTTAAATTTGGTCACTAATTCTAAACAAATTAGATTGAAATCTGAGATCATAGTTATCCTGATGTTACAGCATCTGCTTCCTTAACATGGAAGCATAGGAGGCTGAAGTAGACTGATGTTTATGTATCTATTGCAAGGTCATAATATCAGTAGTTATAAAGTGTTAATTACATTTTGTAGCATTAATTTCTGCTGGTTTTGCCATACATATGTTTTCTTTTTCATGTTATAATTCCAAGGGTTGATGAGCCTCCAGACTTGTTTTCTTGTCTCCCAGGTGCAGTTTTTCCTCCTAGTCAATTCCTCAGTGTTCAAGCATTTTTAAAATACCACTGCTACTCTTTAAATAGTTCTGTGTAATAAATTAACTTCAGCTGTCACTAAAATGTGCTAAATGACCAAAGAAATACATTAAATATTAGAGACATATTGAACATTCATTGGAAAAGAATTTTTAATCACTGTGTTTCTTCTTAAAAGTATTGACGAACACATCCACAAAGTAATTTAATTGCCTGTAGGAGGACTTGTCAGCTTTAAATTTCTTAGTCAAAAATTGAAACCATCAGAGTTCCTGTTCAGCCTCTTCTTGTGAACTGTTAGAACATCTTAGCCCTATAAACTTCCTTAGCCTCTGGTGCTTTACACAGAACCCTCTTGAGCTGTGTGTTCAAAAGTACTCTAAAAGAGAGCGAGCTCTGCGAAGCTCTACAAGAAAAGACATTGACATCTTTATCCACAGAAGTTTCTCTTGGTCAGGTCCTATTAATTTCAGTTAGAGTTAAGAACTATTCACAATCACATTGTTGGCATTAGTAGTCTCTATCTTTGAAAAAACAAAATAATGGAGGGTAAGTAACAACCCTGTCACTACTTAGCTTTTCCAACATGTTTATTTTGCTATGGTAAACATAATCTTGATGTGCCTTACTGTCCCTAAGCATTGTGTAGGAACCTTGTGCACACCTATAGATTCCATCGTAGTGGATGGATTCTGGAACTGAGAACAACCAGGCACTGAATCTTACAGGTCTTAAGAGCAGGTGTCAGGTAGCGAGGTTCTTTGTTAGTGATTGTAGTTAAGGCCAGCCAAGCAGAAATGGGGTAGCTTTTAAAGTCCCTTGACTCTTTAATAATTCCTTTTCCACAAAGATATGGTAAGGAATTTTTTCTTTGAATGTCTTTTATTAACAATGTTCATGATTCCCAGCTACTTTCTTTCTGTTGTGTATTTATGTTACCAATAATCCATGCTATAACTGTTTTTGTAATCTAGTATATTGTTGAAATCTGCACAAATTATGGTTAAGTTGCTGTTCTTGTAGCTTATTGTGGTTTGATACTGTTCCCTCTGGTTTTGTTAGGTTATGACAGTGATGTGACAAGGGAAAATGAAATTAATTACACCATCAAAGCCTTATCAACAAACATTAGACCAATGTTTGGAATTAAGCCTCATCTGCAACAAAAGGAGCCAACCTTAGATGAAAGGTAATTACTATACTATAAGCCTCATCTGCAACAAAAGGAGCCAAAGCTAGATGAAAGGCAATTACTAAATTCCAATTCTAGCCAAAAAATCAACCTGAAAAGATAATAGTAAAACAAAATTATATTGGAATATATAATTCTTAACTTAAAAGGATATGTATAAAAAGAATCTAAATACTTCTTTGAAGAAAAAAGGAAGATGACCCAGAGGACTAGGCTGTATCTATTTTCGGAGAGCACAAAAGACTACAAACTATGTATGCATATTTTTATGTTTGGGGAGTTCCTTGAGATAATTGAGTTATTTGCTGGTGTTTAATAATATATTGTTTCTGAAACTTAAATACTGACTGGTATTTAGTGATGGCATTATAGGCATGAGTCTGTACAATTGTTTTAGTGAACGACAGCAATCCGTTTTTTGGTTCTGCTGACAAACTGCTCTGATTAATTCAGCTCTAATTGCTCCTGATATTGTTTCTGTCTCCCCATAACTTTTACCTTTCTTCGAAAAATTCTGTCCACAGTGCTTCCGCAGTTCTTGTTAATGAATCTTGGAAAATGAAGTTGGTTGCTTTGCAGTGTTAGTTCTATACCTTGGTTCACTATTGTATGCTGTAGAAGTGAGCGGGATGGGGAGCAGACTACAATAAACGCAGAAGATAAAATAGATGCAAAATAAGAAAAACAATTTATAACCTCTAGAACATTATCTGTTGTAGAATCTGCAGCTGAGCATGGGACCCTGAAAGTTGTTTGTTGTCCACAAAATAGATGTGGACAGTATATGTGAGGAAAAAGGAAGGAGGGATTCCTAACATGGCAGTTGAGGAACGCTAATACTAAAGAGAGGGAAGCGAGGAAAACAGCAGGGTATAACAGGGTGCAAGGATATAGTGAAATAGGAGAGCTGAAAGTTTTGCAGGAATGCGAGGAGTTCTGTGGCAATGCTCACACCTCTTTCTGCAGTGAAGCTGGACAGTCTGTGGTACCCTTGTTGAGAAATGCAGTGTGACTTTTGTGGGAGTTTCATGTCATCTGTTGTTTTTAAGTTGTGTTGCCGTAGGAGAGAGTGGGATCCCTGTGTATAAAGCTGTGGTTCACTGTCTTGCATTTATAATGAGAAATGGTCTTTCTCTTTCTTAATGAGATGTATTTGATGTGGAAATCAAAAAGAAATAATGGGCATGGTATGAAAGCTTTGATTAAAGGTTTTTTTTTCTTTTAAATGAAACTGTAAACCTCTTGTGTTTCTTTCAATAACTGTTTTTGGAAGCTGAGTGAATTGTGTTTTTCAGTTTCAAATAAAATACTAAGAGAATTAATTCTGTAGTAAGGTGATGAAGTTGTGATTCAGAATGCATAAGAGTTCACGAAATAATTCCATTACCTGCATTGTTGAAAAGTTTGGAGTCCTAAAACACCAAAGAAATGTTTTTTGTGAAGAATAAAACCAGACTATGGTTGCTGTATGTATTTTAACTGCTGTTCTGCTGATGTTAATATTGTGTAAGATTGGTAAATGTTTTAGTCTACTGTCATAGATATTAATTTTTATTTTATTTTTATTTCTCTTTCCTTTTGCTTCCTATGAAGGCAGGGGGTAGTAAGGTAAGTTCATTTACCTGAAGTGCAGGATTAAATGCATTTAAATAACTTAAGCTGCTTGGGAAAGTAGTTGCAATTTGCAGTAGAAGTAAAGGATTTACCTCTTTACTATTAAATAATAGCTTTAGGTTAACGGGTAGAAAAGAGATAAGGGGCAAAGCACAAGGGCAGTTCTCACTCTGAGTTGACATGAGTGAACACTGGACAGAGTATTTGGGAGGAGGTGATCAAACCTCATCCTCCTTTCCTCAGTGCTTTGAAGGGGCTTAGTGTAGGTGCCTGCATTAGGTTATGAACTTCCGCACTTACTCTGTTTAGAATATATGCATATGCAAAAACATGCTGTTAAATTTGCAGTGCAACAAATCCTTAGGCTGTTAGGCCACCCTTCAGACTTGTAGACTGAGCTGCCTCTGTGACTAGAACTCAAGATTTCATTGAGATTCAATTGGTCTAAGGTTTGCTTACAGTGTTGTTAAAGGCCAGCTCTACTAATGATATAGTATTCTCTAGCAGTGAAATTACCATGCTATATCATTGAAATTGGAATACTTATTTTAACTTCTATTGGAAACACAAAATGGCACTGCTGTGAGGCAGCACTTAGGTCTGTAATTTGAATTATTTATCATTTCTGAATAATAATGTTTATAGGTAATATTTTTACATGAAAAGATGTGTACCGTGTGTCTAATTTGGTTGTGTAATAGCTTTATGGATACTCAGCAACACAAAATACATTTGAAAACTGTGTCTATCCTTTACTAAGGGTTCTTTCCTAGTATGCTTTTGTGCTAGGTAAATTACCCAGAAAAAAAGTCCATCATGGTTGATTTTGGAAACACTTCTGACTCAGCTACTCCCTGAACTGCACAGCACTGAAGGTTTGGGAGATGCCTTGAATAATGATCCATTCGTATTTGTTCTTACACTCCCTGAAGTTGGCTATTTGTTGCTGTCAAAGGAGCAGTGCTGTGATTAATGTACCTTACAGAAGAATGGCTGTACCAAGAGATCTCAAAACTAAACAACCAGGAATTTCAGTTCAAATTTTTCATGATAAGTTTTAAAGATATGCAAGCAGATTAAACCATTACTTAGTCCATGTGCTGAGATCTCTTGCATGAAAAGATCCCAGTGGCTTATATCTTTTGAAAATTCTTTTGGTGTTCTGCATACACTCCCAGATATAATTCAAAACCAGGTGTTGCAGCAAAACTGCCTCCAATTTTTTTTAGTTTTGGGGGGGTGTTTTGCTTTGTTTTGTTTTGTTTTCCTTGAGTATTTTTTGTGTCTGTATAAGGACTTATAGACAGATGCAAAAATAGATAACCTACTTTAGATTCTTGTGTATTCAAAATGGGAAGGAAACTAAAAAAGTATTTACAAACTAGTCTCTTACAGATTGAGAAGTGAAGAATTTTTTTTTGTATTCAATAGAGACAGTAAATAAATGTAGATTGTATTTCCAAGGGAGTGAGAGAGGAAGGAAGCTACTGAAATGAAACATTTTTAATCCAAAGCTCACAATTATCACCTTGTAATTGCCACTGAAGGAGAAATCCTGAGATTTTATACAAACATCTTCTGTATCTGTTTTGGATAAACAAACAGAATGCAATTACGTTGTTCTGTTTTCCAGTCTAGTGACTTGTGATATGAACGTAAATAATACAAATTCCAGAGCTCTCTTCATAAGAAAATCATTCTTATTTTCTACTTTCATTATGTCAACTTGTGTGATTTGGGAGAGGGGAGAAGCCAGGAGTCAACATGAAAAACTATAGCAAGGGACTTTGCAGTAGCAGCTTCTTCTCTCTTTCTGTTTACCATATTTTCAGAATAAATTAGGTTACAGGAAAGTTTAAATTTAACATTAACTTTTTTAAAAAAACAGTTTTAGAAAACAGGCTTTTTGAAGCCAGCCTTTTTGCCCATTGGTGCAGGGCATTAGTGCCTTGGGACTGAAAACCCTGAAATTTCAGACTTCATTCTTTCCAATCGTAAATTTAGTTTTATTATTAGTTACTTATATTACAAGCTGTAGACTGGAATATGATGGAAAAGAATGGTCTCCCTTTACCAGTTTGAGGTAATTATTTTTTTCTTCCCAAAGCTGAGCTAAAATCCATGTCTTTGAAGAAGTGAAAAAGCCAATTACCGAAGTATCAAGATTTACCAAATAATCTCAGTTTTTGAATGCAAATAAAAAAATCTGTTCACTTTGCAGCCAAAAAGGAAACGTGTAGAGAAATGATTGTGTGGCCCAGTGGTGAGAGTTGGAAGATTTGCATTTGGTTTATGAACTGTGTAGATTGGTTTCATCAACAGAATGTAAAAAGTTTTTTGAACAATATGCATTTTTTAAGATGTCAAGAAAAGGGTAACTGGATCACAGGTGTATTGCCAGATAGGTTGAATACAGCTTCGAATAAGTCTTGCATACTTCAGTGATGAAGACAGCACAAAAGCCTTAATGAAATCTTCCTTGCACCGGTTAGGCATCCATACGTAAATATTTGCTAGCAAATAATTTGGTATGTCTTGTGTGGTCCATGTGGAATATATTGTTCAATACTTGAATCATGAAATTGAAGAACTAGAATTGTAAATCAAAGAATTGAAAATGATAAATGGAAGCTAAAAATTTTCCTTTGACTGTACAAATGTTTCTTTCGGTGGACTCGGGAAAATTGTAAAACTGCTCCGTTCTTGGGGAATCTCTCATTTCTCCTGCATTACTATGAAAAATATCTGGAGGTATTTGAATTCTGTAGTTCTTGAGGAATTGCATCGTTTTAATTGCAAAACTTGTTCAAGCTACATTTGGATTTTATTGTGGGAAAGGTGTAGCTCTTTCCTATATGAAGAAATAGAGCATCAGTCTTGCACTGCAAAATAAAGTTAAAACTAATTAAAAGACATTCAGTAAGACATTCTTTTCAGTAGGGTAAAAAATTTATTTGTGAGTTGGTGAGTTGTTAACACTATGTTCTTAATTTTCAGGAAAATTTTTCCTAAATTATTCATAAATTATTTTTGCTTAACTTATAAGTGAAAAAGACTAACTAGTGCTCTCCTTGCCAAAGTGAAGTTGCTTGGTAGTTCTTAAAAGAAAAGCTAAGGAAACCAGTGGAAGTGTACCAGCTAATCAAACTAATGGAAAGTGCTCATGCATATGACAAATGATAGGAAATCATCTGTACATGTCCATATGCTCTATGATTAATAATGATTTTTGGCTACCCGAAGTTTAGGAATATTCCTTCATACACAACTGAGGAAACCTATCCAGTGCAAAGTATTTTCAGTCAACATAAACTGAATTAAGTGGTCATGAAAAAATAGTACATATCAATAGTGCTCAGTACTCCACACATTTGGACTAGCTAAGATAATTGTATCT
Organism: Struthidea cinerea; assembly: GCA_013397865.1. NCBI lineage: Eukaryota > Metazoa > Chordata > Aves > Passeriformes > Corcoracidae > Struthidea > Struthidea cinerea. The sequence goes on along the minus strand of VZTI01004088.1, from coordinate 656,161 downwards.
TAGTATAAATGAATGTATTTTTGTGAGTGAACTTGAACATCTGTCTTTAATAGCAAGTTGACTGTTTTATCCATCAGCTTATTTCAGGAAGTTAAACCTGCACAGCCTTTCTTTGAGTAATTCAAGTGGTGTGTTTGCTGACTCTAAACACTTGGTATAGTTCAGATGTTTTTGGGTTTGCTTCTGTTTTATTTCTCTATTTACAGTAGAGTTATTCCAAAGAATTATATTCTCATGTCAACACATATTCATAATTCCCATTTAAGTGAATGGGAGTTCTCTATACAAATAATAGATTTACAGAGTCTATGAAGTGAATAATCCTCTTGTTGTAAAAAGAAGTATACAAACCAGAAAGTCAGTAATAATTATCTATATGAATAATTCACTGGCACCTAATTTTAGCCAAACTTGTATAAGTAATCCTTTTCTCTTTCCCATCTGCTGCTGAAAAGAGGTTCCAGGTAATGCTTTTATTTTGCTATCTAGTCCATCTTCTACTGTCACCTCCCATTTTCCTTAAAAAGCCATCTGTCATGTTGGGTGCCATACCATGCACCTATCAGTCTTCAGAATATTGCTGTATTATAAATCTGCAATTTATATGTATTCATTGTAGTTCTGTTTCATACAATAAGCTAGATATTGTTTTACCTACCAGTGTGAACTCCAACCCCATGAACTATTATACTTTCCTATGTTTCACAAGTAGTATTTTTTCAGTAATACTTATTAAAATATAAAGATTAGCACTCTTTCCAGCCCACTAGTGGACAACTGTTTTCCATGTGATGATTTGACAGTCTCACCTGACCTGTCAAGGTGTATATATTACTAAATTATTTAAGCATTAGTCCCTGTATCTGCATTAGTGAGTATAAACTGGCACATAGGACACATGAAAATAATTATAAGTAATTTCTGTCAAGAAGCAGTATTTAGAAACTACCAGCCTTCATTTTCTTCTAATGGAAATCAGACCTGTGTAAAGTTTCACAAATGACTTTGAAGAACTTGCAAGAGTAAATGGAAAGAAGTCCTCCTTTCTTTTAAAATTCATTCCATACTTCATGCTTGCCAACACCTTTTGGGGAGGGCAGTGCAAGACATTTCATGCTGAAGAGTTGTGCAAAATCAATTGTTAAATTCTCTGCAAATCCCTCTTAAGTATGAAGTGCCACTTTGGTGCCCTGCATAGGAAGGGACTTTTCCTTTTGTACCAACAGCTGTAATTTGCTTTATGAAATGGTGCCCAAAATAATACTTGTATTTTTATAACAGAAAAAAATTTGTAAACTATACTGTTATAAGTTGCCACAGAACTAAAAGAATTGATTGTAATTTACCTATGCTATATAACAGAAAATCATTCCTTATTCTGTTAATAACTTTAGAAACTCAGTAACAATGAGGAAAATAGGGAATGAAATACAACATCATACAACAAGGGATAGTAATATTGAAGCTATGTCTAATACTGTGAAAAAGAGATTTCTTTGTTTCAGAAACTACTTCAAAATGCTTATACTTGATTTTTATAATTTCTTAACAGGAAATATTAAAATACATATACCAAATCTATTTTCATTTTAAAAATAAAGTGCCAATATTAAGGTATTTATTGCCCTTATGATAGATGGCTGGAACTCTCCTTCCACATGCACGAACTGACCCTATCCATGTGTGAATTCACCCCAACATGTTGTTCATGCTCTCCTTCCCATCTTTTCCACACAGTTTTTGAGCATGCAGCGAGGTATGCGTACAGGTATATGACCACTGTGTGTTGCATATGCCATTAGTCACTTTGCCGCACATTAAATAGCGAATGAAAAATATCTTCAGCTTTCACACCTTTGAAAAAAGCACTTGGACAATGTATTCTCATGTCCTTCAACATTCCTGCTTTTAAATGCTCAAGTTGTTATCTTGAAACTTAATTGGGAAGAGAATACATACTTGCTTGTACTTTGAGTTCCAGTTCCACTGCTCTGGATCAATATAGAATTGGTCTTTCCTGGACAGATACTTAGATAAATTGTTTAGGTGACCTGTGAGGTAATACAGCTGAGTAAAAGTTGTCAAGTCTTCCTGACCAATGTACATTCACTGTATTCTGTCGTGTGGTAACGTACGAATGTAAATGTACTATAATGATTACTTAAGGATGATATCAACCTGTATGTGTATCTGTAGAGTCTTTAAGTATAGATGGTCTTCTCAAGCAGTTGTAAAATATGAGATTGTTTTACCTCTTCTCCCATTCTATCACAAGGAATTAACAGACAGCAAATGTTACAAAAATGCCACATTTTAGAACCAAGCAGTAGAGAAATTTTCAGTTCCAGTAGTGTAAACCTCTGTCAGAACCATGTCCTTTCAGTTTTTACTGCTTTCATCAAACTTCAAATATGTTCTTCTGCTATATTTAGTTTTTCTGCTTTTTTTTCCACTCCAACTAATTTTTCCGTCTGTGTTTCAGGTACATAAGTGAATTAGGGCCAGGGAAGGAGAGGAGGAAGGAGAGGAGGTTTGAGTGCTCTGTGTCAATTATGAAGCTGACAAGTGGAAGAAGGGCTTTTTATGCTGTGCTGTGTTGATTTCTAGAGGAACAGTAATGAGACAGTCCATGACAGAATTGTCCATGACAAATCAGAAATTAAAAATGTGAAGTCTTTCAAAGCATTCTGGAGTGAGCAGGAGGTGGATTGGGCATCCTTGCTCAATCTTCCCCTACCCTCATCCGTAAAGCAGGACGTTAGTTGTTGCTACAATTCTTAGTCTGTTATTCAAAGTAATAGAGAAATTTTTTACACAATTGTTAAATCTAGCATCTGACATTTTTGTTCCACATGCTGCTGCAATGTAATCTACAGGAAGCCACATTTAAAGATTTCCTTGCTCTATCAAAAGCATCAGCATGCTTCTCTCTCAGCTAGAAAAGTGTCTGGAACAGAGAGGAGTATATCTTTTTCTACTTTCCTTCCTTCAAGAAGGTTTGGATTTTTTCCTGCTGCTCTGTGTGTAGACTGGCAATCCTATCTTGGGTGTCGATGCTTCACAGCTGAGTAAAGTGGCATTGTGATTTTCTTTTTAGTCCTTAATTTGCCTTTGACAGCTGTATTTCTTCTTCTCCAGAAGCCTTTTTGAGTTCTACAACATGCCAGTAGAAGCAGCACACACAACAAACACATTTCTGCAGTACTCCCTACTCTACTTGCTGTTTGATTTTATTGCTGCTGCATGGGATGAGAGAAGAGGTAACAAGACAGTGGAAAGCTGTTTCTTGAGGAAACTAATGGCTAGGACCAACGGAATCACTGGTATACAGTCTTCCAAGTTTTAGCACTTCAGCATTGTTCCTAATTTCCATGTTTAAAAAGAGAAATGTACATGTTGTGTTTACTTAATTTAAAAAAGATTTTTCAAAGGCAAATTTATGTAAGTGGTTTTTAAGAAACCATTTTTGTACAAATGCTTTTTGAGGAACTTGCATTTTTAAGTGTACTCCTAGTTGCCGAATAACTGAGCTGTAATTATGGAAGTATCAAAGGAATTCAGAAATTTTAATTACAGTTGAAAGTGAAATTCTAGATAGGGAAAAAATTTGATTAGCAGCTTTTAATATCATTAACTTGTTACAGAAATCAGTTACTAGATATGTTTCAATAACTATAATGCTTAACCATAAAATTACAGCTTATGTATAATGACAGCTATGTGCAATTCATTTAACTTGTTAACCGCATTCATTCTTTAGAGAATTTTGATTGCACAGGCAGAGAACTGGTTATTATTTTGTCATTTAACTTCAGAGGTTGTAAGCACTAGAATTTGTTCTGTTTTAAGCAGTACTTATATTCACATGCACAAAATTCCAATGCACTTCAAAACCCAGCCAAAACTTTATTTGTAATATTTTGGGAGATCAGTGTGACCATTTCAAAAAAGATTTTGGGAAAAAAATTACTTTTAGGAGAAAAGAGGGAATCTTAATGTAAATTTACCTCAGATGTTTAATGAAGCTGTCTGATTTATTCCTTTCTCTTCTCCCCCACCTCAGCAAATATGAACAGGAACTGGGCTGTGTTAAGTTTCTCTTTTTCTCTGTCTCTTCATTTACTTCAATGAATAAGGGCAGGTTTTTATTCTTTGTATCACTGAAGTGCTTTTAGAAAGCCCATTCCCCATACTGAATCTGTGCCTTTAAATTTTGTTGGTACATTTCAGTAGTTTTTCTTGATTGGATTTGATTCAGTTTGGATAGCACACAATGATAAGAAGACTTCTATGGCACTGGGAGATACCGGTTGCTTCCTGATCAGGCTATTTGTAGCTGAATTTGCTCATCTGCTGTGGAAGTGGGAAACAGATAGAGTCAAGCGTTTTTTCCTCTTTTAGATGGCCTCTCTCCTTATGTTTACCATGCTTAATATGGTAAATATTGTGACCTGCTAGGAGATTTTCTCTGGTGACCATTTAGAACATTCTAAAGAAAAGTGTAGTTTCTTTATTTTTCAAAATGAAAAAGTGAGGAATTGGCCCAGCACTGCTATTGTTGTAGTATGGCAGACTAGATAAGGGAATGCTTGGAGTGAGTGGTTATAGGACAGAAGAGAAGACCTGGAAAAATAGCTTGGCAGGCTAGGAATCTCACGTCAAGTATAAAACCTGAAAAAAAACATTTGAGAGACAGTAGTGATTCAAGAGTGATCATGAAGTTGGATGTTGGGATTGCTGACAGAAATGAGAGATATTCGCTGCTTCCTGTGCTGGCCAATGTGCTTGTATAGATGATGAAGACAGCCCAGACCATGCCTGGTTTGCTTTTCCTCCTCTTTTCCAGAAGTTAGGGAGGTTACTTTGTCACCTTCACATACTAAACGTCAGGATGCTGTGACTGTGAGCTAGGTCCAGACTATGAAAAAAAAAAAAATTCAAATGTCATGCTTTTCTGTCTCAAGGTATATGTGAATCCCTTCCATTTGCAAACCTCAGAGAAGAAAAAAGATTTTTAACTCGGGACCTTTGAGAATGAAGCCTAGGGGTACATTCCCACCACACAAATTTCAAGCAGGACTGAAAGAGTATATTTAAATGCTGCTATCTTCTAATATTTGTCTCTGAAGAAGCAGACCTTTACTGCATGTCCATATTGGACTCTTTTTCTGACCTGCCTTGCTATGTATGGTCCATGTCCCCAGATCTTGCCTTTACTGCCTGTTTATTAGAAGTCTGTTTCCTAAGAAAAAGAATTTTGGAGCAGCAAAAACCAAGTGTTAGGCTACCACCCTGGTGAAGTTACAGAAGTCTTCCTCCATACTTCAAGTTAGTGTTCTGTTTCTTAATTTGCACTTATTCATGAATGAATATGAAATATGAGCCGTAGTTACCTTCCTTCATGTCTTGAATTTTCATTTTAACTTTAAATTACTATTTCATACTTTGCTCCAATAATAATTTAATGCAGTCCACATCCTCCCCCATGAAAAGATTCATAGTGTTAACTAACTGTGCAGTGTGAAGTAGCAATATTTCTTGTTAGATGTGCTCTTGGATTTTCTATTGTATAGATTTCACATTTCATAAAATCTAGATGTATGATGCTGAATTAAATATTTCAAGTACCTCCCTCCAGTCCTGTCTAACACAATAGGAAGCTTTAGTAAACTTGATCACATTTGGGTGATCCAAACAACAGACAGACTTTTTTACCAGACAGAAATTTTTTGTATCTGGGGGTTTTTGGTAATTTTTTTCCACAAGTACTTTAGAGGCTTCTAACAGTAGAGGAACTAAGTGGAATATCTCAGAACACAGTTTATATTTGCAGTGTAGTTTGCATTATAACACATATAAATCTTTTGTTTGGTAACGTGACATCAATCTATAAATTGTACTAAAATCAGGCAGGGAAAATGAAGAAATAAATCTAAGACAATTGTATTTTCTTTGAATAACTGAAAAAAAAAGGCTTTTCAACTGTCCTTCAAAATACACAGTGTACAAACAAATCATATTCTATTGTTCTTAGAAAAGGCAGTCATTATTTTGAATCAAAGTCATTACTCAAGAGCAGAGATGAAATTAGAAGTACTTCATACTAAAAAGGGATATGAAAGAGACCTGTTGCTTCATGTTTGATATTAGTTTATTGCACTGCCTACTGGATTAAATTATCTGGATGTCACTGAATCTATACATAGAATTTATTTTTAAATTAATTGTTTCTCTTAAGGGTCCAGTTTGAAGGATTGTTATCGCAGCCACAAATGCTTTATCTATAGAATCAAAAATCAATGCTCCTGCAAATTACTAGGAATAGTTACATATATTTAATAAATAAAGCTTATTTGTGTGTGTGTTTCTTTGTATAGGTACAGTTGAATGTAATGCGAAAGATGTTACAGATATTCATTAAACATATCTAATTGAGACTTCTTAATTAAATCTGGGCTATTCAGAACAGTGGAACATAAGTTATGGCTGTTAATCCTGCATTTACATGGTCTTGGTTTACTTCCATGTAAGCTTTGATCCATATCTCATTTCAGGTGATGTAAGAGTGAATGGGCAGGTGCATCTGGAGTTCTTTACAAACTATTACAAAAATAGGAGAAGTTAGGGGTCTGCTGGAGGCATGTGGGAACAGGCATTATTAGATTAACCAGGTAGCCTCTATTCAGTAAAATTGCTACAGAGAAGATGAAAGTACCTTAAAAACGTAACTTGAAAAAGCTAAGAATGTTTTAAAAGTGGTCAATCATTTTAAAACAAGCTTTTGCATTAACCTACAGATTGTTGAAGTATTAGGGAACCTAGTATGCTAAACAAAGGATTTTTAGGTTTTGTCTTTCTCCTTTGACAGAGATATTTCTTTTAAAGATGAATATGAATATTAGTTGAGCAGGATAGGGCTGTGAGATTTCCCTATGCATTAGCAGGTTGGAAGGTACTGTTAGTATGGAATGGGTGACGGACAGCCTTCTCTTATTCACAGTTCTTTATTTCAGACCACCAGTTAGTAGGGCATTGCCACAGCCGGAGAAACTACAAACAAATAATGTGGGCAAAAAAAAGAGACCTATAGAGGTAAGAAAAATGTTGATCTCTTCTTCTTGTAGAATTTTGTTTTGCCAGAAAATGACACATCTGTGAACATATTAAATGATTGTTTTATTCTAAATGTATCAAAGATGGAAATAGTGAATAGTGGGTAAATAGCAGAAAAAGTGGGAGAGAATTTTTACTTGTAAATTTAAAAAAAGCCTCTATTTCTTTTTCTTGCAAATGAAATGGAGTATAACTGAATTCTTAGTAATCATAAAACCTTAGAACTGGCTGTGGAAAGCAGGATGCCTTGTTTAGATAACTAGATTCTTAAAGGGTGTATTATTGCTAATAAAATGAAGCATTTTTTTATTCCAATCTTTTAAAACCTTATTTTAAGACTTAATTTCAAATTCATTATTGATAAGAGTTTTAAAAATAATTTAACAAATTCTATTAATGATGAGTTTAGCCTTGGCACCTGTTTTTTCATTACATAGCAATTGCAAATAAATATACCAACTTTTGATTTATCTGAAGTGGAAATTTCATCTAACCTTGGAAAATGCAGTTCTTCATACCAACCCAGATATCGTTGATGCTGCAAAATATTTGGTGTAGCATAATAAACAGCTTTCTGACATCAGTGCTCTGGAAGTTTTAGACTGTAATTCAGCTTTCTAGTTGCCGGCAGGAATTAAATTGTGGACCAGGACTTGTCATTCTTTGTTTCTTAGTGTCTTCCACATTAAAAGAGCTTTATTCTTCACTGCGGTTTATTTATTTACGTGCATGTGTATGAGTATCTCTATATATATACACTCCGTGAGTGTATATGTATGTCTGTGTGTATACGTGCACATTCTGCAGCATTCCGCTGATGGGTATGAAAGGGTGACACAGCTGTGTGTGACAAGCATGAGCAGCCATGTAAACTGACAGGGGAGGCACGAGCTCAGTTTCTGTTTCTTTGAGATGTCATTAAACTCCTTTACTACATAAGGACATAATTAAAAAATAAAATCCTACAGAAGACTGTAAAAGTCGTAAGTGCTTTAAGGTTTTGAGTATCTATTGATGTGAATATCTTTTTTAGGACCTAATTTTGGAGCTGGTATTTGGGTATCGAGGCAAGGACTGCAGAAACAATGTGCACTATTTGAATGATGGTGCTGATGTAATTTATCACACTGCATCTATTGGGATCTTGTATAATGTGGCAACAGGTAGGAGAAAACCCACTGGAGGGAAAATGTTTCTTTGCACACATGGAGTTACAGTTTATAAAATAATTAATGTGCTTTAAGTATTGTAAAAATATGTGGAAAAAATATTATTTGTTGCTAAAGTTTCAGTCTGTAGAAAATATTCATAATAGCTGCATAAGCAAACTAGTATACTGAAATACTCCTGGTGACTAAACTTTGAAGGAAGTAAAGATTTGCTTTTTTTAGTATTAGCTTTCTGAAATTTGCATGTTAAAATGATCACAGAAACTAAAAGAGCTGATCAATGGGGTAATTGTAGCTTAATTTTTTTCTAAGAATAAGTTAATATTTTTATTTGGTTTACTTTTCAGTCGTCTGTATCACATACATTCTTTCCCAACAACCCATTTAGTTTAGATGACTTAGACCTTTAAAAAGTACAGAATGCCATTTGTTTCTGTGATAGTTAAGCAACTTGATGTGGAAAACTTGAGGGAATGGTTCAGAGTTACTGAGTGCTGTGTATTGAAGTCACGATAAAAAATTATGAGTTTCTGTTTTCTGGTTTTAAGCTTCAAAATGCAATGTGACCATAATGCTGTTTTCTAACAAATATTATAAAATTTTCAAACTTTAGCCATGTCTCTGTGTGTATAAATGTTTTAATTAAAGTTGAACTAGGGTTTGGTTTGGTTTTTTTTCTTATTTTTAGGCTCTCAGTCATTTTACCAGGAACACAATGATGATATTTTGTGCCTCACTGTGAATCAGCACCCCAAGTTTATCAACATAGTGGCAACTGGCCAAGTAGGTATGTTTGTATTTCTTTGTAAAAAGAATTAACATAAGAGCATGCAATCAGGGCCTTGTAAATTCATGATAAATCACAAAAATATTTGATTATGCTATCTCCGTTTGTATGAGTGTTACTCAGTTACCTGTCCTCTTTATATGTTTTTCTGAGTGTAATTGAATAAAGCTGGCAAAAATATTGAGGCATGAAAGATTAAACTTATCTTTTCTTGGGAGTATTATCAAAACTATTTTTTTAGAAATCTTAAGCCCCATTAAATTAGTCTGGTTGTATTGAACTATCAGCTTATTTTAGACCTTCCAAAGAGTCATAGCCCTTCCAAAGAAGCTGAATAGAGCTAACCTTCATTTCTTAAAATACATGTCAATCTGTGTAGGTTTTATCTCATCAGGTAGATTTGTAATACCTACTTGGTGGTTGAATATGAAATAGTTGTAATATTCCAGGCAGAACCAAAGCTCTAATGGTGTTCCCTACAGATAAATTTCGATTTAGAAGGAAAATGTGTATATATTTCATAGTGACATTAAGATCTATGAACTAACCAGGTAAAAAAAAAAAAAGAAAATAAAAAAAACCATTTTTCATTTGCATAGCTGGTAGAAATTGCTGTTTCTTGATTTTGCAGAATAGTGATTTTTGTAGCCCTACAGTCTGGTTGTAGTTTTCGTACCTTCTGTTGGTTCTCAGCAGATTCAAACTCACATTATTTTCTTCAGTGCATAGAATACAAAAAAACCCCCCTATCTGATTTCAGCCAAAATAGATTTTTTTTTTCTTTAGGTTTGTTTTAGAGGTTTCATGTAAACACAATCAGTCTGCAGAGTTTATTACCTGCTTTCCTGTGTCTTTTGGATTTTCAGGTGCATGTCTCATTAAAATCGACTCATTGATAATAGTAACTGCTTAGCTAAAATAGCTTCCTTTCTTGGTGAGTTTCTTGCCTCACATCATTTTAAACAAATTTTTAATGGAAATTATTTAAATGGAAAAAATCATCAGCAGATTTTTGTCTATGATTTGATTACAAAGAATATTTGCAGGAATTACAAGCCTTTTAATGTCTTCAAGAATTTGCTTTTTCATCATTTTTCTTAATCTGGCCCTGTTTGCCTTTCTGTAGGGGAGGAATGCGAAAATTTTTCTTCTATAGTGTTCATCTTACCCAAGACAGAACACAGGACTTAATCCTTTTTTTAAATTTTCATAATAATTTCTACATCAACTAGCAGTAGAACAGTTTTAACTGTTTTGCAATGTGGATTAAGGCACGCAAATCAGGGGCAGATGACACTTAAAAATTACATACACTTTTAAGCAGAAAATTGAAAATGAGCTGGAAGTGAAATATCTTAAAACAGCACTTATTTTTTCATTTTGTAGTGGTGTTAAGGAGTGTATATACTCTATAAAGAACATACTTAATTGCTGCTACGTTTCTTACTGATATGGTTGGCACAAATAGTGTCACCATCATGATTTAAGTCTTCAAAAGATTTACTGAATCTTCAGGTACTCAAATGCTACTTAGCATTTTTTTCCCCACTTAATTTGTTAAAATATCAATGACATGAAAAAATATGTTTTCATTTACTTTGGCTGAGAGAGACCTAACGTACACCAAAGCTAGATTTTTGTGTTGTAGCTCAAAATGGAAATCAAAATATATTCATTCATCCAATATATTCATTCTGTGATTTATTTCTGATGTGACCTCCTTTTATCAGTAATTACTCATCTTTAATAGCAGTATCAGTGCTGCTGTAATGCAAAAAGATGACATCAAGGTGTGTGTTAAGAAATTACACTGAATGTGGCATATATTTTCTTTAGCACTTATCCTATTTCTGATCTAATTATTTTTCTGCTGCTTTTCCATTACAGGAGACTCAGCAGATATGTCAGGTAAGGGAAATAAAATTTTAACATCTTCAGGTGTAGTTAGTCTATCTAGCAGCCACCTGCAGCTTTATAGAGCCGTAAGTGATGTGAGTTCATTTTTAGTTTATTAAACCCCCTGTGTCAGTCATATTACTGTCAGCACTGAATATAAGTCAAAACAGCTCAGCATACTGTAAATATAGAAAAATTAAAAATGTTAGAACACACTGAAAAACTGCTCTTGTTGAAGCATATTCCCTTCTTGCTGATTAGTGATTAGTGAGTTCTAATACATACTGCTACTGTAGCATTCCTGTGTATGCTTGCCAGTTTTGTAGACATGTTGGGGCTGACAACATTTGGTTTAGACCTTCAATTGAGTGTAATTTTAAACATGCATTTCTAAAGTGAATTCTATTGAGGAGGCCTAGGTGACTGAGTGAAAAAACTAATCACCTTTCACATTTATGTACAATTGTCATGCAGTTATTACCACTGATCCAAAATGCTTGTTGTGATTTCAGTTTACTTTTTTGTATATCATTTTGGGTCTTTGACATTTTGACAGCCTTGACTGAGCTGTTTTTTATTAATATGTTGGTTTTTTTCAACTGTAATTGTAAAAGCTCATCATCATCATCATGTGCCATTGAGTTCATTGTTGAGCAGCCATAATTGTCTTGTGAAGAATCTTCAGAGATGCATAAATGTTGGTCATGTGTACTAGAAAGTGTAATAATCTTCATATGGATCTAAAACTTGTTCTGTAAGAACAAATGTACATTGACATCTTTAATGTGTTTTGACTTCTCTTAAATTGGCAAATGGTCCTTGATCTAAGGATGGGAGGAAGAATATAGGTACCTTTTCCCACACTTTTAACCTGTATTTTAAAAAGTAATGATGATATGGCTATTTATATGAAAGAACATCTTTAGTCCTGCATATGGTGCCTGGACACTTTCCCTGTCTCACTTGCCTTCTTCCTACTGCTACTTCAGTTTGAGCTGGTGTATATTACTAAATTCTGTTGTCACTGCCTGAAACGAGCACTCTTAATTTTCTTCTTTATGGAACCATTAGTCTGGAATCCAAGCTACTGCCTGTTTTCATTAGAAAGTTGAATAGTTTCACTTAAAATTTATTGATGGCTATTTGGCATCCTTCTTACCAACAACTTTTGCTTTTCTAGTTCCAATTTTCAGTTGTCTACCGTGATTCAGGGCTTCTTGAAGCAGTAATATTTGTAATAGGGTGGAATGACAAATAAAGTTTCCTAATGACTCGTGTAGATTTGGTCCACCTTACTGAAGATTTTTTTTGTCCTGCCAGCCCACAGTAGCTTTATCTAACTGCTCAGAGAAGGAGATGACACCTTAGAACATCTCTCTTGTGAGAGTGTTGAGTACACAGGCAGGATGCAGTGTCAGGACAGAGACTTTCAGAAGGACTCCATTAAGTAGAAGGACCTAAGAGTCCATGTTCTCTGTCCTGTAGATCTTGCTCTGAAAGATTTTGTCAGTTCTTATTCAGGAAATCTAGGTGAGAGTTTCTGTCTGCCACCCAAAAGAAAAATTTTGGCCAAGGTTGTAGGGCAGGTGCACTAGTCAACTGTAATACAGAGTTTTACCAAAGGGAGTGTTGAAGAGTGAAAAACAGTTCAGAGCCATAAGAAGGCTTTCCCTTCCCTCAGTTTCCTGTAAGAACAGCAAGGAGTTTGCTGACAATTTTTGGGACATGATAGTTGCTGTCAACCCCTGCCCTTTCTGTTTTAATGGCATGTCCATACTATGCTGTAGTACCTCTCAAAAGGTAATGATAACACCATGTTGCTGCCATGACAGAAAATTCCAATGGGAAATAAAAAAAAATTAGGAAGATTTTTCTAAAGACTGTTTTGGAACAGCTGTGGAATTATGCTCAAAAACTGATTTTCATGTGGCTGAAATTTTGCCTAAGTCCCTGTGCCTGCTGTTTCCCATCACATATGTGCCTTTGAGGGCCTAGATTTAGCTGATTAGGAACACAAAGCATGAATCTGAAAGAGAATTTAGTTTATGTGAATCTGGGTCTATGACAAGAACCAGTAACCTCCAGAGTCTGCATTCAAATTTATTAGAGATCAGAAGGGAAGAAGTTTGAGAATCTTACTGTCCTGGAAATGCCTTAGATGCTGTTCAGAGATTGTAAACTATACATGGATTGCAAGATCCTTTGAGAAGGCATTGCATTTGGGAAAAAAACTAGCTGTCATCACAATAGAGATAATCACATACATTAGTAGCATGGAAAGACAGTTTTTACTGCAGAGAGCTTGCAGTCTAAACAACGCAAACTAAATACCATAGTTCTTCTACATCAGTAAGCAAGCTGACGATTCGGCTGATGTTCTCCTAAGAGGGCAAGCATTTCAGACAGATGGCCATTTTGTAGAAAGGAGATTTTGGCCTTGCACTGTAAACGGATTTCTCTGTAGCTATCAGTTGTACAAAAGCCCCATGTAGAAGTTACATTCTTGGTGAGCAGCTTTATTTATGAAGGTTTTTGAGTTAGCATGCTGACCTAAGCTTTACTAGGAGAAAAACAGGAGAAGACAGCTTGCTGTTTGAACTTCTGTTGTGCTTCACAAGTCCCATAACAAGTTAAGCAAAGTTTTCATCTCTGGTAATGTAATGAGGCCAACTTGTTTATTCTACCTAGTGATCCTGTTTGTCATAAATTGGTTTCCAAAGGGAGGCCAAAATCTCCTTTTTTTCTTTCCTTTTTTCCCCATTTGATCACAGCAATTTTATTTGTCTTATTAAAAAGTATTAACCGCTTCAATAAGCAAATTATTGCACATTTTCAAAATGAATACTAATGGCATGTTTTTATATTTGTGTAGCTACAGCTCCTTCTATTCATGTGTGGGATGCAATGAACAAGCAGACGCTGTCGGTACTGCGGTGCTACCACTCCAAGGGCGTGTGCTCAGTCAGTTTCAGTGCCACTGGCAAACTGCTGCTGTCCGTAGGGCTGGATCCCGAACATACCATCACCATCTGGAAGTGGCAGGAAGGTAGGAGAGTGACTGTTTCTGTAGAAGGTGTTTACATTGCTAGAGATACGTTGGCCTGAGTCAAGAGCAATTGTAACATTAAAGTATCAGCTGATCAAAGATTACTACAGTAAATGCTGTGCACCATGCTCTATACAACAAGATCCAAGATGGATGTGTTTACCCTTTCTAGTGACTACTAAATATATGTCCTTTGAAACTATTGTGTAAAGATCAAGCTAGTTCACTGATTTCCAGTTAGAATAATGTCGGGTTTTCTTTTCTTTTAGATTGTCATTGTTATTATTATTATTACTTCATTCTTCTCTAAAGTCTGATTACTGACTAGGTTGTCATACTCCTAAAATTATTCCCAAAAGCTGCAAATTGCAGAAATGTTGTGCCAGGACAGATCCTCTGTGCATTTTACATAATTGGTGGCTTAAGCTATGCTACATGTTTTCAGATCAGCTTTGATCTGTGTTCAGGATTTAGGCTAAAGAGATTTAATGAGCTCCTTTCCTCATCTCCTTTCTGCCTGGCAAAGTCATGCCCAGATTATGGACCTGATTCTCTAGTCTTAGAGGTTTACTTCCTCTCTCTTTGGGGATTGCTGTTGATCAACTAGTAACTCTCAGAATGTTGAAGATCAGCTATTGAGTTAGTAAAAAGTGATCTTTCACAGGTTGTCTGCTAGATCCTGTGGGGATGGATGCAATGTCAGGTGTATATTTATACAATCTTAGGTAGGATGAAAGGTGTGTGGTCAGAACATGCCTGTGCTCATTTTAAGGGTTGATACACATTTAGAATGGCAGCTAAGGATCCCGACTAAGGAATCTTCATATGGGTCAAAATTATGTTAACATCTTTTAACCAGAAATGTGTATTTTTCTCAGCAAATTCAAAATGTCTGTTTTCTTTCTGCCAGGTGCCAAAATTGCCAGCCGAGCTGGTCATAACCAGCGTATATTTGTAGCAGAATTCAGGCCAGATTCAGATACACAGTTTGTTTCTGTGGGAGTTAAACATGTAAGGTTCTGGACACTGGCTGGAAGAGCTCTCCTCAGTAAAAAAGGGCTGCTGAGCTCCATAGAAGATGCCCGCATGCAGACCATGCTTTCTGTAGCTTTTGGAGCGGTACGTACTTCAACAAACCACCTGAAAATGCATAAAAACAAACATTTTTTACCCTTCTGCCTTTATTCAGTTCAGAGAGACTTTTATAACCTGCTAGTGAGTATATCGGTTGTTTTATTAAACTCAGTTTAGCATTCCTAATACTTATCTGCTAGTTAGAACTAGTACCAACTCTCTTTAGAACAGAAGAGTCTATGGGTTTGTGTGTTTCCTGGAGAAACAAACATAGGTGCTTTGAACTGACAACACACTGCTTGTTATTTAATCCAGGTAATACAAAATTGAATCTAGACTGCAGGAACCACACAGTAGAAATGAGGCTAATTTTATGCCCACACGGAGGTGATTGTTTTACAATCTGTATGTGTTTCTGCTCATGGGTGATCAGAGGGCAGTGTTGTCCTGGGCATTCATTAATGTTGGACACTGTTAGACAACTGCAGTAGGGGTTTCTTTTGCTTTGGGGATTTTTGGACATGTGCAGGCCTTGTTGCTAAGTTCCACGGCACTGCTGTTTCCAGAGTTGCTCTGCATGAGCAGTACGCATCTCTTCAGCTGGGCAGAAAGCCACGGCTATCTTTTGTGAAGTGGTGCTTTGCTTTGATTGCCTGCATTTCTGTCCTGTTTGACCATCTGCCTGGTTGGTCCAGACTGAATTTACACCATCAGTTTTGATTTTTGAAACTCTAACTGGCCTGTATTTTCCTTTTTTTTGCCACACTATCTCTTTTCCACAGTGGTATCTGCCTGATTTAGATGAAGGTCTGACCGAGAAACAGGATTTTTTCCAAATGATAACTTATTGATGCCCAGCCCAGGCATTCGTCAGTGGTTTGGGAAACCTCTGTAAACTTTCTTATGAAGAGACAGATTCTTAGTGTGAGAATCAGGCTGTGGGCTGAGAAATCTGAAGTTTGGTATGAGGTATGAGGATGCAGAGCTTGCAGGGGTTATGTGAAACGCTGCACAAACTGAATAAAGCCAAACCTGGTGTGTTCTCCATACTTCTGTAGGGAGCAGTTTCTGGGAGTGTTCTTGTTGTTTTTGTCTCAGAAGGAGCTAGTTCAGCTGTCCCTAAACAGAAGTTGGAAACAGCCCAGCTGTTATGTGTGGAGGATCCGAGGATCTGCTCTCAACTTCGTTTCCAGTCCTCTTTTACTTTATTAGAGCCACACACACGCACCCTTAGAAAAATGGTGTAGAACATCAACCCACTTCAGTCAAGGAAAGTGTTTGTGCCACATGTGTACATGTGTACTGACACTCTTAAAACATGGTGATAATACACATGATACTGAATTTGAGGATTCATGTAAGTTACTAAGTCAGTTTTGCTCAATAACCAGTTTCTGTTGGAAACCTAGTAAATTGCCCATAAATTTAAGAGTTTTTATTACTTTTCAAGAGCAGGAAGCAGAAGTAAAGAACAGGTTACTGTAATCCTGTGAATCTCTTCACTTAACCACAAAAGTTACTGCAAGCATAACGTACATAGCAAGGGGGTGCAAATTGCCTGCTTGTGTAGAATGTCAGTACTTACTGTGGTATTCTACTTTTTTTGCCACACCTTGCACACCTGATAGGCTGAAAGCACAGATAACCCTATGGCTGAAGCTTAAGTCATTGCATTTCTTCTTGCAAAAAGAAATGCAAGGATTTTCTTCAAGCTACAAGAAAGCATCTTTCAGACATCAAGAAGGAATATAGTAACTCATTGTTTTGTCCCTAGAGGTCCTTAATGCCTCTTCTACAGTTTCCTCTTCTGCAGCAGCAAATAAAAGCAATTTAGCCTAAATGCAAATGGTGATGATCTTTATTTCTGAATGTTTTTGTTCTTACCTTACTCAGAATCAGATGATGAGTGTATTTTTCCCCTTTTCAGAATAACTTGACATTTACAGGTACTATCAGTGGAGATGTTTGTGTTTGGAAAGACCATGTGTTGATACGAATTGTGGCCAAAGCTCACAACGGACCTGTTTTCACAATGTATACCACACTGAGGGATGGTTTGATTGTTACAGGAGGCAAAGAAAGGCCGTGAGTGTTCTATTTTCTTTGGTTTCTGTGTGCACACGTACTCTTTAAAAGTGGTTTGGATTCATCCCATCAACACTAGTTGAGACATTAAAGGTAGAAGAGTAGTCCCTTTCAGATCCCTGACAGGTGTTAAGAAAAAGAGCAGCCACCACGTCCAAAGTGCAGGTAATCCTAGCTCTTTTTCCCATGGATTATCAGAGAAAGCATTTAGTCTGAAATTTAGAATCATTGAATGGTTAGGGTTGGAAGAGGCCTTATAGATTATCTAGCTCCAACACCCATTTTTCTTTAGGCACTAAAAAGTTACCTAGTCCTTGTTGGTTACTTCTTTCACTGAAGATGTACTGAGGTTGTTAACCCAAGTAATTTGCACAGTTGTGATTAAATACATGAATGATACATTTTATAGCAGTATGATGCACAATGTCTTTCAAAGGAAAGATCTTAGTTATGATGGCAGAGGCAAGCTGTCTTCTCTCAAATCTAAGGTACAGCAAGGTCCTTTGTTTCTGGGGTTGCAAGCAAAATACCTCCTCAACCATCTTAATTTTTTTTGGTGCCTTCCTAATGATAAAAAAATGCTTCAGCTGTAATACAGTCCATCTGATGACATGATAGTGCCCCATTTTGCAGGACACAGGCCTCTTATCTTTTCAGACCCAACTGATAACTTACTTATTTCTGTGCTTGAAATATTTCCTTCTACTATTTATAAGCATTGTTGTGATTTTATTTGGAGGATGTTCTCTGTACTACATAGCTTCAGAGGCTCTTGATAATTAGTATTTGACCTGGAACGAATAGTAATGAATAACAATAAGAACGCAGAATTCATCTCCTGTGGGAAAATGAAGTATTGACAGTATGCAAAACAAGTTTTCATTTAGGAAGATTACATGCTTTTTTCTGCCTTAGTTGCTGTTCACCAGCCTGTTTTGGTAAAATCTTCTTGCTGAGTATAATGATCAATATATCAAAACAGTGCTTGTGGGAAGCAAAGAATATACTAATGCAAGGAGTATTGATTTATAATCTATTATAGTTCTTTTAATAATATTAATAATAGTAGTAGTACAAAATCAGTAATTGTGATCAAACATTCTGAAGTTCTTTGTCAGGGATCATTCAGTAATCAAAGCTGTAACACAAACAGCTCGATATTGTGGAACACTGTATTTTTGTTTCTCTTAGGGGAGATTGAAGACAGATCAGACATGTCCCAGCTCAACTATAGATGCCCGATTTATCACTGTTTCAGTAAACATTATCTTCTTTTTAGAAACTTTTTATTTGAATGTGTTCTGTACTGAAATAGCAGGGTTTTTTCCAAGTGGGAGGGAAATACTTAATGTTTTCATAATTAATACCTATTAGTTGTGTGGTTTTTTCTGCTGTATCTGTGTAATTTATTTTACAGCAGTGAAAATAATAAATTTTTCACAAAAGTGAAAATCTTCGGTCATTTATTTCACAGAAGTAAAACACATACCTTTTCTGTTTCTCTCAACTATAATTTATTATATATAGAAAATATTGTATATAGAAAATATATATATATTATTATATATAGAAAATCTCTGACTGTCTGATTATTAAGGTGGCAGTTTGCACACAACTGTTCTTTTGACTAGACAAATTCCCTCAGAGCTACTCATTCAGACTAACCTTGGCAGCATCCATCATTCAACTTGTTCTGTAAAGTAGAACAGTGAGGACTTGGAATCAAGTGTGTCTTGCTTGGCTGTGAGGCTCAGCATGTTAACGTCAACTGTTCAGTCAAATTGAATCTTTAACAATTTAAAATATACTAAAATGTCTCATTTGCGGTACATTACATTAAATAATGTAAAATGTCTCATTTGCAGTACATGACATTAAATAATGTAGTTCTTTCCTCCATTAATTGTCCTTTTTGTGCCAGCTGTTATGCTCATGGTTCTTCCTGATGTCTTCATAGTTCAAAGGAAGGAGGAGCAGTTAAGCTGTGGGATCAGGAGCTGAAACGATGTCGTGCCTTCAGACTAGAGACGGGACAAATCACAGATTGTGTTCGCTCTGTTTGTAGAGGCAAGGTAAAGAAAGCTGCCTGTCTGTAAAATAAAGCTTATAATTTGTGGGTTGATCTCTAAATATAAAATAAATTAGTTCTGCTTTCTCTTATAGTTAGTATTTGAAATTAAAGGCTAAGCTAGAAGGTGTCTACAACTGATAATGTGACAGAAAAACATCTACTTTGTGAGAGCTCAGTCTTTCTTAGGATAATATTCCATATATATTTTTATTAAAGACTAATTAAGGATTTCTTTTCTATTTTCTTTTCACACTTTAGATATCAAATATCAAATGACAAGCAGTAATTCAAGTAGCATCATGATTTCTATAGAGCTTTGTACTTTAATAAATCAGAGGAGTTTAAAAAATAATTTTTTTTTTATTATTTAATAATTTGACTTAAGCAAACTTTCTTGGCAGAACTATAGCTCCAGGTTATATTTTAATTACTGTTCATCATGAGAAGTTAATATATTTTATCAGAGATAATTTCACTATTGTTCAAGGGGAAAATTCTCGTTGGGACAAGAAATGCTGAAATAATTGAAGTTGGAGAGAAAAATGCTGCATGTAACATTCTAATTAATGGTCATATGGATGGACCAATCTGGGGCCTAGCAACGCATCCGTCCAGAGATTTTTTCCTTTCTGCTGCAGAAGATGGCACAGTAAGACTCTGGGATATTGCTGAAAAGGTAGGTATTGGAGAATACATTTTTAGGAAAAAAACCCAGACTTGTGATGGTGTTGCAGACTTGAAACTTGTTTTTTATTGTATTCTGAAAATAATCCATCTGATATTGTTAGCCTGTTTACAGACTATTAGCATAAGATGCCTTTAAAATATGGACAAATAGTAACAGTTACTATTCTGGGTTTTTATTTCTTCACAGAAGATGCTGAACAAAGTCAGCTTAGGACATGCAGCTCGTACTGTTTGTTACAGCCCAGAAGGTGATATGGTAGCTATTGGCATGAAAAATGGAGAATTTATTATTCTGCTTGTGACCTCTCTGAAAATTTGGGGGAAAAAAAGGGACAGAAGATCAGCAATTCAAGATATCAGGTCAGAAAATATAATGCCTTTTCTGTTGTAGTATGCTAGAAATCTCTAATATTTTGTTTTTTAAAAATACAATTCTGTGTTCTGAGGAGCATTGCAATGATATTTTAGAGGGCTAGAATCAATGAGTAAATTGCGGAATTTGTGTGATTACTCTGATACCAGGAATAAAAAAGGAGGAGGCGGTGCATGAAGATAAGAGATAGTGTCAGCCAAAACAACTGGTGGTGTGGACACCAGTGCCAAGTGGTGTTCCCCGGGGGCTGGTGTGGAGACCGGTGCTGTTTGACATCTTGGTGGCAGCAGGGACAGTGGGAGCGAGTGCCCTCAGCAGGTTTGCCAGTGACACCGAGTGTGTGGTGTGGTCGACACGCTCGAGGGAAGGGATTCATAGGAGGTAAAATGAGATCAGAAACTTAGAAGTGAAGACTGAGTTGCGAGAGAGAATGGAAATGCCAGTCTGCCAGTTTGCTCTTAGTTGTGTTTGTTAGAAAGGAGTTAGAAGTAAAATTTTGCTTCTGTTTCCTGAGTGGAGGAACAGACTGTTCCTTCTGTGAGATAAATTGGTCATGATCAGCTAAGGAAAGTTTTGGAGAGCAAAGTGTGATGAGAGAGAAATACAAGCAAGCAGAGACCTTGCAGGAGAGCTCTGCTAGGAGTTAGAGGGTTGCTGGAATTGGAAAGCTGTCCCAAGGTATGTTTCAGAGAGAACTGAAGTAAAACTTCCCCAGTAACACAGAAGGGGCTGTGAGGAATTTGTTCAGCTCAAGAAGCTACTGAGTTTCAAGACTAGAAAGGAAAACTGGAGGAAAGAAACCAGTGTGCGAAGATACATTGGGCAGACAAAAGGTTTGCTTTACGTTTTTTTATCCAGCACACTTCATCTAGAAGTTCTGGCTATTCTTCAGTTACAGCACTTCAGTTTTCTAGTTTTTAACCTTGTAAGTATAGCATCAGGGAGTCAGAGTCATCAGGGGGCTGTCACAAGTTGTTAGAGCATGAGATGGTCATGAAATCAGATAATGAACAGAGTTACTCAAGAGATGTTCCCAGTTCACTTTTATGTGAATTGTGTAATCTCTACCAAAATTATTGCCACCTTCTGCTGGATATTCATTCCCTGAAAATTTAATTTCAAAAGTTATTTTGCTTAGCAGACTAAATACTCTGCCTCCCTCTAGTTCTGGATAGCAGATAATTGAAATGCAGATTTACCTGTACTTCTCAAATATTATAATCTGTTGCAAGTGCCAACCTGTGTTCACGACACCCTTTTATCTTTCAGGTTTAGCCCAGACTCTCGTTACCTAGCAGTTGGTTCCAGTGAGAATGCAGTGGATTTTTATGATCTGACTTTGGGTCCCACACTAAATCGAATCAGCTATTGCAAAGATATCCCAAGTTTCGTAATCCAGATGGACTTCTCTGCTGACAGCTCTTATCTCCAGGTATCAGTCATTAATTTTTCAAGGTACTGAATGGAAAACATACTCATGACAGATACTCTACAAGTATTCCCCTTTGACGACTTCTAACTTTTGTAACTAAGTGTTGGAGTATGTTGCTGTCACTAGACTTGCTTTGTTGTAGTGGTAAGTGGATGCCTTTAGTTTTTAATAGTTTTCCTGGAGATTAAATACAGAAAATAAGCAAAGAAATGAGAGGCAGATTTCAAACCCCCTGTGATGTGTCTCCCTGCCTTTCTACCTCTGATGCTGATGGGCTGTCTTAAAAGAGGAAGGAGTACAGTCTGTCATTCTGCAGGGCCTGGGGACCTATGAATTCTTCGTCTCCCTGACCAGCATGATGGCATTACGTGTATTTTTAGTGCTAGCCTTTGTGGAGCAGCACCAAAATTACGGTGTTCCAATTTCAAACTACAGGAGGGCTTAAGACATTTCTTAAAATTAAAAAAAAAAATATATATATATAATATGTTTTCTATATTTTATTTGCATCTGAGAGGAGAAATAAGCTTCTCTCATCATCAAATCAATGGTTACAGCCTAAGAGGAACACCTTCATGTCAGTTTTCAAGATAGGAATTTATTTTGCCTTATTTGTGTATACCCACACACTAATGATTAATGATTAACTAACTAACGTGCAGACTGCGAGTTGTTTCAGTTACTTTTTATTAATTTGACATTTAAATGTTAAGATTTCTTATGCTTTCTCACTATTGCTTTATGCTTTTATAGATTTTTGAGTATTTTCAACTCATTGACTAAGTTTTCTTTATAGCTAAGTTACTTTATGAAGTAACTGTCACAAAAATGCTTCTCAAAGCCCTCTGGAATTATACTTTCATCTTTCAAAACAAGCTAATGTATTGTAAATTCTCTATGGTCACCTCAAAGGTCTCTACGGGGTCTTACAAAAGGCAAGTGTATGAAGTGCCTTCAGGAAAGCAGCTTGTGGACCAGGCTGTGATTGACAGAATAACATGGGCTACTTGGACAAGGTAAATGATTCACATATTTACAGCTGCTAAAACACCTGGAACTTCCAGAAGCACCTACTATTTAAAAGCATATTTGTTCCCTTCAGCCAGATATTTTCTTTTAACACACCCATCTGCTCGGGCAGCAGCTCCCCTAAGTGCAGCACAGCAAAAAGCAGCACAGAGCAGATCCCTCAGTAGAGGGGGGCTGTTTGACCCGTGAGGGATCTGATAAAACTGATCTCTCACGCGTGTCCTTGTACTCACTGGGTATCTCCAGCTCCTTTGATACAACTCTAGCAGCCTCAGTATTTGTTTCACTGCACTCTGCAAATTATCTAGAATAGTGCACTATTCTTCTTCAAAATGGTGATGAGAGTACAGGGACAATTAAAATATATCAAAACATGATAACCCAATACATGACTAGGGTAATTCAAGTTTATTTACAGTACTACACTAATGGTATCTGTATAAGTTGCTATTAATATTTGCATCTTAAAAGGCATACAAAAGTACTTTTAAATACCTTAAAGTTATTATATTTCTTTGAAGATATTACATAAAGTATAATGCATAACATATAAATGTATAATTTATATATAAATTATATATAAATTTATATACAAATAAAAGTATAATATGAATATAATAATATTTTATTCTTATTTCACAGTTAAATAATTTGTTTTCTATTCTATGCAAATCTGGTTTTCTGTGCCTTATTTCAGTCTCTGTTGCCTGCTTTCAATTATTGTCCTCTAATTATCACCCTCAGACAAAAATTGAGAATAAATAATTGAAATTTTTCCACACATGAACCACTTTAAACAATAATAATCCTGACTGTTTGCTGCAGTACACAACTAAAACTATAAGCTTTTAGAGGGCTCTGCAAGGCTTATTTTGATAGATTTCTGGTTTTTGTTTGGGTAATCATTTTTGTCACCTTTTTGAGACAAAAACAAGAAACCGATATTTTCTGACCCAATTCAGTATGTCTGATGTAAACTGTGCCTTTCTGCATGTAGTGTACTGTGCCCTGAATTGGGGGGCAAAAGAATCACAGAAAAATTCCCAAATCATTCACCTATTAACAAATGATAAACTTCTTGTGTCTGTGCATTCGTGGACGTATGCATATACATGGTAAGCAGAACTGAGTAAGAGCCTTTTTACAAGGCTTTGCGGAGGAACTTTTCTGAAATCTTAAAATAGTGATGTTTTCTGTTTAGGACAATTTTTCTCTCTCTGATTATAACAAAGAATCTTCACTGGACTCAGAGATACTTTTCTTTAGATTGATACCAAAATATTAAAGAATCAACAGAACATAGTTATATGCAATAGAGAATATAAATTTTTTTGTTTTCCAAAAGCTGAAGCTTATTAATATAAGGCTTATGCTATGATGTTCTCTTTCTAATTGTCCTTTGTTTATTCTTTTTTTTTTTCTTTTTTTTTTTCTGTTTTTTTGCAAATGCCCCCCTGGACAATAGAAGTACTATTGATTTCACCTCTGGTTCTCTCACATTGCCACGGGCCACAATATTTTGGGAATTATATCACTGAATCAGTTTCAGAAGCAATTATGGAACGATGCAAAAATTAATTACAGAATAAAAGCTATATAAGATGTGCATGTGTGAGAAAAAAATGTAAACATTGCATTTTTATAGAACCAGTTACAATATGAGATCCGCTTTCTATTTCCTGACTCTTGTTTTTGCAGTGGTTTTCAAAAGAATCTCTTGCTCTTCTGTTTCAGTGTTCTAGGAGATGAAGTAATTGGAATCTGGTCCAGGCATGCTGAAAAAGCTGACGTGAACTGTGCTTGTGTCTCTCACTCGGGAATCAATCTCGTAACAGGCGATGATTTTGGCATGGTCAAACTGTTTGACTTTCCGTGTCCTGAAAAATTTGTAAGAACTTGTTTTTGCATGGTTATAACAACAAGTACTGTTGATATTAGGACCTTGGTTGTTTCTCTAGAAGACATATGATGGAAATATTTTCTTCTCTAAATTTGTAGCTTTTTAATACCTCTGTGTAGCATTAGCTATATAGTCTCATACACGTGCTCCACCTCAGAGTTTCCCTACCATTTTCTGCACGAGCTCTTCCTATAACCTCTTGTAGGTGTTGCTATTGTCTGCCAGTCTGCTTTAGCATAGTGCCTGCCTACTGAAAATCTCAAAGCCCTTAGTAATTTCCACCTCTGATCCATTTGACAAATGAGGAAGATAGCTGGTGATTCTAGTCCCGTCTGGGTATCTTTACGGATGAAGAGTTTACAGATTTTTCACTAACGCTGTTAAATTGTTTCACTGTTTTTTATAATTCATATTTATAATGTTTTTTTAAATTTGTTTTCACTTTTAATTTTCAGGATTTGAGACTGCACGGGGTAAACTGCTCACACACTTGCAATGAAAATAGTTTTTTTCAGTGTGAGGAATTTTACACAAAACTTAGAAGTTAATCATGTGACAAGATGTATTTCATATTATTGTGTTAGCTTGAGCATTGTTCCCAATTTGCAAGTGCTCTCTTATTGCCTGACAATTTAATCTGCATTGCAGCTAAACAGTACTTCTTCAGGAGATCTTTCACATTTGATAACCTATATAACTTTCAAATTTTATAAATATGTGATGCAATGAAAAGGTAGATAAAAACATGCATGCCTTGTTTGATTTAGGAGGGTACAGAATATTTAGACTCTCTCATTCTATTGTTTGGATTTTTTTCAGGCAAAACACAAACGATTTTTAGGTCACTCTGCCCACTTAACTAATATTCGATTCACAAGCGGAGACAGATACGTGGTCAGTGCTGGAGGGGACGACTGCAGGTAGGTGTCCTTGCCATTGCTGCCAAACTCTACACACCACTGCACATGGACAGTCCCTAACAACGTAAAGCTCAAGTTCAGCCTTCAGCCTTTTATCCGTGTGCTTGCTTTCCTGTTTGTACATAGAGAAAAAGATATTTGTGGCAAAATAAATATCCCAAATGTTAATGTGAACAGCTAAGATTTAATAAGTTAAAACGTTCACGTGAATATTCAGAACATCATACTTTTAATGGAAATTTCTTTTGGCTGTGTTAGCCATTTCTTTTAACAACATTGTAGTCTTCTATATCTCATATTTAATATATTTTTGAAAACACAGCTTGTTTGTTTGGAAGTGTGTGCATATGCCTCATTGAGAGAGACATGGAGACTTGCAAAGAGGACACTGCATGAAGTACCAGGCATGAAGTACCCAGGATTGCAACGTGACATTCTACTGTGCCCTGCATGCATAAGAAATGACCCAAGACACAGAGCAGTCTGTCTCTGACAGGCAGGACCTGGAGTCTGCCAGAAGGATGGACTGTCACAAACACACTGAGGCTCGGTTTGCTTCAGTGTCAGATAATCTGGGTTTGTATTCCACTCACTGCCAGATGTTGAAAACTAAATATGTGGATGAAAGGAAAAAGTGAATTGTTAATCAATGTACAGTTTCACAGCAAGTTCTTGGGGTTTTAATCGAGAGATGCTATTTCTGACCTAGTGCTGTACATTGAACTATTTTCAGCATGAATGTTTTTCCTTTAAGTTTTGCGGTCTAAATAGCATAGATAAAAAGAGTTTTCCATATTTTATTACTGAGAGAGACCATATATTAACTCTTAAATAAATAGTATTTTAATAAATGTTTAATTATTACAATGGAAATTATATTTCTATGGCTGGTCAAAAGGAAACATCATATCTGGTGAAGCAGAAAATGATAGAGTTGATTCCTTATGACTGAAATATTTCTGTATTTAGAGGCCTGGGTCACAGTCATGTCTGGTGAAAGCCGTTGGATATGCATGATCTTCATGGCTAATTTAGTGTTTTTGTTGCACTTAAACATTAAATTAGTTCTACGAGCAAAAATAGATTTGCTCCCTTTGCGAGTGCCTTGCCCACTACCTAAAAGTCTAACTCCAATTTTTGCCTTGTGAATAAAAGTATTCTCAGTGGAAGAGAGATTATTGCTGTGTTACTTGACTGGGCTGTGAGCCTCTCTGCTGGAAATGAGGACCAGGGTGAGGATTTTGTAGTCTTCTTGTCAATAAAGCTTGGGATGTCACCAGTGGCAAAAATAGAATTTCAGAGCAATATGAATTGATTTTATTTTCTCAGCCTCATAGGGGAGATTCAGAGAGAACTTTGCAAGCATTATATTTTATACATTTGAACTTTTTAACAGAGTTAGGACTAGCTGGGAGATGTCTCTATTCAGATTTCTCTTCTGATTGTAAAAAATGTCCAATCATCTGGTTCCTTGAATGGACCTGCTGTCACCACAAGCATTTATTCTATCCTGCAACGTAACTGAGATTCTAAGTTGGAAAAACATTTCCGTGATGATAAACACCTGAACAAAGCTGTGTTTTGAGTTCAAGTGAGGAAGATTTTGTCAGCTGTTTGTCTAAATCATGTCATAGAGAAGCATTGCAGACAGTTAATTTCATGCAACATAGCAGGAATCAAAAGTCACTAATTATCAGCACTGCTCTCATTCTGCTGTGAACAGAAAGCTCTCTTTCCGTGTAAGCCAGCATTGCTTTGACAGTGGCACTTGTTTAGGTCAGTCAATAGGCTTCAGTATTATTCATCTCTTGCATTTTCTTATGCCAGATGAAAAAGAAATAAACCTCATCTCTTCTTGTGTGCATGTTGGTTACAGAGGGAATGGGAGGGCTTGCAGGTAGAAGAGAAGGAGGAGAAAAGTTACAGAGCCAAACTTCTGTGCTCTCCTTTTTATGTGCTATACAAAACTAGTTACCCAACGGTCTTAGGTAATATATTTTATATATCAAGCTATAACAAGTATTTATTTTAAAGAAGTTGATGAACTAAACGGTTATCAGGTTTCTCAGCATGATGGTTCTTAGCAAAGTCTTGCCAGTCATGCAGCTGCTACTCTACAGGAGCAAAGACTCTAAGGATTTGGTCATGAGTGTACAGGGAGATCTTGCCAGTAATGTTTTTTAGTTTAGGGGAATTGTGATTAGAGTTGTGATTTGACCTGATGTATCTCATAGCCTTGTTTCCTGTCTGTTGTACATGCAAATTAGTCTCTGGTGTTTCTATCTTCTCTTTACCAGTGAAGTGGTTTGCAGTGTGCTCTTTCATGGCCGTGATTCTATCCCTTATTAAACATATCTGTGCAGGACTTTTGGACTTGAAGTAAGATCTGTCCTGCCTCTGTTTTAAAGTTGCCTTTCGTTGGATGGAGATGGATGGCTGTTAAGAGCTCCCTCATAGTCTGTCCTACTCAGACTCCAGATCAAAGTCCGTATTTTTCTGTCTCTGAGTTTTCCCCTCAAAATCCTAGGCTCAGTGAGCTCTTCTGTAGGCCTTCACCCAGGGAAGGAGGTATGTGGATCAAGAGGGTTTGTTCCTGGAATCCCTGTCACTGGTCCTCTTCTCTTCTCCTCCCCCCCCCCACCCCCTTCATTAATGTTGTGCCTCTCCACTGATAATTTGTCCATTGGTGCTTTTCCCCTGAGGAATCCCAAAGGCCACACCAGAGCTGAGGGATGAGAAAAAAGGGGCAGGTGAATTGCAGCAGGGCTGCTCTGAGAGGGGCAAGGCTGAGAGCTGCAGTGGGAGAGGCTAAGCCTCGAGGTCTCCCTGCTTCTTCACTCTCTTCCAAACCTCACCGCTACTGTAAAGGGCTGGGATGGGAGCTGGAAGCTGAGGAGCTTTTTAAAAACTGAACTGCCAGCATTGTTCCTCCTCTCACAGCCCGAATTGGTAGCTAGTGTTTTCCCTGGTGAAACTGCTCCGTGGTTTGCCAGGTAAAATGGTGGCAGCCAGCTGGGAATGATCACAAAGGTTGAGGAGAAGAGCCAGCAGAGCCTCAGTTGCAGTTTGGAACATAATGTAGCTGTGATTCTCTGCTGAAGTGAAGAGCTGGCTGTCAGCATGGTCCAAGTTGGCAGCTTTGTGGTGTTTTTGGTCTTTCTGTCTGTGATGGTGCTTGCTACCGTGCCTCATTTGCTGTTTACATTAAATGCTACTGTAGTAACTTGCTAATTGTTGCCACCCGTGCTTGAAGCATGTGCACATGGGAACAGGCTGCCTGTTCTGATAGGCAGTGGGAGCTCGAGGCTGGATGCTCTATGGAGAAGTCAGAGGATGACAGAACCCTGTAGGATAGGTCAGGGAAGAAGCTGGAATGTGGAGAGACTAGTGAAAGCCTTTCATCTGGAAGCATCAGAGAGAACTGAGAGCAGGAGGGCTCTGCCTGAAGCTGGAGAAAGCCTCTTCTGGGGTTTTACAGCACCAGGGAAGGGGAGGCAAAAGTTCTTTGTATAATTTAATCACTAGTGGATGATTTTGTACTATAGCTTGTGTTTCTGGTTAGCAGCAAATATACATCTTTGGGATCTTTAGTCAGCAATATTTTTGGTAATAAAAGAAATTAACTAGAGAACTGAGTCAATTAAAATAAAATGACATTTCACTTAAAAAAATAAATATGCCCTTGAAAGCTATTAAGCAGAAAAAAGAGAATAAGGAAAATCCAGCTCCTAGGAGCAAGGAAATACTAAAAATAAACACACTTAGAACTGAAAGTTGCCATAGTGCAGGAATTGAGGAACAGTTGGGAAAGCAAGTTGAGAGAGCAAATTAGCCAAATATGTTGAATCATTTAGACTTGCAATCTTTTTTTTTTTTTTTTATTCTCAAGAAGGCAGTCAGCATATATGACCTTCTGATTTTGCAAGGGAAAGCAAGAAATGCTGTGAAACTAAAGCATAGGATTTCAGAAAAGTAAGGCTATTTTATCACTTGGTGACAGTTGAGGAAAAGCACATATTCAGAGCAACTTCTTACTTTGCTCTGCATCAGGGTTTCAGTGTTAGCAAGATTCATTTCAGCATAACTGAACTTTCTACCAGTCAGGTTAATGCTGGCCTGGAATTGTGCCATCAGAAAGCAGGTACACTGCAGGTGAGACATCTCAGTCTAAAACACGACCAAAATAAAGGGTTTCAGTACCAAGAGCAGGACTTTGATAGCATTCAGGAGTGGCTTAGTTTAAAACCATGATCCTCTTTTCTGAGCTGCTGCCTAAACCACATCAAGCCCACTGTTTGAGCTACCGGTTTGCCAAGAGACCCAGTGCCCTGGAGCTGGCCCCGAGCATCTCCCCTGCCTCAGGATGCTGCCCAGAGCCTGGGCTGGATGTGCTGGGCAAGGTGTAACAGTGTGACAGGAAAAGGATGTTGGCTTCAAATACAGCATTTAATTAGGCAAGGTGACATGTTTCCTATTTAATTATTGATGTCAGAGATGTGACCAGCCTTAATCCTGAAAATGTTTTTTTTTTTAAATTCTGTTAACATAAGCTATAGACAGTAGTCTTGAACAAAGTGGAGCATCCTGTAGACTCTACAGAAAGGGAAATAAGACTGCAAGTCACAAAATGAATTGTCACATCAGTGATGTAAACACCCCTAGCTGAGTTGCATTTGTGTGCTTTTTTGTTCTTATTGGGTTTTTTTATGCTTCCTTGCAATCTGCTCTATTTTTCTAAAATTTTTAGCAGCATTTGATTTCTGTTCATGTGGATAGATCCATGTGCTTGCCAAAGCGTGCTGTCATTTTTCACACCACTCACTGCTGGGTGGTTACACCAAGCCCATTTATTTTGTTGGCCCTGACTTCTGCTCTTCACTTGACTTTGACTTCAGACTTGAACTCTGCATATCTCACTTTAGAAATACAAATAGAATAGTTTTAGGTGTCTTATATGCATAAAAGCCACAGTAGGTTTCCTTGCCAAAATCATTTGCATCTGAGAAGTACTAGGTGGTTTTCTCAGTGTATTTGATGCTAGAACAGGTAAAGACTCACCATCCTTTTCTCACTTTACTAACAGCAAACCAGTCATAACCTTAATACCTTGATCTCTTTTTTTGTTAACTGTGAGATCAGCAATCCAACCCATTCATTACTTCTTTGGAAAGGAAAGGGGGGAAAAAAGCATGGAACATGTGTTCTCTTCCCCCTCTGCTTAAAAGAAAACAACAAAAGGTGTCAGGTCTTAGCATGATGACAATAGGCAATTCTTATAATTTCCATAATTCTTATAATTTCCTCTTCTTTTTGGAATTGTGGAACATAGGGTGGAGGAAACAGTAACAGGAAACCAGTAAACAAACATGGAGAAAAGGCAGAAGAAAGGAAAGCAGAGGAAGGAACACTCAAAAATAGGCAAAGGCAAGATGGAAGAACTGACATGAGTGGTGGTGAGTGGCAAACATCTTGCTTCAAGTGGGAAGTATTCAGTGGCTGCTTGGGAAGTGTGAGGACTTCCTTACACTTCCTTAGCAGAGCAGCAGAGGGCTCATGGGAAGGCTGCAGGCAACTTTGATTGCTCTGTTTTTGGAAAGATGCAGCCACTTCCACTCACTGTTGTCTCCACTCTTGTACCTGTGGACACCTGAGAGAAGAGAGAAGTGCTCTGTAGTACTGAGAGCTCAGGCAAAAGAGTTTAAGGATGTATTTCAAAAGGCTACTCATCTTTCCACCTAAACCAAACATGAATTGTTTTAATAGGCCTCCTCTGAAAATGTCCTTTAAACAAAAACTATTAAACCAAAGAAATATTATACTTCAGAAAACTCTTCATAACTGAGCTGTAGCAATTACTGCCTCTCTTGTTTCTTTCCTATTCAGCAGTTCTTGGTTCTGTTCCCAGGCATTCACAATATTTAAGATGACAGACATGATAACTGGGCTCTATTATGTTTAACCTGAGGTGCGAGAGGAATCTGCAGAGGGCAGTTCAGATCCTACTTGAGCTGAGTTTTCCTTCAGTGGTTCCATGCCATGGGCCTTCAAATATATAGGAACTCAGGTGAATATAATGTAGACCCTACAAATACATCTGAGTAGAAACAAATCAGTATAAAGTTCTTCATTTTATCCCATAGTAAACCATTACAAAACAAGGAAATAATTAAGGTAAACTTTATGTAAAAAACAATCCAAACTCATTATAGGTGCTGGTTAGACAACTGGACTTTTACTTGTAACAACTCTTTGTAAGAAACACACAATTTGTGCATGAATAGCTGGACTGATCCTCCTCCACCTGCTAGAGGGCGGTTGAGTATGGGACACGAGAGCCAGGATGTTCCTATTGCTCAGTGTGTTTGGATTTCTCTTCCATAAGCCAAAATAGGTGTTTCCTTAGTTTCTGTTGCTGTTTGTGGGATAACTTCAAGACCCTACAAAGTGATTTTGCCCTTAGCAGCACGTATCTCGCTCAGTTTGGGCACAGATGTCATGTGAGAGCTTATTGAAAAACAGAAAGAAACCCCAGACCAAAACCAACAAACCTCAAATGTTGTTTTTTAATGATATCCCCCTAAATATTGTCATGTTTGTTCCAGTGATGTGAAGATATGTGTGATTTGCACTGTTTGTAAAGGAAAGCAGGTTGTATCCACTTAACTGGTAAGTGGCCCTCCACATAGCGGGTGTTTTAGACCAGAGCATTAAAGCCAGTCGTGCTTTACCAGTTTTCTAAGATGAGTACTTAGGAGGGGACAAATGCCACTGTCCCATCGTGTGTGACGCTGCAGGGCTCATAAAGCTGCTGCTGCCTTCAGCTGTTCTCAGTGGGACTGAGGCCGGAGCTGAGGCTGTAAGGACAAAAATGTAAATTATTGCAACAAGCGTTGCACTGGTGGGTTCTGAAAAAGGGCTGTAGTAGAGGGGTATTTTATTTTCAGTCCTCTGCAGGATTGTAAGCCTTTAGGGAAAACAAATAGGAAATGTTCATGTAATATCCTCCATTATTCCTTCATTAGCTTTGGTTATTACTGCTCTTCCTCCTTCCCACAGAAGCCCTTATCCCAGCTCCCCCCTCCCAGCCAGTTTATTTTTCCAATGTAGTGGCTGAGAGGTCGGCCAGCTTTAACCACAGCTTTGCTGTTACTGTGGGCATTTGTAATGCAAAGCCAATCCCAAGCATTCTGTTGCTGAAAATTAATTTTCTATTAACTTAGTTGCAAATTCTTGTGATGGGGAGAAGAGGGGGATCTTTCCATGCAATGGAGCTGGAAGTGGCACTGCCATAACACCATGCTTTTTTCAACCACCAGTTGCACCCAGGACATGTGCTACACTGTATTCTTTTGGAATCCAGTAAACATCCTTTCTAAAGAAACTCCGGGCATGAACACAGACACACATTGCATGAAATAAAAATGGTTTCCTGTACTTTTGTGAAATGTTGGTGCTGTTAGGTAGTACTTTACACATTTCTGGTCTGTTTTTCCTTTGCTTGCTACTACGTACCCTGGTGGTGTGGTTTCAGGTGCAAATAGCTTTTTTTTTTTTTTTTTAACCAATTTTTGG